>WBMV01005495.1:1193250-1206115 GCA_013396655.1 Campylorhamphus procurvoides
GGACAGAAAGAAAAGAAAGTTTTGTTATCATTCCACTCCAAGAGGAACTTAACAGAAAAGTGATTCGGTATTCCTTTCTGTGGCATGCCGAAGCCAGTTTTAAAGACATAGTATTCAGTTTTACTTGGTGTAATTGAATTGCATCTCAAACAGGGAAAACAGAATTCCTTAACAGTATTTGTCTATCCAAGACACTGAAATTGTATATTCAGGCAATGGCAGATTAAGGGCAGAAGCATTTTATTAATAACTGAAAGCACATATGTGTGTGTGATGAAAAATGTTCTGCAAATCTGTCACTATGCAATCAAGTGCATTTTTTAAACTTTAGTTGTCACAAAGTTGCTACTGATTCTAAAAAAAAAAAAAAGTAATACAGTTTGACGGTTAAAGAGTAACTTACAGTTCTTACTGCCTGTTATACTGAAATTTTGCAACTTTTTAAAGTCCATGTCAGAAAGCCCTGTTGATGTTACTTTTAATCTTGGACCAATGCACCCAAGTAGCTGGCATTTGAACTGAAGGTAACTACAGTCTGAATAATCCCCACTTTGCAGAAAGCTTCCCTAAATCCTTTGTTGGAAGATTCCATTAATGACCTCTACATGAGAGGTCCATTTTTATTTCAGATTCTGAAATTATTACACTTAAGTTGACTAGTTTGTCAGTTCCATGGCAGTGGTATCCTGAACTCTCAACAACCCTGACCACAACTTGTAACTGTTACTTCCAAAAGGATATACTATCACATATAAAGGACACACTAATAATACTAAATTCCCTTCAAAAGTGGTGTTTTCAAACTTATGCCATCCTGTGACACCTAAGTTAACTGCAGTTATCACCAACACTTCATTGCTTAATTGGTATCCATTCTGTTGCTTTGCAAATGTCGCCTTTCTAATGGTTTCTGCACGGCATTGCTCTCAGTAGGTATAAGTCTTGAGAGAGATTAATTTTAAGGAGACTTGCCAGTACTGATCTTGTACATATGTTCTGATCTGGTCCTCGTGCCCTGTACCAGCTGTAATTTACTCTTAATCTGTGTTATCTGGTGCAGTGTAGTAGGAATGGCATAGTAATAGTAGAGTATAGTAACATACCTCAGACACCGTCTGAATTGTAAATATTTCCTTTTAAACTTGCTGGGCCTGACTTTGCTCCCATGCACACTGGTGTGTCACTGCAGAGGCTGGTAAACCTTTGTTTTTGCAGCTCTTGTAGGGAATCAGTGTTACATGTTCAGATGGACTGAGAAACTAACACTCAGATTTATGCCAAGGCCCACCTCTCAACTAGTTATTTAGAACACTAGTAACACAGCAATCTCTTTGGAGATTGATTTTCCTGTGAGACACTGCATGTTTGCATATGCTGGGGTTAGGACTCTAAGAAGCCTTCCTTTCACAAGAACCTAGGTTAGCTCTGCTCTCTGAGCTGTTGTAAAGCATTGCTGGAAACATCTCTCTGCAGCTGTAGGTTCACAGGAGTTAGCTCTCGCCACCTTGTGCTTCTCTGTTGTGAACTGCGGGTTAGATAGGCAGAAGAGTCTGCTCACCTGCAGATGGGCCTCGGTCACCCCAGCTGCACCTGGGTGCAGAACATCAGGATGGGCCACGTCTATCAGCTGTGTTGGCCTTACATAACTTGCAGTGACTATCTGCTCTATCTTTCCCTTGGGACATTATGACATGATATGACCTGAGGAGATGAGGGAGGTGCTTTAAACCTCGAGTGCATCTCATCTTCCCAGGATCCTGCTCTGACAGGATTTATTTGGCCAGAAGCAATCATTTGTGGGTCGTTCCACTTGTTGCTCACTAGACAAAGTGGTGATGCACTCAGATCACATATACTTGAGGAGCTGTCTTGTAATCTTTTCTGTTGTCTGGACCCCTGGTTCTGGTTTCAGCCCTGACAAAAATCTGTGATTTTGTGTTAATAACTGTTCATGCTGTGTTTGCCATCCTTAATGCTGTAATCTTGTTTTTGAAAATGCTCAGCACTCACAACTTCAGATGAAAGAAAAGGAAGCTGCCGTACACTATTATTCTATAAATGCAGCTTTTAATACACTCCTGGTTTATTTACCTATGTATAAAATTAGTAATACATGTTTCGTAGAACACCGAAGGATTAAGTAATTCTTTATATTTGTAAATCAGTCCCAGAGTGGGAAACATTTTCAGCACAAGTGCCAAGAATTCCTGCTCTGAACTCAAACCCATACGCGAAGGTATGACAAAAGTATATCCTTTCCAGTAACTGCACTTAGAATCTGTGTCTGGTCATAACAGCCAGGTAATTAAAAACATTTTCAATGAACAGGAGAAACATTCTAAATATCATGCACTCTTTGTATTCCTAATTCTATTACATTAAATAACAGACAGAAAGAGAGGAGGGGAAAGAGAGTGGGAGAGTGTGCCTGCACACAAACTCACAGAACGACCAAAGGCAAAAAATGAAGTGGGGAGAAATTGCAGAGTGAGTTTTAAAATGTTTATAATCAAAGACTAAATTAATATTTCTGAAGAGAGAACTATTAGGAAGATTTTAAATCATTAACGCTTTTCATCATAGGTGGGCTTCCTTGATAAATGTAAGAAGTCTCAAGAATAATTAAAGGCATCTTAAAACTTAAAATTGACAGTTTTAGCTTCTAAGGATTCATTGTAATATAATAATACTGTATGCTTTTTAGTGTTACTTCTGCACTAGACATTTAATTACAGTCTTTGTGAGACATGTTATCTGTGTAGTAACCAGTGCATAAAAAGAATGATATTTACTTTTACATACAAGCTCTTGCTTGCCAGCTTTCTTTTTAAGATTGTAGATTAAGATCTCCAATCCAGAATGTTCATGTCTTCAATGAAAACAACTTAACTTGACACAATTTTTGGAAGGAATGGGGCATTTACTGTAATAGTACTGCTTCTGTAGTCACACTTTTTGCAATAATACTTGAACTGCTGTTTAGCAGTAGGAATTTTTTCTGTGCAAGGGACCAAACTCAGCATTTCTTTGCTTGTTCAAAGGATAGATTTGAGAATATCAGATGAAAAAGCATGTTTTAGTTGTGTATTGAGAAGTAAGATTAAAAAAATCAAAGAGTAGTTTGTTAGGTTTTTCACAGGCACGGCTTATTGCTGAGAGGAAATTCAGAACTTGCTTTTTCTGTGTCAGATATTGAGTATTGTCTGAAACATATTCTGGATAATGTAAATTTATGGGATTTATAGTTTGGTCCACAAATTGCTGTGGAAAAGTGAGTACATTTACAAGAAGGCGCAGAGAATTAGTTTTTCTTTTGATACATTTGCGGACTCCCCTAAATAAGAAAAGTGCTCTTCCACATACTGACCTTCCCACAGTTCCTAGGTTTTGCATTGCCATTCATTGCAGGACGAGGCACAATGGAAACCGCATCCAGCTGTTCTAGAGCAGAGTTTTTCAATCGATCGTATGTATCATATGTCTCCTTTCAGGTCTCGTTTTTCGTTTCTTATCTAGGAGTCCTGTCCAGGAATGATACAATATTGGTGTTGAGCCTCTAGTTTCTGTATGGTTCGTAAGAAAATTTCACAGTCAAATCAGTCAGCCAGAATCAGTCTCTGTACCATTGACTGTATTTTGTTGACTGTCTTTTCCTTTCTTTTTTTTTTCACTTGACTCACTGAATACCATAATCCTTTTTGCCATTCATGATGAATTTTGTTATAACCTTTTTTAAGATAATTTTATAATAACATATTTATGTTTGAAACTTGTGATCCCACTACTTTATTTGGGCTGCAAGTCCTACAAGTAACCGAATTTGCATTGCCACTTAAAATGACAATTAGGATACTCATAGCTGTAGTTACTGTTTCCTAAGCATTCCAGAAGAATTTTATAGATACCATGCAAGAAAATCGTACCAGTAAAATTTCTTTATATATTTGGCAGGATGACAGATATGCCGTAAGAAGCATTATACTGTCTGATAAATTGCATTACCAAGCACTATTTCATATAGGTTCTGTCTCTTTAAAAATGCAGTCTCCTCTATTTGCCCTATTAATTGTTGATATGTTGCCATCCACAAGACAAAAATTAGAGCTGTAATTAAATAATCATGTGATGCTCCTTAGTGCCAGTGAGAGCAAACTCATTTTTCCCGGCCCTGATGGTCACTGATTATTGTATTACTACTGGCTTGCTTTATTTTTTTTTAATGGCTCTATATTGCTGGGTTACCTAACCACTGCCCTTCTTTCAAAATTAAAGGAATTGAAGAACATTAAGTCACTTAATTGGCCAATGGTCTATGGGGACACAAAGTAGTCATACCTTCTCTGCTTTTTGGTCACTCAGTTGGTTCTACTGGGAGAACTACATCAGTGGTGTGGTTGTGTGCCATTTAATTTACACTGGTGTTTTGGCTGGGATGGATGCATATAGGGAATGCCAGGAGAATTACAAAAGGAGCAGGGTATTAAAATTCAGAAATGATTAAAATTGAAATAAAAGGATGCTGCTTCTTTGCCAGTACTCTGGCAGTCATAATGACACATAGAGATTAGTTTCCACCTTCATCTTTTCCTTCTTTCTCATTTCCTCTTGTTTATTGTTGACACATTTTCCTTATGTCTCTGCTTCTCAGTGCTTTTTTTCACTGTTATATATTCCTACTTCTTCTCTTTCCTTAAGCATGGAGAAGCTTACTTAACCTTATTATAACAATAACAGAATAGGTTATTAATATTTAATATGCACATGATTAAAATTTCTCTCTTAAACATAGGTCAGCTCTATTATTAACTGACATGTTATTTTTCATTAAAAATTTTTTATTCTGCCCTTACGGTTTCTCAAACACCCTTTACTTTGGTGGTGATTTAACACATAATGTTTAGAAAACTGTGTTAGGCTAGTGAAAAAAAAGAACTTACCAGTCATGGATAATCAATTATGCATGAATTCAGATATAACAGATGGAAACTGGTGAGTTAAAGTTTCTCTTTAGCTTCATGATTTTTTTGTTTTGTTTTTGTGACACCTGTCTCTTATGTATAGATAAACATCTAACATAGCATACTGCTTTTCATGCGTCTTTGTATGTTTTGCTTTTTGGGTTTGGGTTTTTTTGTTTCTTTTTGGTTTTGTCGGTATAGCATAAACTTACTTTCCCCTGTTTATAACTTACTATTTTTAATTTGTTTGTCTGTGAACATTTCTATACTGCCTCCCTTTTCTAGGGCTAAATTGTCCTGTGATGAAGCCAGCATTTAATCTTCTAATAAATTACACAATGTCATTTAACCTTAAAATTGAGTCAGCACGATACTTTAAATTATAGGAGTTCACTTTTGCCTTCAGCTGCTCATGGCCTGTAGTGTTATGACATTAAAGCAACAGGACAGACTGAGGCTGGGCATGTATATGCATACATGCATATACACACATTCTTGTGATTGTGATACTTACATAGGCATTCCCTCCAAGGGCATTAATTAAATTTCTTTCAATCATTTGACAATGAAGTAGATTGCTTTACTGCTTTTTATTAAAAAGTTCAGTATGGATTAGGCATAATACTCCTTTTGGTCATGGAAAGATTTTTACAGACCTAAATCAAGCAAAAAGGGCAATAACCATTCATGACATGACCACAGCAATGACCACTTGGTATTAAGTAAATAAAGAGCTGAATACGTTTTCTTTCTCTTTTTTTACACAGAAATATCTAAAAGAACTTTAAGCATGGGCTTAGATCTGAGATGGCAGGGTTTCTGTGTAGTTCATTCCTGGCAGTGAATTGAGCAATTCTTTTATTTGAAGGTGTCCCATGTTTCAAAAACATGGAGGCAACTTGATTTGGACACTCCTTTTCTATGACTGAAATATTTTGGACCATTTCTTCACCTGCCTCCACTCACCTTGGAGGTGGCATATTTGCAGATGTGCTGTGGAGAGATTTTCCATCTGTGTACCAATAAAGGAAAAATTAGTTGAGAGAACGCACTGCATCTTTTTTATGAGCAGAATATTCTGAAACTTCTCATGAGCATCTTACCAGTATTTGTGAAGGAAAAAATCTAATATGGGAAGGAGTTTGTAGTATAACCTGCCAGAAGCAAATTATAGAGAAGAGATCTTTCCCCCCAAATTTTTTGTATTTAATGCAGGAACTAATTTTTACACACCTGTTCAGGCATTTCCTTCAAGTGCTTTCATGAGTATAAATTATTATCATAAATATTTACCTAATTTTCCCTAAAAATACTGTATTCTAATCAATTCCCAACTGCTGCCCTTCATCTCAATTTTTTTCCATTATAGCCACTTAGCAGGGAATCTAGTTGTTTTAGCAAATAAATACATTAAATGCTTTTAAAACATTTTTGTTAATTTCTCTTTTTTGTTGTTGTTGGTTTTTTCCTAAATCAGAACAAGTATTTTGAAAATTTACAGGGTGCTTGGAGTAATATTTTGAAGTGATTTGGCTTTGCCTTATGTTGTTTGCATTAAACTAAGCATACTCTGACACATGTATAAATGACCTTTATCTTAGTGACACTGCATATGCTAAACTTTTTTTAGTTAGTGCCTGAATATTAACAGGTACCTTGTTCCGTGATAGAGCTGTGAATATTAACAGCTAATTGTTCCTGAAAAGAACTGTGAAAAACTAATTCATTTTGTTTTTGTTATTGTGGAATCATCTGAGTTTGAAATTGTCAGGAGCCCTAGAAGAAAAAGCTAATTCGGCCAAAACCACCAACTTTCAATTTGTTTTACACCAAAACCACACATTTTGCATGTATTTTATGTATAATGAATATTGACTCCTGTCAAGTTTGGCTGTAATTAGATGCACAGTTTTACTTAAAAGGCTTTGAACCTTAGAAAAAGTGTAGCAGAACCTGGGCAGAGTTCTGATTTAATAATGAAACTGGAAATAGGACATTTCATGTGGTTTTGTGTTTCATAATGAAAGTTTGACACAGTTCAAGTCATCAATCAGTTCTAACCATTTCCTTAAACTTAAAACTCTTCCATGTTTTCAGTTTTTATCAGTAGATTTTTATTTGTACTATCAGGTCAGTGAAAGAAATGATTCTCCCATTGATGAAGTTTTCCTATGTAAGAACTCACTGCGCAACAGCACGAACATCTAAGCTGTAGATAATAATGCTTGAATAATTTTCCGTAGGGCTAAGTGCAATGGTTCGGATGTTTTCTATCATAATGCGCAGCTTTGCTTGGGCTTTGTGAAATTCATTCTTACCCAGAACTGTTGAATCAAATTTCTGTATTCCTAAAAGCATACTTTTTTCGGTAACGGAGAGAGAAGCGCAGTGGTTGGAAGAGATGCAAAATTAGTCAGGAAATGGAAAAAAGCAGAATCGCAACAACATTGCAAACCAATTTTGAGATAACTTGCTGCAACTTTGCTTTTAATAACTAAAAATAACTGGAAGTATGGATTTATATGTCCAGGGATCATGGTTTACATACTGTTAAATTAACAGAGCTTCTCTTCAGAAACATCCCTAAAATAACCACTTATCAACTGACTCTTCTTTTAGGTAAAATTATATGTCTGTCTCATGCCTAGAAGTTACCTAGTGCTGTGATGATCAGGGTTTTAACAAGAATCACTTTTTTTTTAATGTCCCATATTAAGCATCTTCACATGAAAGAGCTAAAAATTACACCTCTGGGGAGAAAGCTGTGAAATTAATGACCTGCTGAACATACACTTATGACATAGGTAACTTGGCTGATCCTAAGATACCAACTTTCCTCCTTTCTTCCAGCTGCCTAATTGCATGAAATATTATTATATACAGATCTATTGCATTTTTTTATTTGTTCTTTTTTTTGGAAGTAGTTGGCTGTAGTTGCCACATGGAAATTATGAGCATGACTCACAAAGTTCTAGTCTAGTGTTAAGGATGGAAGAGGATATGGTACTCAAAATGTTTGTTTTTTTTTAAAGTTGAAGCTTTTTATTTGAAGTAGTTCTGACATCCACAGTCATAAAACATTGGCTTATATTAAATAACATATAGATAGCACTTGTGGGAGTTCATGTTCTGCTATAGGTGTAAGAAGTGAACTCTGTCCACGTAACAGTCAGAGACACTGCAAATACAGAGTAAGATTTATGTAATTAACTATTAATATTCATTGCAGTGATCTTTTATGGGAAAGTGGGCACCTCTCTATTATAATTTTAAGCAGCTGAGATTTCTCGTGCTAACCAGAGGTAAAAGACTCCCTACTCTCATTGGTGGTCTCATTCAACTTTTACTTCGTCATGTCGAACAGTTTTGCTGGGTTTTACTCCGTAATTTTCTTCCAGCATTTTGCCTCTCTGTGAGTCACTAAGGGGTGAACTGAAATGACTCTTGCGGCCACATCTGCAAAAGTATGTATTTACTTCAGTTGTACAAGCATGCTAGTCAAAATAGACATACAGCTATGAAATGACTTGCGCAAAATGGTGCAGTAGTTTGACTAAAAGTAACTTGTTTTACCCAAAACCATGTTTTGCATATTCTTATTAAGCTCTATTTTTAAAAAAAGATTCTGTGATTGAAGTATATTGTAGATAATGTTTGCAAGAGTAAATGAGCCTCGTCACAGAGGCAATCAATAGGGAGATGTCTGTTTGTATATGATTTTACATATCTGCAAGCTAGCTGAGACATCCAACTACAAAATGCTGCACCATGGGACACTGTGTAGATATCTGATACTTCCCAAGGGGTTTGGGGTCTGTAAACTAATGAATGCACTACATGTAGCCACGTATGTAGGTTTTTCACCTCTTACGAATATGGTAAGGATAATTTACTTCATTTAATAAGCAATTAAGTGCAGTTCAATACAGCTGACTATCGTAAGTTAAATATTCATTTTACGTAACTGTTTCAGGACATGGTGTGTGAGAGAACACAAGCGAGCAGAAATTGCTCATGCAAAATGTGAGAGGGGACGACAGCTTGTGCGCGATGCCTTTCAGTGCTATGAATTTCATTTCATAGCACTTTTGCTTTTTGACAGGCATCCTATCCAGGCTGGGGCAGGTTGCAGTCAAAAAAATCTAGGTTGGTATGTAACTTTTGAGTTCAGCGTGGGGGATGTCGCAGAATGCTGTGATTTGCATTGGTGTGCATCACATTCTTGGGTCGTATGTAAATTGTGATTGCCGCAGTCAGGTTGGTTAAAGCTTTCAAGCAGTGTCGGGCAACTATTGTTGCTCAGGGCAAATTGAAGGGGAAGTCAGTCTGAGGAGGCTGAAAAACAGCTTCAGTCAGAGGTGCAAAACTTGTAGGGCTGCAGGGCTGTGTTGGCATGGCAGTGGTGACTGTGTTGTGGTTTGCAGATAGACACGGGAAAAGACAGTAGAGCACATCCTTCCCCTTCACCCACACTTTTGTCTGACTCACGTGGCAGTTAAGCACAAGCCCACCAGGGTGTCATCCACCTTTCAGACATAGATCTGTGGCTTCAGAAAGCCATGGATTCGTATTTTCATTGCCTTTCTATCCAGCAGTTACTGTTAACGACAGCCGTGCACCAATCACCCCTTGCAGTGGGGGAAATGCACTCAAATCCCCACCAAAGGCAGTTTCCCAACAGTCCCTGTCGTTGCACTGCTCTGCATCACCTCCAGCACAGGTACCTACGAGTTACCCAAATGGCCACAATTGTCAGGAGGATGCACATATAAAAGCCAATCAGCCTGATCTCCCTGAAGAAATCTGATAAAAGAGAATACACAGCCATGCTGGTTTTTGCTCTGCTGCCAGGTCATTCTGTTTGCATTGCACAAGAGCCAAGCCTCAAGAGTTGGGCCCATATTTCTTAATTTATTTTGAACAAGAAAAGACTGGAATAGAGGCCTTAGGAGGCACCGAGGCAGTGAGCCACACTGGGGAATTTGTTTTGCTTTGCAGCTACTGAGCCTGCTGCTTGAGAGCTAATTCACCATGGGGTTGAAAAAACACAGTCCAACTTTTTAAATATTTGTCTTATTTCAACACAACCTAGTGCAAATGCATTTATATATCATAAACACAATGCAACAACTTTATTAAGGATTAATAACCTTTATTAAGCATATATTTGCCTGCTGTATGTTGACTAGAAGCTATGAAAAATGTGATGCTAGTATTGCCGCATGTTTAAATGATTGCCTGCATATGTATCCATGACAATATCTATTCATCTTCTGTTCTTTATATATATTTTTATTATAAATATATTTATTCTAGTGGAACATTTTAATATCAAAGTTGACACAGTGAAGTGCAAATTGGAATAGGTCAAATGAAAATCAGATATCTGTATCTTGAATTTATTCTAAGTAGTTTGGTATTGATAAGAGATATCTGATTGTTGTCTATCTGTCAAGACATAGCAGCCTTTAGTAATTTGTGCTTTCTAGACAAAGCAAGGGTTCCATGCTCGGCTTTCCAAGTCTGTAGTAAATGCTTTACCAGGCATAAGTGGTGTATGGGAATTAGATTAATCCATGTGGTAGAAAGTTTATAAGGTTTAGTACATATAAGCAAGAGAGTTCTTTTCCATAATCATTTATCCCAAGCATAGGAAGCACATGCACAATTATATAATTAACAGAATATTTGTTTGTCAGTGTTTGGTTAGTGTGCGTAATAATATCATTATTAGGCCTTCTGTGCTCCTGTATTATCAGATTGTTATCTCCCTGCTCCTTTAATTCACTGTCTCTGCTTTTTAATCACTTTGTTTTAATTCAAACATTTTTTTTTGACCATGAAGAGAATGATTTGTGAACATCAAAGCAAAAGTTATTTTAGACGATTTTAATCTTTTGTTGTTGTTATTTGTTTTTGTTATTGTAATATCTGGTAATCATTTTTATAAGGTGGTGTTTAGGCCCAAATCTTTTTCCAGATCATATTTGCTCTAGTCTAATCAGCTCTGCATCTCTCAAATTATCTTCAATGTCCTCCTCCTCCATCATGCTTCAGGCAGCATACTGCCAGCTGAAACTCTCTCACATCCTTTATGATTTTCTTTAGTGGCCAGTCTTGCTTACTACTAAAGTTTTAAGTTTAGTCAATCAGGCTTTTCTGAAAAGGTGGAAAAAATAATACAATGTTGATATTTTTCATTGTGCCTGCAAAGTTTAAATAAAACTAGTTAAGACTGTTTTTTTCTACAAGTATTCAAATAATAACCTCTTAGTTTCTTTTTTTTTTTTAAAGGACTTAATGATGGTCTATCTTATTGTAAAAAGATTGGTTTCTAAACAAACAACCCACTAGACAGCTATCCCTTGATCATGTGTTATGGAAGATGTCATCTTCATTTTCCCTTGTTTTCTTTGTGAAACACATTTCTTGGGGTTTAGTTTTTGGTTGGGTTTTTTTTCCTTTTTATCACTTTCTCAGCCATCTCGGTAACCATCTTTAGTAACCTTTTTTCAAGACATGCAACATAGGTACAACTTTTCACGTTTCCTGTGCATGCCACCTCCACTCGCTCTGCTTTGAATAATAGTATTATGTAACAGCATATTCATTTTCCAGCCTTGCATTTCTTTGCTTCCGAGATTATAATCTATTTTATGCACTGCATAATATGACACATATTTCATGCATTTCACCCTATTACCATTTTCTTTTTCCTGCATGCCCTGTATGTCATTTGTGCTTATTTTGGTAAACATCAGTGTGCTTCTTTACCTAGTCTTGATGCATTCCTCTTCTTATAATTAATATATGTGTAGTGAAAATTTTTCTCTTTTCTTTTTATGATGTGTTTTCTGTGTACAGAGGTCATACTATTTTGTGTATTACAAAACTGGTATTAGCCTTCCCACTCACCTACTTTTGCTGCTGCCTCATGTTTGTATTGGGGTTTTCTGTTGTTGGTTGTTTTAAAGTTACTACCCTAAACATTTTGGTTATGTGTCTGTGCAACAGTTCATGTTTTCTTTGGTTGATGATGCAACTTTGCTTTTAGGCATAGCCTACTCAAACACTATGCATTTTATCAATAAAGAAGTTTAATTTTTCTCTTATCTCGTAGCTTGTACAAACTTGTTGCTTTCAAGTTTGGCTAGTCGGGTTACTTTTTACCAAATGCATGATGGGAAAAAGCCATGTCTGTCTGGCAGTTATTTTGTCAATACTTTATCACCTTTAGCTTTCACCTTTAAGGGGTGGCTTCCGGCCCCGCGCTGCGGACCGGACACAGGGGCAGTTTCGTGGCGTCCCGCACGCTGTCGGGGCTGCGGCGCTGGCCGTGCCGAGCCCGGAGCGCTGTATGTGGCTCACCCCACGGTGTGCTCCGGGCTGCTCCGGCCGCCGAAACCAGCGCCGGGCTGCGGCGGGCGTGATGCCCTGCACGGACCGGGGCCGGCACCGCCCGCCTTTAGCCAACGTGCCCCGTGCTTTTCATCACCGCCCTCGGTGTCGAAGGTGGGGGGCAGGAAGGTCTCCTTTCCCCCACGTGTCCCGGCAGCTCCCCGGGGGCTCCCCGCAGGTGGGGCCGTGGCCGTGCACCTGCCCTGCCCTGCCCTGCCCGCGCAGGCTCCGCGCCGAGGGGCGGGGGCTGCGCTGGCGCGGCGCACCCGGCAGCGCGGGCAGGATATTGTTCAGCCTTCACCCCGGCCCCTCCTCCTGCTTCTCCTCCTCCTCCTCCTCCTCTCTGCCCCCGGCCGGTCCCTCCGGCTCGCCCCCTTCGCCGNTGCCACTTTCCCTCTCTCTCCCAGGACGCGTCGGATGATCCGGGGCCGCCGGGGAAGGGCTCCGGGCAGCAGCAGGGAGGCTGCGTCCTCCTCCCGTCTGTGGCTGTAGGAAAAAAAAAAAAAAAA
>WBMV01005495.1:1208140-1222691 GCA_013396655.1 Campylorhamphus procurvoides
AAGTGAGAGGATTGGGGGTTTTTTTTTTGGTTTTTTTTTTTTTTTTTTTAAATTATAATTTCTCCCGGTTTTGGACTCGGAGGGAGTGAAAGCTCGTCACTTTTTTGTAGTGGTGGTGGTGTGCCTTGTTGTGTGTGTTTCCTTCCTCCCCTCTGTTCTTTTTCTTTCTCCCCTCCTCTCTCGCTCCCTCTCTGCCCCCTCACTCGCACAACAGCCCCCGGTAAATGAGAGGAGACAGGTCCTCTCTGCCTTTTTTTTTTTTTTTCCCTCCCCGGACCGCAAAGGCGAGATTAAAAGTGGCATTTTAGTGCCTTTTCCTGCAATTTTCTCAACACTTTTTTTTTCTTCTTTTTATCTCCAGTAGCGATCTCTGGGGCTGAGGTTTCCGCAGAAAGTTTGGGGGCTGTTACGGTGTGTATTTTTGCGGAGGGGGAGGGGAGCGGGCTCCTTCTGTGTGTGCTGCTCCTCTGGGTGCCTATTGGAGAATAATAGTGTAAGTGACAACCTAGAAGTAGACTTTCTGCTCTTCACACTGGATAGAAAAGCTGCCTTTTTTTTCCCTTTGCTTATGCTTTTTTTTTTAATATAACCCCCTTTCTCACTTGCTCCTGTACGCATTGCTTTTATTTTTGAAAGGATAGCTAGACTTAAGTCACCCTCCACCTCCATTTAAACCTGCTACTTATTTTTTAATTATTATTATTTCCTCGTTTTGAGCGTTACACTTGTCTGATCAATTTGATCTCCAGTTCTGTCTTCCGTTGCTAAACCTCGAAAACTGGTTCTCTCGAAAGATATCTAATCTCTGGGTTTTTTGTCCATTGCCATTTTTGCTCATGGCTACTCTGTTTCTCCCTATCTATTTTTGCCCCTCCCCGTCTAGAGGAAAATAGCAACAAGAAAAAAAAAGAAAAGAAAAAAATAAGAGAATATTAGGGGAAGTAGTCCTCAGGTCTGCTGCCCACCCCCCCGCCCCCCGCCAGAAAGGGGGGGACCTAAAAAACATCAGTCTTGAACTTCTTCCTCTTCAAGAGCTCGGGCTGCAAAGGAAACCTCCTTTGTTTTTGTTATTTATATGCTGTCAAGTTTTGAAGTGGTGAGTTTCGGGTCGGTTTTGCTAATTTCACTCAGAAAACTGCAGTGTTTCTGTTTCTAGATAAGTACTTTGCTTCTTTGTCTCTTTAAAAGGTCACAGGGAAAGCTTGGCCTGGATTGTGAGAGCCATATGGAACGGATAAGTGCGGAGCCTCTCTCAAATGTGATTATGGGTTTTTATGGGGGAGGGAGGGAAGAGGAGGGGAAAGGCATGGGGAGGGGGCTGATTCAGGAGGAGAGAAAGAAATAATATAATACCGGCGGCGTTACATCGCGACAAAAGGAGATACCGCACCGAGTCTCATTCAGAAATTGTGTGGTGTGCCCGTACGGGTACGCTGGCTCTGGGAAACTGTGCCTTGAAATTGTGCTCTTCTCTCAATGATCTGTGATGAAAACTTGTAGTTGTGAAAGATGCCTAAATGCGAAACCCGGGGAAACTCTTGGCCTGGAACCGGCGGAGATGATAGGTCTTTCCTGCCACCCTCTCCCTGGGCAGGCCGTGCTGGTTGTTGCTCATCACTATTTCAGACTGAGGTTTCAGTGAACTTTAGCCTTGGGCATGGAGTTTAAATGAGTAAATTAGGTGTTTTATGTGCATGTAATTTTGCTTTGTAACATAAAGCTTTTTACAAGATGACTAAGTGGTGAAAGGATGCCGATGGGTGGGTATTCTCAGGCCAAGCGAAAATGACCCATTTGATGTTTTGGTTGTAGTCAGTGTATTAACTAAGTGGCGATCTATCACTTTTATTCACTGTACACGATGTAGTCCGATTCTGACTCATGATGACTAGATACTTTTTGTAGCAAAGAATCTCGGTGCCTTAGAGTACTTCTGAAGTTGCCAAAAGTGATGAGGAATTTCTTGTTCGAGGCTTTTTTTTTCTGTGTGTGTGTATGTGTATTCTTTTACTCTTCCCCACCCCCTCTCCCCCCCCCGCTTTTTTTTCCTTTTTCTTTTTTTTTTTAATCCTCTTATTCTTGAGACCAGTCCCAGTCTCAGAAAAGGAGCCCTATAGTGTGTTAGTGTTGTCAGAAACATGGGAAGATGTTAGCAGTTTGAGTCTGTAATTCTTTGCTTAGGCTACACTGAACTCAGTTTAAAAAAAATCTTTTTGAAAAGTGGCTAAAATAGGCATGTTTACTGTTAATGAGACACACGACCTAAAATAGATGAGATAAAGATGAATGGTAAACCTTAGCCTGTCACTTTACAGCATAAGGAAAAATAATGATTGTCTGAACTTCATCTATTTGGTGCCATTCTTGAGGTTGCTTGTAAAGGTTTGAATTAATACATTACCTCTTTCTTCACTGTATCGGGAAAAGCAGCATGACATTCAAAAAAAGAAAAAAATAGTTTACAGAATTGTCAGTGGCGTGTATACCAGCAATGTACAAGTGTATATAAAAAAAATTCCAAGGTATTTAGACTCTAATATCTTTGCTATGAAATGTGCAGAAAATGTATTGAATTACTAGGCAACTGAAAGAAAGTAACTATTATCAGATTCACATCAGTCTTTCTAAATATGACTTCTCCAGTATTAGTATTTGTAATTACTAATGTAAATACTAGTATATAAATTAATGTCTACTCACCTGTCCTTAATGATTATATTGTATGTATAGCATATATATATAATATGTGTCTATGTAATTACACCTTTCTCAGTCAGAGAAAGGTAGGGTAAATACCTAACAATCACAACAGTATTGATTAAAGCAATCATAACCAGAAAGATGTCTCTGCTCTCAGCAAGGGATTTTTTTTTCTTTAATATAGATTGCAAAACAGATTCTGATGCATGACAAAAATCCTCAAACTTGGTTGTGTTCTAGGCTTGGGAGATTTTTAGTGACTTAACTGTAATTGTTATTCATGGACAGAGGTTTCAAAAGTTTATAAAAAGGGAAGTACAAGCATGCTAACATATACCTTTTCTTAATTTGCTGTTGAAATTCTGGCTTTTTTTGGTTTCAAATAGCTGTACCAGGATCACCCGGGTTTTGGGGCTATTTTTATATTTAAGGGTTTTGAAAGCAAGTGCAGAAATTGTGGAGGTTTTTTCCCCAGCTTTATATTTGGTAACATACTACTTCTCAGTAATTTTTCTTAATTCAATAAACTACTCTATTGAACAGTTAAAGCTTCACATCTCAAAAATTGCATATTTTGAACTTTGCAAAAGTTGATAAACTCTTTGTATAATATTAGTTAGGAAACCCAAAAGCAACCATCTCCCGCCACTGCTTTCTGAAGTTAAATGTTAAATTCTTTTCAAACTTCTGTTTTTTATGGGGTGGGAGGAATTGTAAATGGACAATATTCTACCTCTCTAATAAATCTGTTGCTCCTTCAACTAAAATTGTAACAATCTCTCTGTTGTTGTTCATCCATTTTTTAACCAAGTAGATCAAGAAATGTTTCATTAGTATCTTTTTCTCTCTCCCCATAGTAAAAACACCCGCAATTAAAAGCAAACCTTTCTGTGAGATTTGTAACAATAGCTGTGTTGGAGCACATACCTTGACAATCATCATCATTTATATGAGTCTTAGTGTCTCTCAGATTTAGCAGAATATCTCAAAAGATGTATTTTTTAAAGAGGTACTCTAATTGGCTTTTAAAAAATAATTCTACCAGATTATGTAAACTGGGATATGAGGTCATTTTTGAAGAATAAGTTTGTTTTGTTTAAAAAAGGCATTTTCTTCTTTCTAAAGTAGTTGCCTGTTCTTTATGAGCTTATGGTGCATATATATCTCTCTCTGTACATGTGCAGGCTGTGTACGTATACATATGCGCACACGTGTACAACATATATATTTTTTTTTTTTTGAATCATGGCAGGTGATCTTTAGAGGCGGGACTGAGTATGGATCATTTGAACGAGGCAACTCAGGGGAAAGAACATTCAGAAATGTCTAACAATGTAAGCGATCCGAAGGGTCCACCAGCCAAAATTGCGCGCTTGGAACAGAATGGGAGCCCATTAGGAAGAGGAAGACTTGGAAGTACAGGAACTAAAATGCAAGGAGTGCCTTTAAAACACTCTGGACACCTGATGAAAACTAATATTAGAAAAGGTAACGCTTTTGTTAATTCTGCATTAGAGAAATATGATTTAAAATATTTGGGGGGGAAGCATACTTTTGCAGACTCTACTTCAATTATATTTCAGGACTAAATCTCCATTCTAAAATACTATATATTCCCAATTCTGATATAAATCACTTTTGGGAAATGTAAGCTTCATGCTTGGGTGGAGCATCTTGCTTTTCAGGGTGGAGTCTGATTTTTGTTAAGGTAAAGTCTAGCTGCTCTGGTTAAAGCAAATTCTTACATTGAAATATAAGTGATATAATGCATTAATTCTTTGGGCGTTGGGCTAAGAAATGCAAAAATATGTAAGAGTAAATACTGAACCCCCAAACCAAATTCTCGCCTTTCCTCTTAATGATGGTCTTAATATTGGAAGGGCAGCAGAATTTCCATAAGAGTTGCAAGCTGGTTTAAAGGAGAGAGTGTAAATCTTTAGGTATCACATTGGAAAAGTCATTTATGATGTCAATCTTTGCAGTTTATTTTCTTAAGTACAATTCATTATTGAACAATGAACAACTTGGGTGTCATATTTTTCAGTGGCTGGTTTGCTGTAATTAGACATTTACACAAGGAAAAGGCACATTTAGAATCATTGATGTTTGTATATGGATGGCTTTTGTTTGCATTGAAAATATTTTTAATGGACAATAATATAGAAATTTTACTTACCAAAATGCCTAAGTCTTTTTGACCATGTTCTACAGGCTTGCTAATTTAAATCAAAATATGCTGGATGTAATTTGGCATATATCTTAAAACAGCCTCTACTTTTCCTAGCATAATTGGTTATGCTTATAATCCAGATTTTTCTTGTATTTGCTAAGCAAAGTGCAAAATGGAACCAGGACTATTAAACGCACAAAGTTAGAAGGCAGAGGAATTTCATTGTGTCTGATGCATAACATTTATTGTACAATCATTTATTTTTTCCTCGGTTTGGCGAAAACAAAGAATATATTGATCCTGAAATGAACAGACACAGCAGTCCGTATTGTTAGATCTTTATCTATTAAAAATGGAAAAACAGCACTTCAGCAAATTCTTTGGCCTCTGCTCATGATTACCCTATTTATTGATTGTTTGCCAAGAATGTATGCATCTTAAGAAAGCCAGGGTAAGAGCATTAAAAATATAATTTATTACGGCTTTTCAAGCAGAGTGCATTAACATTGTACAGTGAAGCAGTGGGGTTGTATAAAAAGGACTTTCTGACGCCTGCAAACATATAAGTTCCATAAATTCCTAAATAGGAGATTTCAGCTGTCTCTGGTATTATGTGATATTTGCACAGCAAACTTTAATGCCAGGACAGTTTTAGACAAGGATTCTACAGACTTCAGTGCTTCTTATGGCAGACGTGCTGTTTACACAGACTCGTAAACCTTCAGCAAAAGCTCTAACACTGCCTTCAGGTTTAAATCATGCTGTATTTTTAGCAGGGAGCACTGACCAATGCTCTCCCCTTTAATACTAGAAGGTTATGAAGTTGCTGCACTTGGAGGTCTTGCCAAGTACTAGCAGGAGTGATCAGCCAGCTGAGATTGTGCTGTCCTGTATAACATTTTTCACATTAACAGAAGGACACTAGTGACAGTTTGCTAAAAGATTTAGTGGCTTGATTTGTAGTCAGATGATACCTGTGTCGCACTACCGGGATCCACCTCTGATAATCTATGCTGAGCTTCAGAATTCAGCCAGGAAGTTCTCCTGTGTTGTTTAAAGTACCTCATTTTCCAGAATGCTGCAACTCAGGAGGCCGTGTGGCAAAAAGGATGCTGGTAGCAGAGAAGTATCTGTGCATTGTGTTTGATCATAGCTTAATTTGTAGGAATTGATAAGGGGAAAAACGAATATGTTTTAGTTGGGTTTAAGTGTATCTGCACTGTTTGCTAAAATGAAGCTTTGCTTACAGTTTATCTTCAGGAATTACTGGTGACACTACTTAAGAATTTTGAGCCCTTACGCTGAATCAGATGGTAATAGGTGAAACATCAATTGTGAGAGCCCGGAAGGGAGGTAAAAAAACCCCAACAAAACAACAAACCACCACAAACGATGCAGATTAAACATGTGTGTCCACAGCTTAATTCAAACCAATGAAAAAAACACCAGTTTGCATGTACTGCTTTAGCTTTTGTCTTCTTTCCCTTACTGACAGGTCTCTCTCACATTTAAAAAAACCAAAAGAACAGACCCCCCAAAAAACAGCACTAGAATGCTCCTTCCTACAATACATAAATATTGGCAAGCTTTTACCCTTGTCTTTCACGGTGAGCCTATTGGGCAAACTGGAGTAAGTTTGCGAGCTTTTCCAAGGAAGCCTGAAGGGATTTGTTTGCTAGAGATTGGCTCTCTGGTGAACAGATGTAGTTTAAATATACGTGCTTAAAGAGGTATCTTTTTTAATCATGATTTTTTGCTATATGTTAGAGCACAAATCAGCATACGTGCTCCTAAAGTGTGTATCTATTGTCAGGAGTAAATCTTCCTTTTAGACTACAGCATGTCAGGTGCACCGTAGCAGGTTAGGAGGTTTCCATAAGTCTAGAGGGTAGTGGTTATAGAGGCATTAACATTGTAGGACTAATTGGAGTTCCTGGGTGCCCTGTTAAAATAACCCTTGTCATCATTTATGCTAAAGATGATACCCCTCTGGCAGGCTGCCATAAGACAGGTCTGTACATCTGCTTTTAACCCTTTTGCTTTCTGTCATTAAGAGATCCTAACCTGTGCCACTGGAGACAGTGGAACAGGATTGGGACCTAAAGCCATGGGTCCAAGGTCATCATGTCATTCATGTCCATCTGGGGGGCCAGGAGGGATTTTCATAAAGTTGAGGAATCTGATTGTTGGGAGAGACTTTGTCCCTAAAACAGCTTGTGTCATTTGTTACTTCTTTCTCTGTTGTCAAAAGGGAGGAAGGGGCGGGGGGGTAGAAAAAAAAAAAAGGCAGCTAAGGGAAAGAGAAAAGGTTATTTGCTTTAATATTCTGTGCAGCATATGAGTGGAAGGGTTTGTCATATGATGCTACAAAACTGGAAATTGGTAATTAATGTTCAGGCGTGCCAAAATAGCATTGTGGGATGTAAAGTGCGGGAGAAAACAACAACAAAAAGGCCAAACTGCAGGTACACTTCTTAAAGCAGCACTGAAATCATGATTTTTTTCTTAAAGATGCAAGTGAAAGTAGTGCTCAAGTGCACTCAGTGAATGAAGCATGAATTAGTGTTAACTTTTGCCTTGTTTCCTTGTGTACTCTTGTCAGAGCGAATGTGTAACACACAAGGTGATTTGTTGTTGATGTTGAAAGCAATTAAATATTTTTGGCAGGACTAAGAAAGTTTTAGTGTTAACGAACAAAATTATGTAGCTGGTACTGAAATGGCTTACAGTGAAGACATCTGCAGTATGTATTTAGGTTCTCATGCTGCCTGCCACTCACAACAAATCAGGCAGGACAGAGAGAATCAACTTCTCTTCAGTCAACCTTGTTATTTCTATAGAAGGTAATTCTTTAAATCTATATCTGATCAAGTGAGATAAATTTGCATTTCTGCTTTTCAGAGAGATGTGTCTTTTGCAGAACTTTTTCTTTTTTGGGGGAGGGTGAGGGGAAGGGACTCAGGGAATATGTTTGTCAAATATTTGTGATGATTCTTGATACCTCCTCTGCCTGTTCGTACAGGTTTTATTTACATAATGCTGTGTAGACCCACCTACTCTACTATAACTCCGGTTTAATATGTTAAATTTATTTTTTTTTAATAGGAAGTATGCTTCCAGTTTTCTGTGTAGTGGAACATTATGAAAATGCCATTGAGTATGATTCTAAGGAGGAGCATGCAGAATTTGTGTTGGTGAGGAAGGATATGCTTTTCAACCAACTAATTGAAATGGCATTGCTATCTCTTGGATATTCTCACAGCTCTGCTGCCCAAGCTAAAGGTAAATAAGGTTTTGAAATTGTACGATGAATTATGTTTGTTTGTGGGGTATTGGGGGAGGGGCAGGGTTTCTTTCAGGAATGCAGGTTTTACTTCTTAAACTTCTTGCAAATTCTGTATCTGTTTTTTTTTTTTTTCCTTAATGTGTTTTTATTTAGCTGTGCATGTTTTTTTCATAGGGAATGTGGAGGTAAATTCTTTGCCTTTTTTTTTTAAGAAGAAAAAAGACTTCAACTGAATCATTAGTATGCTTATTGACCTTAATAATCTGCTCCACTGAGGATCCACAAGGAAGTGTAAAGCATATTTGAGCAGATGGACTGTTGAGAGTCAACTTGCATTTATGACTGAATATCCAGCTCTGTTTCTTTTATTTTGTTCCTGATGGTTTTATAGACTGCAAAGTAATTTTTTTTGTGCTCAGTTCTTGCACTGCAAAATCCTTTCTAATTTATTAAGATGAATGCTAACTATTATATGTCCTTCTGAATTCATGGGAACTTAGGAAAATATACTTCTATACATATTAAAAAAATCTCTACTGAAATGCATTTGTATAATTTCATAATATAGATAAAGCATATCCTTGGTGGTGTGTGGGTGGGGGTTTTTGTGGGGGGTGTTCTTTTGTTTTCCCAGATTTAATAGGCTAGAAACAAAGGTGGAGATCTTGTTAAAATAAGATATTTCTTTTGCCCCTCGGAATTAACAGGTAAATTACTTTTTTTCAATTTTTCTTGCCCTTCTTGCCCAATCCCCATTCCCTCACAAAATAAAAATCCTGCAGGGCTTATCCAGGTTGGGAAGTGGAATCCAGTTCCACTCTCCTATGTGACAGATGCCCCTGATGCTACAGTAGCAGACATGCTGCAAGATGTGTATCATGTGGTCACACTGAAAATCCAGTTACACAGGTAAGTTGCATACCAGTTCTGGAATATGAACTGTTACTTATCTGCTCTTAACTGTTAATATTGCTTATATTTGTGCTTTGTGCTCAAAGTACAAAGGCTTGCCTAAATTCCTTTTTAGTTACTCTCATTCTTCTTTCACTTACAGTATATTATTCCAGAAAACTTTTATACCTCTGATACATAGATTTTCTTTGGATATCTCATTAAAACTATATTGCATTTTAGTCAATTAAATGATGCATTACAAGAAGGCATTTTACATAAAGTTTACTTAAGAGAAAAATATTTTTGCATATCATGAACAGTACCATCTGTGTGCATTTTGTAAAAGAATGACTTGCTCACACTTATTGTTGCTGTCTAGGTTCTTAAATTTCATGGCAACAAAAAATTAAGAACGGTTAATATATTAATGCTTTTCATGATCAGTCGTGAGAAAGCATTACACCTTAAATTGTTTTACCAAGCGCATCAGAGCAGGAAGGTAGAAGTAACATGAAAAAATAGTCGCCACATGCAGCTGATGTATAATTCATGCATCAATACAGCAGATGTGTTGTATAAAGTAATTAACTAATCGGAACAATCAGGAGACCGAGAGCAATCTCCAGATGCATCTGCTTGATGCGCAAAATGAAATCTGTCTGTCTTAAAGGAATGTTCTGCAGCAGGATGCAATCTTGTAATAATCCCTTTTCTAATCTGTGTTTCAAATAGTTGCCCTAAACTAGAAGACTTGCCTCCTGAACAATGGTCTCACACAACAGTAAGAAATGCTCTAAAGGACTTACTGAAGGATATGAACCAGAGTTCATTGGCCAAGGAATGTCCCCTTTCACAGGTACTTAGCATAACATGTAATAAATAATAAAGCACTATAGGCAACGCTGATGTGAGATTTGAGATTTCTACAGACTGTAGCAAGTAGTACTCCTGGAGTGGATCTGCCAAAAATGCAAATGCATTTGACCACTTCATGATCTTTATAAATATGCCTGCTTCATTTTGAACATAGTCTTACGTTTCCCATGGGGAGTCATAAAAGGTTGTTTACACCACACTAAAATCATCTCACAGCAAACTGGATTTTAACTGGTTTTTGTCTTCAGTCTTTGAACTGCTTTGATGCAACTACTTTTTTCAAGCACATGTGTTCGAGATGTTAAAAGGCTCTTTACTTACTGCTGTCAAAAGTACTATTGAATCTGAATGCTTGTTAGATAACCTACAGTAGTTTTAAATGCTAATTCATAAAATGAGACAGTCTTTGGCATGCTATATGAGAAGGGAATAAAGAATAAAGCTCTTTGGATGATCTGTTGTTGCAAACAACCAAAGGAAAATCAGTCATTTATTAGTTCTAATCAAAATATACCTAAACAAAAATGAAACCTCAATTTATGCATTGCTAAATATTGAACCAATGCTTTCCTCAAGCCTTAGTTGTATTGTTCTATTTTTGCCATTCTTTTTGTTCTTCTCTTGTCAAATTACTGCAAAGGCGCAACTTATTTTTCTACGCACTGTGGCGTCCAATGATGCTATGGTGGGAACATGATATATATTTTTACCTTTGAAATTTTAAAATGGTTTTTGTTGTGGTGCAGCGGAGATAAATTTAGTATACAAATAAATGATGCTAGTTGTGGCAGGGAGGGGAAAGAGGGAAATTAAAGAAATCAAGGTATTTTTATGGGGATTTTATTTCTCTTGCTCAGAGTCTTTCTCTGGGAGTCTTTGTCTCTGAAAGATTTCAGTTAATCTGTAGAGGACTAGTCTCTGTCTCTTTTTCTGTGGATATATTAGCAGGATTGTTTCCCATCCCTTTTTTTCCCCTACAGTTAGATTGTTCTCAGTGATGTGGCTCCAATATAGGAAGTTCTGAAGTGGAAATAATCAAAATTATCTTCACTAGTTGCAAACAATTCCAGTAATATGTCTGCAAAGTTATCTTGTATGCACCTACTACAAAAGCATGTGAGCTTTGGCACTGCTGGCTTATGGAATCTGCAGATAACTTGGGATTTTTCTCCATTTTAATCTAATAGTGCTACTTTTTACTTGATACTGATGGCAAGCAAATAAATTCTATTGAGATGGAATATCTCATTTCTATTTGAACATTGGGTTTCACATGGAAATTTCTGGATATATATATAAAGCAGCAAAAAGTTTTTAAAAGGAAACCTGTATGATAGACAGGATCATGGTACTGAAGACAATTAAAAAATTACAGTCTTCAAAAAACTTACTTTTAGGCTAAACTGAATTTTTATATAATAATTTTAATGGACGAAAAGCATCTTGCTTAATAACAGCTCTGCATGTTAATGCTTGAGATGACCAAAACTCCAGATAACAGAACTCTGATTTGGGACTGTTTTTTTACTGATTTGTACTTCTTCATTTGTAAAAGAATAGACTTAAAGCTGTCAGCTTCTTTCTGTTGTTAAAAGCACGCTTATTACTTTTGCCCTATGTATCTTCGCCAGCGCTGCTGTAGTTGGATTGCAAAAATTTAAATAGCTTCTACTTTTCTTTTTCTTTTAAGGGCCAAATCATGCAAAGCCTAAATTGCATTTATTTATTCTTAACTTTTGGAAAAACAAGTTGTTACAGCGGTTGATCGAGAGCCCAGGAGTCAATCTAAGCCTTCCTGTTTCCCTTTGGGAGTTTGAAGGAAGATGTGTTGATCTGATGGTGTCCTTTTCACATGATTAAATTGATCTGGGTGATTCCCATATTTGCCTAACTAATAACTCATTGTATATTGCTCCTATGGAAGGGATACTGATTTAAGAGTGTCAGTGTTTTATTAAAGGTATTAAAGTTTGTGAATTGCAGTGGTGTGCTGCTGCAACAGAGGTGGGAAGTAAGAGCAAGGCAGAGGTCAGGAGGCAGCTTTGCTTACATCAAAGTACTGGCATGGGACATTCTTCTGAGAGCAGAGAAGGGGTCTCTCTTGTTACGTACTTCCACAGGTACAGGTAACACCGTATGAAGCACTTCATCACAAATGCAAACTAATGCAGTGACACCGTACCATAACTTATTAACATTGTTATGGATATAATTTATTAACCACAGAAAAATGACTCAAAGTGGAAATGAGAGTAGTTGTCATTTTCTGTCACTGTCATTAGCAATACTCTGTTTTGTGCAGGTATGGAAGGATTTGTTTTAAGCCATTGTGCTCAATGTGGAGCATCTCTGAAGCCCTGTTCTCACTTAGAATTTGCTGGATTTTCTTTAAAACTCTTGCGGTTTTTATATTAAAAAATTGCTCAGAATACCGGCATTCTATGTCCTGAAGAAACCCACCAAACAAACAAAAAAACATCCCTCCCCCCAAAAACCTCAAAAAACCAAGTAAAGTATTTTATAGTGCAGATATATATAAAATAGCTTGAGAATATGTGAGCAAACAAACTTTGAGATCCAGTTTGTTTCAATTATAGTCATGAAAACCTAACAGCATTATTTGAGTGAGGCTTTTTTATTTTAATTCTTTTTGCCGTTTGCTTTCTTGTCCAACTGAAACCTTGACTTAGGGCATAGAGGCAAGAACTCTTCATGCCTTCCTTGGTAAAATACCACTGTGTCTCTTGCTTTCATTAGGAGAGTTGAATACATGGTCCTTTTTGAAGCTCCTGTAATTGTCTCACACTGTGACTGTTGTGGCCACCCCTGAAGGTCAGGTTTATCAGTCAGTATATGAGCCTGCATTATGGGGAATCCCTGTAATCATGACTTGGGACTGCTCAGAATCAACTGGAGCAAATAACATGGCTCTGAATTGTTGTGGAATTGCAGATAGGTGTCCAGAGGTTTAGTCTCAAATTTTTGATATCAAGCAGTCAATGTAAAAGGAAAGGAGACTGCAAATTTTGCATGGAAAAGCCAAGCCTGTTCTGAATTGTGCGCTGCAGTGGATATTTTCAACCTTTGCATCAGGTTTGCAGATTTTATCGCTAGAGACTAGCAGCATGTGCAGATGCTGAGTGAAAGATGTTTTGCGTTTCATACACACAGCTTGCTTCATTTCTTCTTCCTCTCCAGACTTCTTTTGATGGGGAAAGTAACATGAAATTTAATCTAGGGCTCAATTTTGGGCTGTCTTGTGCATTCCATTAAATTGGTCTATCTTGCAAGTGGCCTAGATCTCATTTCCCTCCTGTTTTGGCTCTTCAGTCTCCAAAGGGTTTTAAAGAAATTGTTCTACCATCAATTCTTATTTCCAAACCCTTGCACAGAAGCTCTACTCTACCTCAGTCTTCTGGGAGCTGCTCTAAAGTGATCAGGCAAGCAGGCAGCTCTGTTGCATTTACTTATTTAATGTTAGTCTTTCAATGTCTCGCCTTAGTCTTAGCATTTTCATACTTTGCTTTCACAGTTTTGCTGTGTTTTGATTTTTAGTGCAGAAGTCTCTTATTACTTCCACAGTTAACTGAAATACTACAGGTTGTATTTATGCTGATATTAATAAGGGGTTTTTTTTCCTTGTTTGTCCCTATTGAATTGTTGTATATTTCACTCTGTGCATTTATGTATGTATATAGTTAGATCAGCTTTTATGGGGAAGAGGAGAGCAGCATGGGCTATTGGTCTGAGAAAAGAATGGGAAATTCTTTTGATAATTCTGAAATTAACTCTGTGATTTTGAACATTTAGATGTACACTTTATCCTGAGTTCCTGTAACCTTATCTAGGAAAAGAAGATAAGTCACCTACCAATGAAAAGATTGTAGAGATTAATTAGTATCTGGGCACTGCTTTGAAAATATGGCAGTGATCAAATGACATTGACTTTTCTTCTCGTATTATCTTGCCTGATTTTTTTTTGTATAGAAAAGGTTTCTAAATGGTTGTTGTTAATATTCACAAACAAGGGCTTTATCAAACCACTGCAAAAGCACTTCTGAAGCAATGTATTCTTTCTTTGACCTTTTAGAATCCTGAAATATGAAGATATTTGGGCTTTTTTTATTTGGGTTTTCTTGCCTGTTTTGCTTGTCCTTTGAAACTACTTGTTTCTAGTCATGACTCTCAGGGCAACCATGTGTCAGTACATTATAGATGAGAAATTCCAGGCCTGATATATAGTAGAGTCTTAAATCTCAATAGTTTCCCCCCNNACCCAATGGTTTCCCCCCCCCCCCAGTATTTTATAGGGGACTTGCAGTATTTCGATTAAATATATCCAGAGACTGTGATACTTGGGGACATAGTAATTTACAGGTATTGCATTAATATTTAAATTTTTTTTTGATGATTGTGTTCCCCCCTGCCCATGCCTATAATGTCATTTACATAATTTTGCTCTTGGTGATGGGAGAACAGTGTTTTTTCAGTCAGAGTGATATATGCTTGCATTCTATGGAACGTATGCGTACACAGAACAAGTGCTGGTATGATACCCAAATCTGAATAGTTTTGCACTTATGATAAATATAACTATCCTGACTGCATTAACTTCCATGATGTAA
>WBMV01005495.1:1222707-1355207 GCA_013396655.1 Campylorhamphus procurvoides
GAATGATTCTTTGCATCTGACATGGGCATGGTATAGATCATATACTTCCCTTTCTGTTCAGATATCTTGCACTGAATTTGCGTGTTGCTTTATGCAAACACTGTGTAGACTTTATATGATCTGGCAGAGACAACAGGCAGAAAGCTTTCATGGAACATCAGTGTTTCTCAGTTCACCTGATCTGAAGGCACCTGGCTATCATAGCAAATAAGCAGCTCAATAGAAATCCTCTTATATTTCCTCGCTGCTGTTCTGACTGCCCCCCCCCCTGCCCCGCTCCCCCCCACTTCCAAAATCATAACAAAAAAAATTATATTTTCTAAAATTAAAATTACCTATACATATTCAAGGAATGAACTATTAAGAGTTGCCAAAATACTTTTATGAGCAATTTTTAATTCACACTTTAAAAAATCAAAAGGCGTTTTTTACCCCCTCCCCTTTAAATTTTACCTGCCTAGACCTGAGATCAAGTCCTTGCATTTCTTTTTTGCTTGTAAGTCTTTTCTGTCTTACCCCCCTCCCCTGATAATTAATAACCTGAGTAAGGAATGCAGCTCCTTTTTCTGTTTTAGAAGTTGCTGTACTTTAGATTTTAAAGATGTGATTAATTATTTCAGGGAAGTAACTCCTTGAGGGCCTGGGCTCAGGTTTTGGCAGGCAGGGTTTTTCAACCCACCCCTCACTTGCTCAAGAGCATTCATTGTGATATCTCTTCATGATGACATGGTATTTGGATTTTTAAAACATTTGCAATTAACTACTGAAATTTGTGCCTATGATTTTTAGTCATCTGGATAGAATGGGGAGTGCAAAGCCTATTGTTGACGGGATGAGCATGATGTAATATGTGTGTTGGTAGAGCTGTTTGAGGACATTCACAGGGTCCTCAACCTTTCAATCACTTGATCATTTGAACACTGATTTATATTTTTTAGATGCACCTAAACACTCAGTGTTAGAGCTATGCCAGTCTATCTGCAACTGTTTTATCTGGGCAGCACCCTATTAAAGGAGAAAGTATATAGCTATTTTTTCTGCCTCTTCATTAGAATTAAATATAATAAGGATGTAGAGTTCCCTTCCAAAGCATTTACGAGGCTTGAGATTATTGTGGGGAGGAGTGCAGAAACATGACTTGTTCCTCAAATAAATGCAGTTTCTGACTTCAGAGGAGTCTGTAAAGTGTCAGTGTGCCCCTTAGTATCTGTGCTGTAATGAGGTCTTGTATTTCTGATTCTGAAAAGTGGAGGAGTTCAGTAGAGGAATGGTGCTAGTCTTGATTTTTTATATTTTTTTTTACACTCCTAAAGTCAGCTGTATGGAGTTATAAGCACCTGTCCTCTGCCAGGCTCTCTTGTGAACAAAGTACAGAATGAATGCATTTTTTAGACTGTGCATCCTACATTGTGGGCTAACCATTTGTGGTTGTATCTCAGCAATTTTGAGAACTGTGTCATGTGAATGATTATCTGCATTGTATGGACTTCAAGTTTTAGGGAAGTGACAGAAAGAAAAGGAACACAGCACTTTTTCTCCTGATAGTTTTTCTTCTAAAACATGTATGTGTTGTAGAACTGAGCCCTACTTGACTTCTGTTTTCACTCAGCAGTCCTGAGAATGGAATATAGAATAACTTGGATTTAAAATATTTGTGGTGATGTTCTTCTTCTTATAGATATATATGTATATACATATAACCATGCCTTTTTTTTTTCTGGGTACATTTAGAGGGTTGGGAGGCAGTCAAGTAATGCGCTACTGAAAAATTTTGTATTCATTCGTTCATGTTTCTCGCATATTTCTTAATGCAGTCATAGCCAAGTGCAAACCCTGATTGATTTATTTTTTCCATAACTTTGAGAGTTAACAAGCCACTCCTCCAGTGTTCTTTAAAGCAAGATTGCAAATAAGTCTTTTCTTTTTTTCTTATTGGCAAATTTTTGGCTGTAGAGTACTGCACAAGTATAAACAACATGAGAGATCCTTTAACATAACATGAGAGAGCCTTTAGTCGCTTTGCTCCCTAGCTTTGGAACTCATTGCCAATTGAAGTAAGGAAAGCTTGGCTGTTGGGACTTTTAAATCTAGACTTAAAAGTTATTTGTTCTGTTTAGCATTTTTAAAATGATTCTATTAGGAATTGTATGTGCTTCAGTTTTAATTTTAACTCATAATGATTGTAAAGCACCCTGGGATGCTTGCATGAAGGGCGCTACAGAAACCCAAGATTGCATTGTACTGTGTTGTAATGTATTGTATTATTACATGGTGCTGGAGTTGGACCACGGACAATTCATATAGAAAGCATTTGAATACTTAGCTAAAGATAAGGAGTGAGTATGTGTGTGGAGGGGTACTGTCTTTTCTTGCTTCTTTTCCCCCTTTTCTGTCAGTTATTTTATTAAACTAAATTAACATGGCACTTATTCCCTAAGAAATGCCAGCATAATTTACTGCTGCAAAGGGGCTCAAAATGTAAACCAGATGATAAACTAAAAATATAAAAGTCCACATTAAGATTTAATTGCACTTCCCTTTCTATATTACGTTCTTATGTAAAATACATTACAAAACAGTACATTCTTTATCACTTCCTTCACTTTTAACTGAATTTCATTAACAATAAAGAAATATATTGTCTCTATTTTCAGTAATGTCACTTGACAGTTAATCCCTTAACTTGATGTACATGTCTTTAAGATATTTTTTCTTTTTTCTTCTTTTTTTTTTTTTTTAATAAAGAACATGATAGCAGTGACTGGAGCCAAGTATTGCACAATCATGTGATTTGCAAGTTTCCCAGCTCACAGCTTTGCCAGTGCAGGTCAATTCACACCTGCCACACTTATGCCATTCTGGTCCTCATGTTGCTTTTCCTCAGTGATTGTCAGAGGTAGAGAGAGTTGTGCATGCGGCGTCTTCATTCCCCCCTCCCCCCCGTGCTCCAAATGTGTGGTAAACCTTGTACATTGGAAGTGTGTCCTCAGGAATTAAATGGAGTTTAATTTCTGTCCATTAGAAAGCTGCTATCCACATCACCAATTAAGCCTTCTATTTAAAGGGTAAGGAGATATGTATGTCTACATCTTAATCACTGCTGTGACTGGTTTGCAGAGACCTTCCCTGACTGGTTCAGTTATTACTAGCAGTGGTGGGAGGCAGAGAGATCAGCATGGTTATAAAACCTACCCAAAAGCTGAGCAAATTCTGTAGGTGCTGTAGCGTCACAGTCAGCAGATTTCAAGCTGAGGTACATCTGTGTTAGGGGATGCAGGAGTGTAGGCATAAAGATGTGTCAGGAGAAAATTACTTGAATTGGTAATAATTTTTTACCTGACAGGAACAAAAGCAAACAGGACCCACCTGTTGAGAGGCAATGCTCAGAGACAAGTAATTCTCACCTTGTCAGACTAGACTCATTGCATGCCATTGCTCTAATCATAACTTAGAAGAAAAGGGATGAGTTTCTCAAACAGACTGAGCAAAACTCTCAAAGCTTGTTCTCCCACCATCACCGCTTTTTTAATTAATAGTTGGGTTCTTCTTATTACCAAGAAACATGGTAGGAGAACCCTAAGGTGAGGGTGAGTTTTGTCTCTCTTTCCTTGGACACTTCTTTAAGAACAGCTCAAATGGTATCAGATTCCCCTGGTGCCTTGCAGCAGTGATCAGAGGACAGGTTTTTCAGGACAGAGCAACCTCAGACCTGCCTCACTCCAAGCCATGGAATAATCTGCTCCAAAGGGAAGAGCTGTTACCCAGAGGTGGGAAGAGATGAAATGTTCTTGTATACACCTGTCTCATTTATTTTTATATATTTTTTTTAAATTCTAAGATTTCCTACATTGAGAGCTTAAGTTCTTCCCTAAGTTTGCAACAGAAGATGGGGAAAACTGTGCTAAAGCACAGCTTGTGCCTGGCTGTGCCATTGTTCCAAAGAATTTGATACTTTAGAGTAAGCTGTTAGGGAGAAGATTGGTTTTTGTGATGATGAAAACTGAGACACATGTAAAAGGACATTACTATCAATGGCCTTTCTAGAGATGGGGAGGAGATTTCAGTTCTATAATTTTACATAGGGTGTTTGTATTTGAATCAGTATATTTAGTCTCTTAGAATTTTAAGGGTTGTGTGTGTATTTATATATTTATGAATGTATCTTGAAATAAAAATTCCACCAAAATATATGTGCCAACTAGCACATCCCGAAGCTCATGCAGGTGTGTTACTTATTCTGCACTTTTTCTAAGGAGGAGCTTTGTGTGCTAAATCTAATCTAGCTACATTTTTAAAAATTTATATATTTTAATATAATGGGTAGTTAAAAAAAAAAAAAGTAAATAGAACCTCAAAGTGCTTGTACATATTCCTAATGGAAAACTAGCTGGAACATTTCTCTTTCAAGATACCTTCATTGGATCTTGGACATTTTTATGAATTCTTCAGAGTATTTATACTTTTCACAAACTCTTGACAGTGAAAGGTAGCAACACTGAGGCAAGACTAGTATCTTGGCTAACATAGCTGTGTAAAATGTCACCTTTGTGACTTTAATTAGCAGAAGTTAAGAATCCATAGCAAATTTCATACTATAAATTGTTCTTTTCCTGACAAATTTTTATATTTTTCTCAGAATAGAAATAAATTTGTTTTTCTGTGTCTAGCAGCACCTCCCTCACAGAATTTAGGTCTATATGATAAAGAATAATCAGATGTGCAGGTGGCTCTTAGAGGGGTCCACGGCCTGAAGCAATAAAACTGACACTTAACCAGGATAGATAAGGGGTGTTACATTTGGCACTAGAGGGGTATTTAAGCAATTAGAGGCAGGAGAGATGCACTCTTTTTTTTTTTTTTTTTTTTAATATGTGTGACTAACTTTTTGTTTGAACTTCAAAAAAAAAAGAAAAAAAAACCAGGTAAAAAGGTACATAGAAGGGTACATATCTGGTGAAAGAGATTACCCGGGATGTGATGAAAGATGCAGCACAAGTCTTCAGATAAATATCAGATGATTTTTCTATCTCAGCCACTGGTAACTGGGCCAAACTCAGAAATTGCTAGATGAAGTTCTAAGGTCTCTTTTTGTATAGATTCCAAAATGGGTGTTCAAAATGGGCTCTTTTGACTTTAAAAATCTTGTGTCAAAAATGGAAAAGAGATCAAAGAAAAGGCTTATCCTTAACACCAAAAGAAATTCAGCAAGACAACTGTTAGTGCTACTGAGTCTAATGTCTTCTTGTCTGGACATTGTGCCTTAGGGCTCAACTTCATGCCAGACATCTGATGCTTTGCCTAGCAGAACAGTGGAATCCGAGAAGAGACTTGCTGAAAATCATGTCCTATTTCCCAGCAAGGAAATCTTCCTTGATGTGGTGGATATTAAGCAATCCTACAAAAACTGTATTGAAAACAACCATTGTGGCTGGTTGAAGATAGGGCAATTATCAACATCTCTGTCAAGAGAATGTATATACTTCATTTTTTGTGGAACGTTTAACATATGCAAAACTGACTTTAATGCATTAGTAGGTCTAAAATGTCCCATCTCACACAAAGCATTTGCCTTAGGATAGTACCTGAAAGCATGTACATTAGGATAAGCATTTCAGATAGGAAACAAGTCAGAAGCACTCTGACCTGGCTGGAACAGAGTGGTTGGAAAGAAAAGCAGTCCACCTGAGTGTAAGACTGAAGGTGTTTCAGATTTTCACCAAGTCAGTCTGTGAGATCTCCAAGGCCTCACTGACCTCTTTATCCCCATACAAAAAATGCTAGTTTGCCCTATCCACATCCATCCTGGATAATTTGTCCTCCTGGGCTCTAGCTTCCTGTAGCCTTGCTTGTTGCATCCTGAGAAGGGGTGAGTGTAGGTGGACAAGCTTCATGTAGTGCATTGCCTAGTGTAGGAACAGCAGCCTTCTGGAGAGAGGCTGAGGACACTCTCACCACATCATGGAACTGGTAAGGAGGGATGGATCTTAGCCTCCAGTAGCTTAGCTCTGGTCCTGTGGATTTGAAGTCCAGCTTCTGGACTTGGCTTCATCCAGAAGAAATTGTACCTGCGTGCACCAAGATAGTGTTGTGATGGGTACCAATGTGGGAGAAATGGGGAGATCCCCTGAAAACACACACTTCCAGTTCAAGCTGAAAGAGCAGTTGAAAGCAATCTAGTTACTTCATACAGCTCTTTCAAATGGATTCCTGGCTAAAATGAATAGTGCTTTTCTTACCCATGGAGCTCTCAAATTTCAGAACTCTGCTGGCAAAGGCACTTGCATAATCAAAATCTTAAGGTGTAATAACTCACCCCTCAATTTCACTTTAATTCCATGAAATAGACCAAGAATTATCTTATTAAATACTGATTATTTTGCATTTTATATTTTATTCAGGTTGATTTTAAGAAGGGTTTAGCCAGGACTTTTACTACTATGTACTTGCCATTTACAAATTGTGTGCAATAAAATTCAGGATTCTTAAAAAGATTGATGTTGGACATCTGACAATGAAGACAAAAATGTGTTATGTCTCCTTATCTTTTATAGGTTGAGGTTGTGACTTCTTTTTATTTTATTTTTTTTTTAAGTCTATGGCACTGTGCCATAAAGCTTGTAAAGCAGTTACGAAGTTCTTCAAATCTGAATTAACATTTCCCACCTACCTTTCCTTCTCTCTTAAGCTTTTAACCTTTGTAGTTATAAGACTAGTATCTTGGGAAGCAGCTTTTTATTTGAGCTTTTTTTATATCCATCAGTGGGAGATGCTCGGAAAACATTGGGAGAATGCTGCTCTGTCATGCAGAAACTGGGAATTTACATTACAGAATGGTAAAAATAGTGCAGGGATCAGTTCCTTCAGATGCTGAATCCTCATTGTGGATTTTCAAAATCTTTCCATGTGTGGGTATATTTCTATGCATATCTAAATATGTGTGTATATATGTATATATTATTTGGGTTCTTTTATATCTCCCCTCATTATATTCAATGTAGCTTTATGGTAACATTAATACATATATTTATAACACTTAAAGACAACATGAGGCTAAAAAGGAGGAGGAGATAATTTAGGTTTTACAAGGATAGGACAAAGGAGAAAAGACATGCCCATATATTGGAAGAAAAGCTTGTGCTGTTATTGTAAATCTGCCTTTTAGTCAGTTTTAACTTATATGATCAGCATTTGCCATGCAGATCCTTACTTCTCCTGACCCTGGCAACTGTATGGAGGTCAGATAGCCATCCAAGTGCAATGCCAAAGGCACAAACAAAAGTTTTTTTTCTTCTCTGTCCATCTGTGGGTTTTTCCCTGATCCTGCATGTTTATAGGGCATATGACAACAAATTCCATTGCATTATTTGTTACATTACTACAAGCTAATGGACCAAGGAATTTAACATAATTCTTCATATGCAGTTAAACTGTCCATTTCATGATTCCTTGTCCAAAAAAACAGCTAGTGGCTGGATATATTTGGTCTGCTTTTATTTGAAGTGGCAGATATTTCTCTGCCATGCCAGAACACTAGGAACAACATTTTGCCCTGGTTGGGTTTTTGCAGTACGTGGGCTGGCATAGGCTCAGGCAGGCTAAAATCTTTTGATTTGGCGATAATCTTGTGTTATCCCGTTGGGGCTTGAATGTTCCCTTCTCATTTGAAAAATGTTAACGTAGAGCCTCCTGAGAAATAAGCACTCCTAAGAGTTCAGCTTGTATTAAAACTGATGCTTGCTATTTCCAAGCAAACAAAAGCCACTGATAGTGGCTAGGATAGGGGGAACAAAGTTCCTCTGTCTTTTATGAAAAGATCCTCCCCGTTCCCTTCCCGTCACCCCCCCCCCCCCAAACCTTTAAGTTCTGTTCTGCAACTTTATCGCTATTCAAACTAGATCTAGGGACAAAGGCTTGTAGCTTTTCTCTTTTTCTTTTTTTTAAAAAGGCATGTTAGGTTTGCAGCATTGGAACATGCTTCCCTGGTGGTGTCTAGGGATGTAAAGCAGAGGATTTATGGAAGACAAAGTAGAATAGAGCCTTAAAAGTTTGGCTTTAAAAAACAGAGCCAGTAGTTTGACAGATTGTTCAGTAAATGCTCATTTTATTGAGAATTATAAAAAAGGTGCTTAACGCCTCTGTACCATTAATATAATACATTAAAAGAGTACTGTCAAGATTAGTGTTTCAGCTCTGAAAATTGACTAGGGTTTATGGGCAGCACTGTTCATACTCTTCTTGTAAGATGAGGTATCTTCTACTTACCACTTGACAAAACCATTATGTTGTTACAAGGCTTTAGACTGAAAAACTTGATAAATAGTAAAACGTAAATAAAATGTCATTTGAAAAGTGGGAGAATAGTTGCTGCCTGTCTTATAGCCAGATTTAGCAGATGCGGGTTTGAATGTAAAACAGTTGTGAAAATAGCCAGTGTCAAACTAGTGCAAAATTAAACTTGTGGGGTGTTCTGTTTTCAGTGTCTGTCATTGTTGAAGCACTCCATTTCAAAAGCATGCATTCCTTTCTACAGAAAAAAATCAGATTCCTTAGTTGAAATTAATTAGCATTCAGAAACCAGATAGCATGTTTTTGGGTATTCATGAGATCTCTGTTTGAAAAAATGTTTTTAACTTGTAGAAATGTGTTGCAACACACAGATGGGAAGAAAAAGAAAAAAAAATCTCTTTAGCAAGCACTGTGTGTAAAAGGAATATTACATTTTGCACGCTCCTGATTACCCTGTGTAAACAGTTTTTGACATCTGTCTTTATAGTTTTCGAGGAGAGGAAGACTTTGTTAAAAGAACCATTTTTATACAGCAGTCACCATTTCAGTCTTGCTTTACCTGTATTATGAAAGCAGATGGTCTGCATGTCTTTTGAATATTTATAACTATCAAAAACAATCTCTTGCTATTCACCCTTAGGCTTATGAGATGTCAGGACTGTTCTGGTTGAAAAAAAATCATCTTGGGTGTTTGCAGAAAGGGGATTACATTAAGCTGAAATGACTATACATTTTCCAGTTTAATATTTGTCCATCAGCTGTTTAATCGTATTTAGATAATTGTGTAAATAAGTTGTTGCAGCCCTTGCCCCTTTCCCTGAGCAGGCTTGAAGCTTTAAACACTGATGAATGAGTTATGAAAAAGCTCAGATTTTTTTTTCCTAGTTAAACAACCTGGAAGGCCTAAGTAAGTTTTGGTTACAATGCTCCTTTTGAGGGAAATGTTTAATTTGCAAAGGAATCCCCAATATCTAATTCTGCCGATTTGTGTTAGGAAACTGCTGTGTCTGTTACTCTGCTAAGTCTGTTAGCATGTATTTGCTCTGTGTAAATACTGCAGCCCAAGTACCCCTTCATGAGGCATGAAAACAACCTTATTCTGCCCATATAAAAATAATTTTAAGGTTATTTAGGGGAAGTTTTGGGACTGTGGGGGTTAAAAGCTTTTTTGACTGGAAGCTGAGCAATCACTGATAACAGATTTTGCTGTGGTTGGTTGATTTGGCAGAAAAGCATGAACAGTTTTGGTTTAGATGATTGAATTAACCTGATTAACATTGTTTTTGTTGCTTTGCAAAAAGGACAACAGTATACTTTTAGCGATGTTTGAACAACACTTCACCTGGTTGAAGAGCAGTATTAGAGGAAATGACTCAGAAAAGCCTCCCTTGAAGCACCTGCAGCAGTGGCTGCAGCAATTAGTCAGCATGAAAGGCTCGGGTCCTCCCCATGTCTGGCAGGACGCATCTTGCATTAGATTCTGCCACAATACAAAAGGTGTCTGATGCTACTGTTTTATTGGGAGTTGTTTGATAGGCATATGAAAATATTTCTAGTTGAGATTCATGATATTTTCCTCGGGAGTTCCCCAACTTCTTTGAGAAAACACGGTGTCAGGTTTTCAAATCTTTGGTATTTAATCTTCCAGAGAAAATGGGATTTTGTTCAATCTACACTGGGTGAACCTCAGCTGAACTTCAGAACAAATTCTACCCCTACCTCCACACAGTTGTTGGATGCCTAATTATAATTAACTTATTTGGCTAAAAAAAGAGCACTTGGGCTGCAGCAGATGGTATCATTCCAGAATAGTGGGATTTCTGTGAAGGTGGCACCATTTCAGACGAGATCTCCCGGTTTTCAGAACAGGACTGCAAGTAATGTGGTTGGGGGAAGGGAGGATGGGAGAGAGGAAAGAGGGAAATTTGAGATTTTGAAGTCTTTCAACTTATTTTCAAGGATAAATTTCTAGGACATAAGACTCTGGATCTGTGACCAGTTTTTGCGTTCTTTCAATTTTCTTTGCAATGTGTGAAAAAGAAATCTGATTATGAGTGATGAATGTGGTGCATTTGAATATTTGTATGATATGTTTATATTTGTCATCCTTGTATGTGGAAGGCCTCTGTGCCTCACAGATAAGGAGGATGTATGCAGTAGTACCTGATTATGATGTGCTCAAAATACAATGGTTTTGATAAGTCAAGACATGGGGAGCTCCTCAAATGTAGTGACCCAGGTAATATGGAAAACATCGATATGCCTCCAGTTTAGATTGTGGATCTCTGAGGATCGCTAATCCATAGGCCTTAATCTTAATTTTGTGGGCCATAAGCATACCAGATATTCATGTATGTAGATTGGCATTAAAATATACCGGAATTCTGCAACAATAGGAATTTCTATAGAAAAGTACATCTCTCTGCACTGATGTGACTGCAGGTTTGATGACAATAAATAAAGCGCAGAAACAATGAAATTCAGTGTTGTCACATTATTTTCTGAGTTAACAAGGTAGTAATATTTTATCTGACTTGTAAAATTTTGCCTTCAGTGAATTAGTAAATAAATCATTGATTCCTTCTGATGAGGATTCTTAGCATAGGTAATATCACTTGAATGTTTGCATGAAGTGTTCTTGAAGAAAATGCAGGATAATTTTCATTTTTAAATGTGTTTATAATGTCTGTCGGTTTGTTTTTTTTTTTAATCTACTTTGGAGAACAGGGATAACATCCCAATGTTAGCCATCAAAGCTTGAAATTCACATTATATCAAAGCTAAAATTCCTAGCAGTGTTGCTTAAACAGACCAGTCCCCTATTTGGTTGTAAAGTAACTGAATTAAATCTATTCCTGAAGAAACAAGGGATGTCAAAAACTGCCATGTCATTTGTATATCATCTTTTTTAAAATGGCATGGAAGGGAGGACTAGGAAATCTCCGACTAACATCTTCATCAATAATAGGCAATTTACTAAAATTATTAAAAATATACATGTTTTCTTACTTAATAAAGTTAGTTGGGCATAAGAAGACATCTGAAAGGGGCAAAGTAAAATAAGAGAAAACTGCCTTGAAGTTTAAATGACCTCCACAAAATATGCATGAGCTGATACAGGATAGCAGCCCAGGACAGGTGCGGTTCCCCGCTTTGCACATACGGATCTACAGGTTTTGCGTATAGAATACCTGTGCGGTCATATAATTTACCAGTTCAGATCCCCAGGACTTTTTAAATCATGCCTTATGTATCATGTGCCCATGTTTAAAATGGGTTAATCCGTAAAAGCACTTAAAAGATAATTTTGTACGTATCAGACATTACTGATACTGCTTATTATACTGGAAATTGAAGTTGGGTTCAGGTCATTCAGGCTAGAGTTATGGTAGTCTAATAAGATTTCACTCTTCTTTTACACCACTGACAAAAGGCTTCTAGCTAATTTCAGAAATGCCAGATTAATATCAGGAAATGGCAAGAATTTTGGTGATTCAGAGAAACATTAAAATAGCTGCCTTCTGAGTAGAGGGTATCCACATTTGGCATAAATAATACTGCCTCACTCTAGAAGTTCTGAGCCTCCGCAAGTAGCTTCTTACTGAGTAATGCCGTAGAAAATGGTTCTAATGAACTTCACTAAGATCAATAATCAAGATACTTTCAGTCAGAAGCTGAACTAGCCTTATAAAAGAAGACTTATAGTAATATTTATTGCAGTTTTACTCCAAACTCTTTCTTCCATTGGTTATTGCAGTTTGTCTACCAAAGGGTTGATGGTGTGTATCGATTTTATGACAGCACAAATATATCTTAATGTCACATGCTGAATAGCAAAGAAACATAATAATCAGGGCTTTGTCTTCTTGACTGTCGTTTTCTGGATACACTGGACAACTCTTGTAGTTAAACTAGAAGTAACTACTTTCCACATAGAAATTTAAAGGGTGACAAAGTTCAGTCTATTGAAATTACATTTGCTAATTTTTTTTTGTTCATACATCATATATTGAGTATAATTTTCAAGTTGGAGCATTATCTCATTTTGCAAGGCTTAGTCTTAATTGATTTTCTAAATGAATGTACTGGAACTGAAAGTTTTATGCATTGTAAATTCCACTATTTTAAAATTGGTCATAACTGAGCAGAAGGTAAATTTCTCACTGTAGCTATCTGATATCTTGAGAACCTTTGAGAAAAAAAAAAACATCTCTATCATCCTTTGGTCTGTTTTACAACTAATAATTCAGTTACAGAATTAGACATGACAATAAGCCTTTCATAAGCCTGTTTTTGAAAATCACTTAAAATACCCTGTTTAGGAAAAGCAAGGCTGGGTTCATTTTGAATTGTTGGATACATACTTTATTCTGCTGTAAACCCCTTATTTTATCCTATTCCTAGGTTAGTTAAACCTTGATTCTGTGATTTTCTGGGGTCTACTCTGTGATGAGTGGCACAGAGGGACTGAACATGAGTAATTTGGGTCACTGCTTGCATTTGCGAAGGCAGTGTCAGATATGTATGCCTGTAAACTTGTGTGGGTATGTGAAGGGTCAATTAAATTTAGAAGCAGAAATAGGATGAACAAAATTCACTTTCAAGATTAGCAGCTTCTGTCCAGAGCCCATTCCATTGCCTGATGTTTCTTGGTCAATAACTTTGTTCTTCCCATAATATATCTGGGTTTTTTGCACCTATTTACAATATACCTTGGTTTATTTTCACACTCAATAAGTTTTTTAAAAGGCTTTGGAAGATAGGATTAAAAATGTAATATGGTTCTTAAACTCTAAAAATATAATGGTTCAACAATTGAAATAATTTGTGCTTTGACTTGTACTGCTCTGTATTACAGATTTTTCTTTTCTTCTCCCCTTTTCACACAGAGTATGATTTCTTCCATTGTGAACAGCACTTACTATGCAAATGTCTCAGCAGCAAAATGTCAGGAATTTGGAAGGTGGTATAAACATTTCAAGAAGGCAAAAGATATGATGGGTAAGCAAAAAAAAAAACTTGCCTTGATGCTGGTTACATACCATTATGTGTCACATTGAGGTCTGTCACAGTCATATAAGAAGCCAGTTCCCTTCACAATAAGTTTAGGATGCTTTTGATGAGTAGATGTAGAAAGTACATATATAGTGAAAGAATTCATTTAAATAAATATTTGCTATCGAAACAGCCAAGCTGACTTGGGTTGCCAGAGATGTAAAGCTGTCATTCTGTAAATCTAGAGATCTTCTACCACCCAGAATAATTGTTTAGAAAACCTGTTCCTGGAACTGTGATGAACTGATTTTTTAATGTATGTATTTTTTTTCTTGCCCTGGATAATGTATATTTAAAGAAACAGGCTTCTATAACTGTCACTACCTTTCAGCAAGAATGCTATAATTTTCTGAATTCATATCTTTCTCTAACTTTGGAACCCTAATTTCAATTCATTTTAACAAATACTTGTTTTGGCAATTATTTGCTTGTTGTAGTAATCACAAGTAAATGATTGGATTAAAAAAATCCGTCAGTAGGACATATTTATTCTGTGATACCTTTTATCTTTCTTAAACCTGTTTACATAATTTTAAACATTATCTCAGAAGATTTTTGCATAAATTTCAAGAGAATGGGGAAATAGGACCTCAGTTTGAATTGAATGTTGAGCTTGACTTAGCTTTCAGTATTTGAAGCAAAATCATTCATCTAGCAAAACGGGTTCCTTGCCTTGGTTTTATAGCTTAAGGCTGTAATGAAGACAATGCATCACTTTTGTGATAATTGCTTGAATTACTATTCCAAGTGAATGGCCCACTTGGGTTGATCTCTACTTTCCACAAGTGAAAAAAGGCAGCTTCTTTCCTTAATCTACTTTGTACCTTCTGTACAACACCAGAAGCCTTCTTCTGAGACCACTAAATACGGTCGTAAGACTTCACTTGGTTTCAGGTGGTCTACATGCAAGGCACCGGAGCACCTGCCTGGGAGAGTGATCTTTCCACAGCAGCCTCTCCTACCTCCTTTGGAGCAGCACTCCTGCATGGTGCAAGCCCTGCTAAATTTTCCTAAGTGGTCTGTCAAGGCAGGTTCACCATCCATTCCGTAGGGAACAATGAAGCCAATGTTTTTGTGCTTTCCTGTGTAACCTAATGCTGAGGGGACAGGCAGTACTGCCCCCCAAAGCCACCTGGGTGAGGAGTAGGAGGGCCTCTGGCTGGGGACTGATGCAGGCTATGGAACAGAACTCTCTGTAGAACAACTGGCTTGCTTTTTATTTAATAAGATTCTACCTGTGATAGGACAGAGGAGGAAGACAGGGATGCAGATGGGAATCCAGGTGCCAATTTCTTCATCCAGCTCTTATCCTTGTGGAGGAAAGGGTGCCCTTGCACCGATGGCTGTTAGTGAAGATCATAGTTACTATGAAAAGCTCAGCACTGCTTAAAAAAAAAATCAAACCCATCATCACAAAAACCTTTACTAGTATAAGAAAAACTACAACACTTTGTGAAAATACTGGACTTTTGGTTTTTAAATAAATCATATTTTCTTAAGGCTATTTCCAGATCAGAGTTGCTAAACCCCTAGAAGTGAGATTGTTTAAAATAAAAAAAGTGACATACATTGATAAAAAGGAAAATCCTTTCTATCAGCCTAGAGTTATTTTATATTGTTTAATCATGCACAAGGGGGAAACTGTGCATGATTGTTAAACTACATTCTTGTAGTTTAAAAAGCTGGGTTGTTAATTAAAAAGGAGGGTGTGTCAAGGCAGATGAGTTAATATAAGAAAAAAATTCAACCATGTTGCAAGTCACTGAAAAAAACCATGCATACATGGTTGCAAGATAAAGCAGCCCATCTGTGTAATTTACATAAATTATACTAGTTTCTAGCAGTCCCATCTAGAAATTAGCAGAGCGTGGGGAGGTCCGCACCTCACCCTGCTTGTTACAGATTTCCAGTGGCTGGGAACTGCAGATGTCATGGCAGGGACATCATGGGAGGAAAGAAAACAGTCCCTGATGTCTTCTCTCGCTGGAAGGGGCATGCTTTCCCTTAACAGTCCTCCTTACCCTTTGCACAGATGCACTTACTGTTTGACCTGCATCATCTGCAGCACACAGAATGGCTTTTTGTTTCTTCTCTTTGCCCTGTCTCTATTTGGTTATTGCCTTGTCCAAAGTCCCCTTTGCCTATCACTGCGGGATGCAGCAGCCCACTCATGATTGGGTTGCATTGGGCCATTTTATATTTGTTTATTTTTATTAGCATGTCTTATGAGGACAATCAAGTTTGTGATTTTCAGTCTGATGGTGGCCTTTTCAATGTTTCTTTTCCACCACAGTTGAGATGGATAGCCTTTCTGAACTATCCCAGCAAGGTGCCAACCATGTCAACTTCGGTCAGCAGCCGGTCCCAGGGAACACAGCCGAGCAGCCTCCATCTCCTGTTCAGCTCTCTCATGGTAGTCAACCATCAGTTCGGACCCCGCTTCCAAACCTGCACCCTGGACTTGTATCTACTCCCATTAGCCCTCAGCTGGTAAATCAGCAGCTGGTTATGGCCCAGTTGCTGAACCAGCAGTATGCAGTGAACAGACTTCTAGCCCAGCAGTCCTTAAACCAACAGTACTTGAACCACCCTCCTCCTGTCAGTAGATCCATGAACAAGCCGTTGGAGCAGCAGGTCTCAACAAACACAGAGGTGTCTTCCGAAATCTACCAGTGGGTCCGTGATGAACTGAAACGAGCAGGAATCTCACAGGCAGTATTTGCACGTGTGGCTTTTAACCGAACTCAGGTCAGTCTTCTTATTTTTTTCTAAGTCTAGGATATCCTTTCTCTTGCCAATTAGTAATTGGCGTTTTTTAAGTCTCTCTCCACATTTCTACCTTGTTACTTAGCTCCTTTGAAGGAACCATGCTTCCTTGCAGGGCCATTGTCCCTGTTCATGCAGGACTGAAATCTTCAGGGATTGGTTTGTGGAAATACGTGCTGTTCTTACACCCTGATTCCTCTGCAGTTGTGATGGTTTATGACTAGCTGAACCTTCCCTGGAAAGGAAGTGAACAGCTCTATGCAGAATCATTCACAAAGTCACCCACCAAATTGCCTTTTGTGTTGCAGTTGTACCTGTACTGACCACATTCACACACTGAATAACCTGTTTTCTTTCACAGGTGTACCAGAGATGGTCATTTATTTTTACTTTTTTTCCAGTGCAAGTCTTAACATCTTTTTGGACTTCTGAAAAGATTAAAATTTAAAAGCTATATCGTTAGATCATCTACTCTTTACATGTATTTTTTGTAGCTTGTTAGAAAAACAGTAGTTGCTGAGCTTGCCACTGTCCACGTCAGAACATATACTTCAGCTCTTCAATGCAGAAAAAGCTAGCCCTAGCAAAGCTGATAAGTAACACTAAAATGTGTTATTTTTTACACCTGTTTTAGAAGCTAACCCTGTTATAATTTATTCTGCTCTATGAATTTAACTTAATGCCATGTTGCATGGAATTTAATCAAGCAGAAATTATGGAAGAAATGCCACTATATTCAATGCAAATAATAAGATCTCAAAATTTTAGAAGTATGTTTTAACAGAAAATAAAATATTTTAAAGGGATTTTTTAATGGGAAATATTGTAAAAATAGATAGGTAAATTTGCTTTGTATTCCACAGTTTCAAATGAAAACACATACTTAGGGAACAATTTGTCCATCATAAATTATAGTCTAACAAAAAAATCATATTTTGGGCTTCTCTTGAAACATTTTTGTTGCTTCCTGCATAGTTTAGAGAATAAAAAGTCTGTTTCAAATGCTTTGGTACCAGGTTTGAATCAGCATGTCATTTGTAGTTGTTCTGAGTTACTATTGTTTTAAAATTTTTTACATCCTCTTTTTGCTAAGGGAGAGTCATTGTGTGAATTCTCTGTAGAGCTGTGTGTGTGTGTATGTGTGTGTGCGCACGCGTGTGTCTGTCTTTCCTCTTATCAGAGGAGGTTTTTAAGATCTATCTGGGTCTTTCATACCAAATTTCATGAGATACATGAATTCATGCATGCATTTCTTACCTTAACTTAGGTCCAGGCAGTTTCAGTTGTTATATTTACAAATAAGTGACATAGAGTCTTGTTTAATAGAATGTTTAAAAAATTAACTCTTCATACTATAAAGTATTGCTACTTATGTAGTAGCTTCATGTTACAGTGGTTTGTAGCTGCCATCTTAACTGGACAAAAAGCCTAGCAAGTAATTAAAAAAATAAAACTTATTTTATATTTTTTTCTTTATCAGACTTGCCCCAAAGCATGTTGTTTTCTCTCAACTTTCTTCCGCCTCTGAAGTAAATTGGTTGGTTTTTGTCAGGCAGTTTTGCATACAGCTTTTGTCATACCCTTTGTGCATGATCAGTATTCGTTACCTGAAATACAAGGATGAGTGGTTCTGAGTGGGCATTGAATTTATGACACAGTAGGAGAAGATGCTCTTTAGATGTGATGAATGCAACTGTAGAACCAGATTTCTAGTGCAAATACTGATTCTTTACTTTTATATTAGTATTATTGTTATTGCAGTAAATATATATTAAAAATGTGTGTTAATATGTATTTTTCTTACTACAAATGTTATTAATATTTGTTTAAAGTTGAATTCTTCCACAGACTTTGTGGTTAACCAGTTCAGTAAAGTGTGTTTAAAGTGACCCAAAAGTGGAAGGAAACCCCAAAATGATAATTGAAAAAAAGTCCTCTAAAGAGTTATGAAACAGATATATCTATGAAATAGATATACATTTTTGGACAATTTTCAACCAAATCTACTTGAAAGAACACAGAGTAGTATCCCTATAGTCTAATTGTGTTTGCTAATCAAGTTAGTATTTGCAGTTAGTTACGTAAGATTTTGCATTGTTTGTTATGTATTGTGGAAAATGTAACAAGCAAAAAGGAAAAATATTGGGAGCCTAGACAGTATTAGCCTCAGTTTTGCCAAGAAATATCTCAGCGTACTTTTCATATGAAGCAAAGCCCCACTGGATGGAGAGTTTGTTGTGGGTGCATTTCACCTTGGCAAAACTGGAAATTGTTAATTTTACCCACAGTGATAGCTAATGTCCAATGATAAACACAGGTACCAACAATTCTTATATGAAAACCTTTGAATTTGTTCTGCTTGCTGTACTTCATCACAGCTTATTCAAGAATACATTACATTTAGCTAAAATTAGAGCAGCACTTTAATAACTGAAGCTATTTAGAAATTATTTTCTAATAATGATGTAATAACCTAAGTCTTTTTATTTGTGTGTGTGTGTTGGGCTGGTGGAAGTGAAAATGTATGTTTAAATTCATCTACTCTTTTCAGAGATAAAAAGCTAACTCAGACTTTGACGAATATGACATTTTTGTCATATTTGAGCCATGTTCAGGGACCAGATCATGCTATCAGTTTCTAAAGGCATGAGAACTCACTGAAATCAGTTAGGAGTTCTGTGCAAGAAATCTCGGGTGTCAAGATACAGTCTCAGATGAGGGAAGAGATTTACTTTCAGTGTAAAAGTTAAGGAAGGAAATGATCTATAAATTTAGAGAAATTTAACTTAATGTTTAGGCAATAAAATGGACGTCGGTGAAAATGGCTGAAAACATTGGCATCTCTTGTTTTTCAGGCTTATGCTCTCTAATATGAATACAGAATTTGGTGGTGGTTTTGGTGGCAAGGAGGGTTCTACCAGCTTAGTGTAGTAATTCAACACTTGGCCCTAACTGTCAAGATTTTTTGGTTTAGTACGAAAATGTTGGTTGGAAATATTTCTGCCTTTCTCCAGTCAAAGAAAAGAATTTTGTTAAAATACTTTTGAAAATTAGATTTTTTTTTGTTACCTATTTATAAAGCAGAAAAAAACCCCTCAGCCACACCTTAGAAGTGTATCTGTAAGAAAGAGACTTTAATGTCTTCCTGAATAATTTGCACTCTTAAGTTCCAAATGGTAATTTCAAAACTGAGTCCCCAGGAATGTGCCTTGTCAGCTTTAATGAAAGCCCAGATAACTATAATTTGAGTGAAAATTCACATCTATACAGACACAATAGAACAATTGTTATAGAGAGCAGAAATGCTTCTAGGAGGGCTTCAGAGTCCAGTTGGTTCTGGAGTTTTGCTTGTCCTTCAGCAGTTGTGATTCCCACTCCCTGGATGTAAAGAAACAGGTTGAATCCTGTTAGCAGCTCTTTGCAGTGCACCATGGAAAAGTTTGTTTAGTCAGGATTTGTGGTAGCAGATCTGAGTTTCACTTCAAGCAAGACTACCAAAGGTGATTACAGGTCTCTCTGTTTGCCAGGGTAATTTTTGTAAATTATGGTTCAGTTGCCAGAACACAAAATATATAAACACAGTATTTTTTCCAGCTGATGTCAGTGTACTTTGCAGACACCTCTGCTGTCTTGAAAGAGTGAATTCAGTATTTTCTTGTGCTTTGCTGGCCAGAAAATGTCATTTGTGATTGGTTCGCTGCCCTGGGTGGCCCTGAGCAGCCCTGGGGTGACATGACAATGAACTGAGGCTGCCCCCCAAAGCATGGTGCCATAGCCTCCCATCAGCAGACAGGCTCTGCCTGCCCCTTCAAATGTGCAGATAAACTGGGAGTTTCTCTACTCTGTTTTGTTCTTAGAGAGCTGGAGTGAAGCATCAACATTTGTTGGGCTGAACTGCCTTCAGAGCCCTAAACATATAAATAAACTCTCCTGTTTTTGTTGTGTTGTTAACGTAAACATGAGTCAGGAAATGGAAGGCTTGGGTTCCCACAGCAAGTCTGACATTTGACTTGAAGGTATAGCTTAGCCTGGTGTGTGGCAGGGTGACGAGTGTGCACGGCATGAGCAAGGAATTTTGTCAGTCACAGCTGTGGCTGGAGCTCTAACCGGAGTTACCCACTGCCAGTCTCTGTACACTTTCAGCCGTAAGGTTTGCTGTGTGAACTTGGGTGCTCTTGTACGGAGGTGACCTCTTGGCTCCATCTTCACAGAAGAAAGAGGAGTGCTTTTTGCTGCTTTTGCCATGTCTGACTATTGTAATTTTTCTTCTTCCCACCAGTGGCAACGTTTGATCTGAAGGTTTTTGAGTACTTCCCAGTGTTTCTGCTGGTTAACTTTTCTCTCTGCCCCCTTTCTACTTCACCTGCATTTTCATTAAAATATCAACTGCCAGGACACATAGCCTTTTTGTTCATTCATAATGCCTGTTCTCATATGTGAAAACTTTTATGTATTTAGGACTGTGGTCATGCTAATTCTGGGCAATTGCTGTTTAAAAGGAGGATGCTTGGATGCAGTAGATGGATCCATGTAATTGTAAAACAAAATCTAGGTTTGCACAAACCACCTTCTCAGGCACTTTTTTTTTCCTTCCACTTTGTCTTTGGCACACTTTATTTTCCAGTAAAATGAAAAATGAAGATGGATTATTCAAAATTGATAACAGTAATGGACCATCATGTAATGTTTTATTGAATTTGAGTTCTGTAAATTATGTGGTAGAGAGAAATTTGCCTGCTTAAGTATAACAGAAATTGCCACTGTATTCATATAATTCTTCGTAGTGTAATTTAAGAAAAAGCACACTATCCATATCACTATTGAATAAAAGGTAAAAGGTGCTATTACACTATCATGACAGCTCTCCTCTTGCTACTAAACGACATAGATAAATGTGTCTGCTTATAACTTACTTGGCAGGGATCCAGGCTTGTGGGTGGAGCTTGTGAATAGTGTTCCACCTGGACATGGGATAGGAGCACCCTGCAAGCTAGAGGGATAGCACTCAGAGGTGTTCTGCATGTTTTGGGAAGGTTTGGGCAAATTGCATTTTTCTTCTGGGGGCTTTGAAGTTCTATCAGACTGATAAAATCTATTTGAATCAGTGATTACCTTCAAAGAGGAGACAAACTGGGGGCCAGACAGGCAGTGTTTTCGTTTGTATTGGCAGACACTTTAATTTATCTCCATTTTTAAAGAATTCGTAATGAGCTTTTGAAAGCCCTGATAATATTTATTGAACATTTTTGTGCCATTAGTAATGAATTATACTTGTGATGACATGTAAACTTTCTTTATTTTCAATGAAACCTGGGAATATTTTAAGAAAATACATTTCCAGTGCAAAAAGAATGCAAGGGAGGAACAGTGAGGAGGGCTCTGAGCCTAATTGTGTTTATCATCACTATGCAAAATGGATTTAGTTTTATGCAACCTGAGGTACAGTATCAAGAGATCACACCAAGCCTAGTATCTTGGCAAACCACTTCAAACCTGGTAAAATGAACAGTAAATCTCTGCACGTCAGCACAGGGCAGGATATGAGAGCTGACATTTTCTTTCTAGGATTTTTCCCATTGTACATCTTGTCTAACTACTTTTAGCTGAAAGTTTGTCTTCAAAAATTGAAGCAGTAGCAATGAAATAATACTTGAAGCAGGCAAACTGTATTCTAAGACTTTGTTTGTACCTGGTACTACATCTTATTTTCATGTTCTTTCCTCACATATTCTGACTTTTAGGTTCGGAGTCCTAGAAGTAAACATTTCCTTGCCTTTTCTCAGCTTGTCATCTACTGTCCTCTGTCTGCATCTCAGTCCTCTGCTCTGCTCCCAGTTCAGGCAAAGAGGCAACAATGGGCAAAGGAGAGGTGAATGAATACTTAGTGGAATTTCTAGTTACCAAGAGGTGTCCTGCAGCAATGGAAATGCAGGAAAAAAAAGACAAAAAAACCCTTCTTCTTTCTTTATTTATTTCACCAAAGAGGGAAAAGTTATACAAGAAAGACAGCCTTTTCTACCTCTTTTAGCTGCCCACTATATGGCAAAGGCTTATACAATATTTTCTATTATGAGCTAAAGTATTTTTCAAGGACATTTCCTGTGGCTAACAGTAGGCTGGCTGTTCGTAAGGAGTCTTCTCTCCTGACAATGATCAGTCCACTTGAGTTTAGCTTTTCTTGCTGCTTTTTTCCTGGTGAGGTTGTTTTCAGCATAGCAGCAGTCAGAAATCACGTGTTTAGAACTCCATAAATGGAGGTTGTAGCAATGTGGGTGTCTTCTCCTAAGGAACAAGCGACAGGATGAGAGAAAATGATCTCAAGTTGTGGCAGGGGAGGTTTAGATTAAATATTAGGAAAAATTTCCTTCTCCAGGAGTGTTGTCCAGCGTTGGAACAGGCTGACAGGGAAGTGGTAGAATCGCCATCCCTGGAGGTATTTAAAAGATGTATAAATGTGGTACTTAGGAACATGGTTTAGTGGTGGACTTGGCAGTGCAAGGTTAATGTATGGACATGATGATTTTAAAGGTCCTTTCCAACCTAAATGATTCAATTCTATTCTCTACATCCTGTGCTCTGCAGACTGCTTTGCCATGTCTCCAGTGGCACAAAATCATTTTTTGCATCCCTTTGAGGATGGGTTGTGTGACCTTACCACTGATAAACAATAGTAACTGTGGGTATGAGTACTTAGAAGTAGAGAGAAATGGTAGACACAAATTTAATTTCCATATTTGCATATATACCCATATAGGGAAATTTATCATTAAACTAAGAAAAAATTTAAAACTCATACATGAGCCAAATGCCACTTTTGTCAGTAGGTCGTTGCACTTTCTGAGTAGTTTCTGACTGAATACCAGAAAAAAAAGAGGGATGAACAAAAGTGGTCATTTTTTTTCATCCTCCTCCAAAATATTTTTCATGCTCAGCACTGGAAAGACTGTTTGTTTTTTGCATCCTGGAAAGACTGTTTGTTTTTTGCATCCTGTTTCCCTGTTATGTGCAGTTACAGGCAGAGCCATGAGGCCCACCTGGCCACAGTGTAGTGGTTAGCACCTCTGTCCTCATGGCCAGAAGTGGAACAGGGACATACAAAGTTCAGGCTTGCACCTGACCCTGCCTAAGCACAGCTGCCTGAGAGCAGTGGCTTTGCAGCAGCACCTCCATAAGGTGCTGATGCTTATGCCTGGAAGGATAAAGAGAGGTGACAACTTCCACAAGTGCTGTGAGCATGAGACTTCCCTACAAAGGCATTTTGGCTGTATCTTTCTGTTGTAATCCCTTAGGAATGGATATCTTCAGTTAGGACTCCCTATCTTAGTTTTAGCTTTTTTATTGCCTGCTTCCTTCCCTCCATTTATGCCTCCATTATTCCAAATAACTTACAACAGTTCTCTAGGAAAAGAAACATTGGTTGTGTTATTTCTTTAAATTCACTTGCCTGTTCCTTTGTTATAGTAGCAGTAAACAACTCCCATACTAACTCTCATGTTGTCCCAGCATAGCAACAGCATTAATTCTAAAAAGAAGTTCACATCTGCTTTTAAAAAGTTAATTTTATCACCATCTTGTTACTCCAGGACCGTAGAGCATTTTGGATGCCTAACATGTTTAAAAGGAGAATTTGGTGGGATGGGGGAGATTCAAGAACCTGCTGACATTAAAGTTGCAGTTGCACTCTCAGGTTCATAAATATTTCATCTTTTAGAGTAATTAGGTGTCCCAGACCACCAGACCTGCTCCATTGCTGCCAGCCAAGATGAAATGATTGTGTAGAAAACCTGGTGTGGTCTGTACAAGCTGCTGACAGCATGCTCCCCTCTGCAGCCTGCCCACCTCAGGCTCACTGCTACAGATGCCTTGCATGCAGTTTTCCTTTCATTTCCCAGTGCTGTTGCTGGACTCTGGAATTGGTCAAATGACAACAATGGTAAATGGACTTAGGAAATGGGACCTGCTCAGCAGGTTGTCAAATAAATATCCCAGATGATGGACCGAGTGAGGATTAGGGTGGTCCTGATGAGGAGAAGGCAAGGTGTAAAAAGGAGGAAGATGAGAACATCCAACAGTGAGTTTCTTCACTTGTTGTTAAACTCCAATATACAACTCTTAGAAAGAAGTACTGACTTACAAAAAATATCACCCTGAGTCAGTTAAGCAGTTACTTTAGGAACATTGCTAGCTTATTGTCTCAGATTAGTTATGAAATATCACTTCCTTTCAAAGAGCTGTTTTAAGTTGCTAGAAATGTGGAAAGCCTTTTTTTTTTATGTTGGTTATGCATTTTGTCTGTGAAGCCTGAGAACACCCCAGTGTATTTCACTTATTCTTAACGTCTCATGATTGTCTGTCGACTGTGAAAGATTTCATGGCAAGTTAAGCCAGTAAAAGGAAGGAGACTTATTAGGCAGATTCAGTTTATGTTGTATGTAAAACAGGTGCTTAATAAAATTAAGGGTACAATTGAGGCTCTCTTCTCTGCTACCTAAAATGCCATTAATATATTCCTATGTGGAGCGAAAAGTGCATTTGCTACTCTCGTTCTCAGCCCAGTGGTAAGAAGAATGAGGACTGATAAGCAGTGGCTTTGCAGAGCACAGTTTGACAGACACTTGCCTAGGCTAACTCTCCAGCCTATTTTTTTTCTTCCCTCCCTACAGGGCTTGCTCTCAGAAATCCTCCGAAAGGAAGAGGATCCCAAGACTGCCTCGCAGTCCTTACTGGTAAACCTTCGGGCTATGCAGAACTTCTTGCAGCTGCCAGAAGCAGAACGAGATCGAATTTACCAGGACGAAAGGGAAAGGAGCTTGAACGCAGCCTCTGCGATGGGCCCCGCACCTCTCATAAGCACACCGCCCAGCCGGCCTCCACAAGTAAACCACTCTCTCTGTCTTTGAGCTTTGCTCGCTGTGTTTTCACACTGTCCTGTGGGGTGACACCTTCCTTAAAAAGGAGAAAACCTTTGCTGTGGCATTTTTTTCAACATTCATAGAATAAGGACTCACAGTGCATACCACTAATTAAGAAATATAATGGATGATTATAGCAGTTAATTCCTACCTGATTTCTACTTTTAAGATAAATTCTATCCATTATGATCCCTACAGAATTTTTTTTCCTTTTACTGAGATAGGGATTTTGCTGGGCCTGAAAAATGTTGGCTTTTAGCTGTCATCTTTTCCTACAGTTCTCAGGTTCCTAATGTTAGAGGTTCAGGTAGGGATTTTGAAAGATTTGGACCACTAAACGGAGAGGGAATGAAAACAGAAGTGTGAATACATTGTAGTGCCTTAAAAATTATTTTCCAGAAAGCAAACAGGTAAAATGGAGGTGATGTGGACAAGAATACTCCATCCCAAAATGCTGGACCCAGGCTTTCACCAGACTGAGTTACTGACACTGGGTAACATAATGGGCTTGCCGTATCGCTTGCTCCGAAAGATGTGGATATATTGGTTAAAGCTTCATTTGGTATTTATTCTAATGAAACTGCTAATGATTTATGTAAAATCTATTTGATTTAATTCTCCAGAAATCAAAAAGAGTGAGATCCAGAAATTTAATGGTGTAGTCCTTGTATCTATCGAGGAAACTCTGATACTTGTTTTAAGGTAAAAAATAAATATATGTGTGAGCCATAGGAATGCACAGGATTTCCACAAAGAAGAAACATGGTTGTGAGTGAAACACTCCAAAAACTGTATCTTTTCAGAAATATTCTGCATTGTTGTGGCTCGAGATTGTACCCATGCAAGTTAAAAACAAATTGATCTGCAGATATGTGGGAATCATGCTGTATACACAGTCCAAATTTGCTATACAAAGCAAGGCTTTGGGATTGTGAGAATTTTGTGATGATTGAGTATATAAACAGTAGGTTTTCGTTAACCAGTCATAAGCTTGTGACTATGACTATGTTCCATACCTATTCTGAATGCTATAAATTCCTCGAGATTATTTTTCTAATTTTCCTGCAGCTAATGGATTCTAAGGATCACACGAAAGTAACAAGTAACTAAGTTGTAGAAGGGACGACAGCAGATCACCTTGACTTGCTGCACAAGAAGAGAAAAAAAAATTAGAGGAAAGAACAGACTGTGCTAATGGTGTAGTTTTGTTATCATTAACTGAGTTTAGTCTACAGAATCCACTATAGATATTCTTCAAGATTAAGGACAAGAATCTATTTACATAGTAATGCTTTAGTGGGAAATAGTGAAGTAGAGGTAACTGTGTTTAAAATAACATTTGAGTTTGTTTTAATATCTCTACTTACTCCCACAGCCCAGGTAATTCAGAGCAAAGGCTAACCCTCTTTCTTAACTTATCTCTTTCTGCCAAGGTAATGTCTCACTCTGTCTCAAGTGGTCTTGGGCAATTTCACAGCTAAAGAACAGAGTTAATTACAGGACCTTCCAGAAGGATGTCAAGTCAGAGGTAGTCCTTGTGTTGGTTTTAATTCACACTTTAAACTGTATAAATCCCTTGCAGCCAGAAAGAAAGTGAGACTTAGGGGTTTTCTTAACTGACAAAACATGCTGTAAGTCCAAGTTTGAGGGGTGGGGGTGTCTATCTGCCTCAGCTGTGCTCCTGCATTTCATATTTTTTAGTGTGAGTCAGGAGTATAGTTAACCTAATTGCGACAGTTCAAAGTGGAAACAGCGTACGTTTTTCTTTTAATCCTTTTCAAATGGAGAACGAGTTAACAAGGAAACCTTATAGATTACTACTTGAGGTCTAGAGAACAAAGCACTTATTTTTCCAGTTGTTATACTGTTCTCTGTCATTCAGCAAAACATATGCACTTTTCCTAGTAAATGGACTGAGAATGTAGAAACCTCTGAGCTGAGATTCTCTGTGACCTTTTCACGTTTCCAGAATTATCCACCCATGAACATCTGAAGCACTTTTCACCTGCTGCTAAGTGTTCACAGTCCTATGTTTGAAAATTGAAATATCTGTGTTCTTAGCATAAGTATAATACTTAATGCTAGAAATAATAATGAAATTATCCTAGTTGTAACACTGGCAAGTATGGCTTTACAAATCACAACAGAAATAAATTATAGTCAAGATACTGCAAAATTATTAATGCAAACTACTACTCTGATACCTCCCACAAAATGTCCACAGTTTATTAAATATTTGATACTAAGGAAATAAAACTACTAGCATCCTTACTACTAAATTTATTACAAGCAATTATTTAACGTTCACTATGCAGAAATACAGCATAATATTTTTCCGGCTTGGTTGTGAGCTTCTTGGATAACCATTGAAAGAGAAAACAGAGCATTTATCCTGACAACAGAATTTACGCAAGAGCCAACATATTTAATATTAAATCTTTAGACCAGTGTAACATTTGAAACAATTAAACTATGAAACCATGAAAAATGGGAGCTAATATGCCACACATGAAGGTTTATTTTGCAATTGCAAGTTATCAGTTTCGGAAGGATGTGAAAATAAACATCCTGAAAAGGATCTATTTTGCATTTTTGTGTTGCCAACTGGTGGCCAGACAGTAGAGCAGACTTAACCATTTAGCAGCTGAGCTTGTTCTGTGTAAATTTTGCATGCTGTTGTATGCAAAAAGAAAAAGCATGACCTTGAAGGTCTGATTGGATAGTAGGAATTCACCAAGCATAAACCCTAGTGCCTGAGTTAGAAGGAACTGTGTTGAATTTATCTCGTTTTTACAGCGTTCTTACTAGTTGCTACTTGAGCTAATGTATCTGGATTGTTTCCAATTGTTTTTTGAAATCCTTTAAGAAGCTCTTTGTCCCCCTTACTTCTCCCTTTCTCTCTGACTTAAACAAAATGCAAAATCTTTTTTTTTTTTTAATTGAAATCATTAGCCTCTAATGCATGAGCTTTTGGGATGTGTGTATAGCCCTCTAAGCTGGTCAAGTCGTAAAAGTCTGCTACTATCTTCCACACTGGTGGACTGAGCACAAGGAGATGGCATACACCAGAATTTTTCTCTTGGACATTGTTCATCTTGCCATCCCGGGGGCAGAAGCCTCTCTGTCAGGCTCTTTTCTGGGGCACTGGAGTTTATAAGTATTAGCATCTCCATCAGGTAGGTACTGCATGGAGACATAGTTTAACCTCTCCTAAAAGGAAGGAGAAAGGTCCTTTCATGTTCTGCTCCTTTTATTAATTTCTCTCCACTCTTCAGCATCTCTTGTCTTTGGCATTATCCCATGGAGGTCCTTCCAGGTTATTCCTAAGTCAAGTTCAGAGGATTAATCTATTGCATGTTATCTAGGCATGAGAGGATCTTGGGATACTTTAGAGGATGCTGAGTTGCTAGGGATGGCCTTTTTGTCTCATCAGGGCAGTTTAGAATGTGGGAAGGCAGATGACTCCCTCCTCCTTAGTACAAGTTGTGGGGGAGAATGGAGTCAGGAGGCCAAATTACAAATTTTCTTCTCCAAAATATTCTGCTTAAAGATTTTTAGCCATCCTGTAGTTGTGAGCACTTCCTTCTCAAGACAAGTAATCTCCATTTCAGCAGAGCTGAGGAAGAAATTCTTCATGCCACCCATATTCCGCAGGGAAAATTTGTGTTAACTGTTGGAGCCCATCATCATCGTGTGTAAAAACACAGTACCTGTAACATCAAAAGCAGAATATAATTTTAACAAGGCAATGTTTTAAGAAGTATACACAAATCTTGCATGAGTCATGGTTCTGGGTACTCATTGACAAAAACTTCATCTTGTAAATATAATCCTGACCTCCCTCTGACTCGAGATAAATTACAGTTCCCTCATGCTAAAGCTATTCCAACTTTGGTCTTAGAGATAGGATGAAAGACTGGTCTTGAGGAGAATGCTGCTTTGAGGTATTTGAGGACCAGTGAGCTTCCATTGCAAGGAACTCTTGCACCAGCTTCCATGAAACTTGATGGTGGAGCCCTGGTATTTAAACACATACACATGCCATATGTCACCACCAGCAAGGTTCTTATTTTTAAGGCAGATAAATTTGAGATTTAGGCTGATGGTCTTTGTGCCTAGTTGCCTTTTAACAAAAGTAAAAATGAACAAAATAATAAATGCAGCCCTCTCCTCCCACCCCCACAAAAGCCACCATGGAGGAGAGTTAATGGAAACCCTGACACTTAACTATAACTGCACTTCCAGGCGCCACTGTAATAATGGAGTAGTAAACCTTGTCCTGATAAAAGCTGTTCTGAAAGCAACAGCGTTTATTGTACCTCCTTTGCTATTTGCAGAGCAGAACTGAAAAGTAGTTTGTTTTGCCTGGAATGAACTACTTTATGAATTTTAATGTACGATGTAATATTAAAAGCTAAACCAGGATTAAAGAAGATTTTTGTTCCCAAGCTAAAACAGTACTTATGAGGAATGTGTTATATAAGAATTTTTTGTTTCAGTTTCAATGGGAAAGGAATGAGCTTCCATGTTTGTGAAAACCTCTTCATATTTGTTATTCCTTCTATAAAAATGTCTTTTTTTTTTAAGGAAAAATGAATTAATCCAGAACTTCTTGCTACTGTAATCAGTCTTATTTGATGAGTAGATATATCTGGGCAGGGCAGGAGGGGATGAATGTGTTATTTTTTTTTAAGTATTTTTAGAAGACTCAATGGATTTGTGATAGGAAGATGGCCAAATGAATTTTTGATTTTCAATGTGTTACATTTGTAAAATAATGCTTCCCTGTTCAGTTAAGGCTTTCAAAATATGGTTACTGTAAAAAAAAAATTAAAAATTAGCTGATCTATGGTTTCTTTCCTAATGGAAAATGTGGCTCTAAGTGTGGGTGGGGTGGGAGGTTGCGCTTAAGAGTGGATGAGATGAGATATTATGTTTTGGTTTGTTTTTCTCTTGAAAATGAATACTTTTTCCACCTCCTCTCCCAAGTCCTGAAGTGGCACTGTTGAGGGCTTTTTTGTTTTCTGTTAGGTTTTTTTGAGGAGGAGGGTGTTTTTTCAACCCAGCTTCAAACAGCCTCTGTATTGAACTAAATTCTAAATTCAACACAACAGCTTAGATGCTTGCTTATGTATAAATTATGAAACAGTTTTATGTATGGATATTCTCCAAGAGGTTAATTAGCATTATTGCATGAAATTCATCAGACCAAAGCAGACCAATAGTCCATCTAGTCCAGCCAGTGTCTATACCTGATCTTTGAAGAACAATTATTAAGAGGCAGGGGAAGAATTTTTATACTTGGCCGGTAATGTAAATTGGAGAGGGAGAGGGTATGGCTGTGAACCACAACTCTTGATAATCCCCAAACCCATCATTTATAACTTTTAAGACTTTTGTTCTCCTGAAGATCTTTGGGTTAATACGACTTTTTGATGCAGATATTAATGTTTCCTGAATTCAGTTAGTGTTTCCTAATTAAATATCAACAGAAGGCAATAGGAGTTTGTTTGGTTTAACTTCAGTGATATATTAGATGCTGTTGAATTCATTGTACCTGTATAAAGATAGATGTGATTTTTGAACCAGACTGAGGATTTTCAGTAATTCCCCTGGGGTTAAATGCATTTTAAATTGGACATTAATAACTGTGGACCAAGATGCGTAGTCTGAATTATGTCTCCAGCCTGGTGTGTGGTGTTTTTTGATGATCTGGGTATTCACAGCTCAGGTAAGTGGTCTATGAAGTACTGCTACAATGTGAAGCTGTCTTTTGAAGCTGAATAGCAATCAAAAAGGTGGTGTATGTACAGAAGAGACACATTTTGATCAGGATCACAAGAGCAAACTGTTTCCTTCCCAAAAGACTTGTGTATACTAACTGAATACCTTTGTCTTACTATCTTCTCATTGGGTCATTCAATGACTAGTTACAAGTATTTTTTTGGGAAAGGACTGAAATCTGCCAAAGTTTAAACCCAAGGTCCAAGAAAGCATATTCACAAAGCTATCACTTTTTCATCCTCTAATTTAGCTTAGCCTGATTTTTGCATGCATGCAGAGAAGGCTGTTTCCAGTTGTATGTTTAACATCCCCATTGGTTCTCAGTTATCTTTTGGCAAGTTGTTCTCATTTAAAGGTTATAAAATTGCCACTGATTTTGTATTTTTAAATTATTTCACTGTATGATGCTCAGGAGATGCACCTGCTCTTGCAGCCACATACTGATTTGCCCAGTGTGAGGCGTGCCTTTTCCTGCTCTGCAGTGGGAAGGAGAGAGTTTCATGGTCCTGCTTCTCATGCTGTCCACTGCCAGGTGTCTCAAACGTTTCTGAGCAGCTGTTGGCCCAGGCTTAGCCGTCATTTGCTGCAGTGTTGCTGGTGCAATGTCAGACCGCAGAATGGCTGCAAAGTACCAGTTGTTTTCAGATGAAAGCAAATCACGTGATTAATGTGTATGCAACATTATGGGATTTTTCTTCATTTCCCTTTTTATTTAGGACTCCCTGTTTTCAGACACCAGAAAGTGCTAATACCTGCCAGAGTGGATGCAAGGGGAAATGCTTGTGGACATGTTGTTCTTGCTGGAGTTTTGCCCCCTTGCAGTTAATGGGTGTGTGTTAGCACAGCTCTTGAAAAGCCTGATAGACAAATCAGGCTCAGCAAAAGTGTCTTGCACTCTCAGTTTCTGATCTAGATTATTTTATCTTAAAAGCACTATGGAGGGATAGCTAACACAAATTGAGCGTGGCGTTTCTAGGTAAAAATGGGCTGCTGATTTGCCTGAGTACATCTCTCACCCAAACCTTTTGACTCTCATATCATGAGATCTGTGACATGAAAGCTCATAGAGAGTGAGATTAGAAGATAAATTATCATGTTGTCATGATTTCCCTTTGAACCTTAAGGGACTTCAGAGCGCAGGAAGATGCTGACTTGCACTGGATCAAACTGATAGTGAAAGTGTGGGTTTAGACAGATGCTTCAGAGGAGGCTGAATCACCTTCTGGAAGTGCCAGGCTCTGTCCATTAGTTTTAGAGTTAGGCTAAATGACTGTCTTAAAGTAGATGTGTAACTTCTGAATAACTAAATTAATTCAGCTCTCAACAACCTCAGTGTGAATCAGTAGGTTTAAATTGAAGTCTAAAGGTCTGATTTTGCATCATCACCTTGTGGGTTCTTGGCAGAAATCGAGCCTTTCCTTTCGTTTGGTCCACTTTAGGATTAGTGGTCCATTTGGTCCACTAATCCTGGGCCAGCATTGTAAGAGCAACTGCTAAAGACAGTCATTATCCTTAAGTACTGAGAATATTGTAGGATAAGCTGAGTATCTGCTGATTTTTTGTACCTCTCAACTGATATTGCAGAAACTGCACTCTAACCTTGGTGGGATGATGCTTGGTGTTGAAACGTCACTTCCATCATGTCCAGAGGATGAAGGAAAGGATAGTCTCCTGCACATCATGTCACTACTGATGTATTTTTTTTGTTGTTTTCCTTAATGCTGCAGATGCAGCATAGAAGTGGTACTATAATCATTGTCTTGTTTACATGTTTGGTGTTTATTTAACCTGGACTGCAAGAAGAATAAATATTTGATGTATGTAAGTGAATACAACTAGAGTCAATAGTTTTAACAAAGTCTTATCTTGGTTTCGTGTGAGAGTGGTTAAAGTATGCATTATTCTAGATTATCTCTTTCTTAAAAACAGCTTAAGAACTAAACTGATAAGATGTATTTTTAAAAGTTCAACCTAAAGCCACAGCTTTTCAACATTATCACACATTTCAGTGTACTGGATATAAGACATGAATCAAGATACATCTCTCAGTTTTCTATTTCATTAGAAATTCTTTTAAGTTGCATTTATAATTTTTATTTTATTTGCACAGGGCAAAGAAATCATGTAAGGATTCACAAGTGTAAGGCTGTTTTGACAGGTTTCCACCTAATTTGTTTTATGGCATTGGAATTTGCAGTGGTCAGTTAATGATAATTCATATTTCAGATGCACTCACCTTTTACAGTGTGCTGAATTTTCTTGTTTCCCAGTTGCTTGAACATATAATTTTAAGTCTCCGAAAAGCTGCAAGAATATCAGAGAAAGATTGTATAAAAGGAATAACATGCAAAGGGGAACTACCTGGGGAGGGAAAGAGAGGAAAATAACTTTATCGTAATGAAAAATGTCTTGTATTTTCTAGGTCAAAACTGCTACTATTGCTACAGAGAGGAATGGAAAACCAGAAAACAATTCCATGAACATTAATGCTTCCATTTATGATGAGATTCAGCAGGAAATGAAGAGAGCTAAGGTATCTCAAGCACTGTTTGCAAAGGTTGCGGCAACCAAAAGCCAGGTAAAGCTTCCAGGATGCAAAAACCTCTGTGTCCTGTGCGATTATTCCCCCTGCCCCAGTTTTGATCTGTTTCTGTGTGAGTTAAAATGAGCGACCAGATCAGATGTATCAGTCCGGTACTACAGTGCAGAGATCCTTGCTGAGTCCGGAGGTAACCTCTGGTTCCCCTGGACAGGCAGGGTTGAGAAGCGGTTCCCTGAGATGTCTCACTCCCTCTTCCCCACCAGCCAGACACCTGCACTGTGCCTCTGGGTCTTGGTGCAGCTCAGAAGGCATCAGGTTGATCAGTTCTTGGCTGGTATGGATGTGGCCAAAGCTGTGGGCAAGGTCTGTGTATTGCTGCCAAATGCATCTCAAGGTTTCAGTATTTTGCAATTACATGTGCTGCAATGAGGAGCACTGGGGTTGTGATTTTTTGTGAAAATATTTAGTCAGACCCACTGGTCAGGCTGTGCATGGGGGCTGGACAGCACTGTCCGTGTCAAAAAAAACCCCAAACAAATTACTGTTATACAACTTATATCTGAGAAAACATGTATGGACTTTGTGGTGTACAATGTCTGCTTGGTTACTGCATGTGTGCATACATATATATTGATTATTCAGTTTTAAGCCTTTCTTGTGTGGTTTCCTATTCTGTTTTCTTCAGCTGAAGAATTTCTGTCAAGTTTAGTGGCAAGAGGGAAATCAGCAAGCACTTTTTGGGTGTGATTATCATAAGTGACACGTCTTCTGAGAAAGATCACTGAAGTATATGAAAGCATTGATTTCAGTGAGAATGTACTCAAGAAAAAAACCATACAGAAACATGGGAAAAACTAGAACTGTGTTTATACCAAAACTTGAAAGAAATGGCAAAGACACTAATGCTTGCAATGTTGAATTTTCACATTAGATTAAATGTTAAGTCCATTTAATCACTGCTCCTTTACTTTTCTAAAATTGCTTCATAGAAAAATTCAGCATCTTCCAGGGAAAGCTGCTGATGCTCAGTTAGACCAATGTTTCTTAGGCCATCAGCATTTTAATGCTGGTTTTCTTTTTAACAAGTCTTTAACTTTGGACCTCTGCATTGTTCACATTTTGGAGTTCACATCATTGTACAAAAAGGATGTTATCTCTTAAGTTATATGGTGTAAGGAGCATTTAAAGGGATATTTTGAAAATGTTATATCAAAATGATTAAACTCAAGCTGTGGACTGTAAAAATTATAGCTTTATAGGCCACATGCCTGCTTACCCTTCAATCACTGTCAAAGTGATAATTTCAACAATAATATGTTTCTTTTATTGTAGAATTCTAAACACCAAGTGCTGTTTAAACATTAAACTGAATTGTTTATGTTAGTGCTGTACTCAGTGTGTCATACATCAGGCCACTATAATCTCCCATGGAATGTAAAAATTCTGTCATGAATCATGGCTTGTATATCAGAAATTACTGTAATTTTGATTGGAAATTACAGAGCTCTTGAAATGTTTCTAATTATGATAGAATGTTGCAGCGGCTTCCAACCTGTGTGCTCCTCAGACGTCTTTATTTACATGTCAAGACTTGGGGCTAGTGAACTGTCCGTTTGTTGCACCTTCCCCTTTCCCCTGCAGTTTGCTGCAAAGCTAAGGTATGCAGCCAGTCTATCAGCCCATGTGATTTTGTTCTGATCTGAATTTTGTGATAGTATTATTATTTAAGCTCAAAGCCTTAAAATTTCTAGGTGGGACAGCTCTTCTAATGCTGACTTTAAAAGGGATGGGTAATCAAAGTGAAGGACAAAAGCTTTCAGAGGATGCAATGTGTGTTTATTTGAGCAATGATATAAAATTTAGATTCTTCTACAGACTTTGCTACCAAGTATAGAAAATGACACTGAACATGTAGTTCTTTTCATTTTTACTCTGGTGATTATACTCATATTCCCAGAGGTTATTTTTCTCTCCAGTTTCAGAAATACAATGTTAATTTATGTGTCAAACAAGCTTTCAGGTCTGTAGTTAGTCAAAGTGTCATTTGCAGTAGAAAGCTGCTCCACAGAAGTAACCTCCTAGGAAAATATGTTGGGTCTTCTCTAACTAACTGACTACTAGTCACCCAATTCATAAGTTTTAAATATGTAGTAGCACCACATATATTAAAGGAGATACTTGTACTGTAAAAAATTCTGTATTGGAGTTTTTCAGTGGTACTGATAAATATTTCTTGGGACAAAAAATTCTCCCTTGCATGAAAAAAGAGACTTGTACAAACATATTCTCTAAGAGAACATCCCTTGAGAGAGATCTTTTGCTGATTTTTTAAATTTGGGGATATGCCATGCTCAGAACTGGAAATCCTAAGATAATCATGGTATAGTGAAAAGTCTGAAGGACACTTATTAGAAAATGATGCATTGGTTAACTTTTTTTTTTCTAAAATGGCTAAAATCGAATATTGCCGATTTTGTCTTATTTGGAGATAAAAACTTGGCTGACTTCTGAGTGTATTCTGGATTTATGGCATAAAACACTCTGTGACTTAAACCAGCTCTGTGAGTGGACAAAGGTAGCTGTTTGCTGGAGGGCTTTTTTTTTTATTAAGGAAGTGATTTGGGTCCACATTAGATTGGATGTCTAAGCAATCTGCAAGGTGGTTAGGCTTGTCTGAGCCAGGAGACTGCAGTTGTTCTGCTGACTAGAGCACTTTGTACAGAACTGCTATTAAATGGAGTGCTACAGGAGTTTCTATTTGGGTAGTGCCAAGGTAAAAAAAGAGCATCTTTCCTTGCACTATGTTAGTGCCTTCGGCAAAAGTGGTACTGTAAATCCTAGGATAATCGCTTCCAGTTATAGTGAAAAGTCAGCAGGGCACGTATTAGAAAATAATGTGTTAACTAACAGTTTTAGTTTTAAATCCTCCTGAATGATAGAGAATCATGTGTGGACCTGGTGCTCAACAAACCCAGCTGCATGTAGGGCCTGGTGTGGCAGAGGTCATGGCACAGGGCAAGGGCAGGGTGATCGGATCAGGCAGAGGTTTCAGGGGTGCTAGTGAGATCATGCTCTGGCTTAGGTGAGTGATGATTTGCATACTTGGAATTTCACAGTGCACATTCCTGGCAGCTTGTTGGTATTCCCAAGGAAAAGAGTTATCTGGCACATGAGTTTGAATGGGTTTGGGAACTTAGCTCTAGGACATTGCTTCAAACGTTGAATTCTTATCCCGTATAGAGATGTATGCATTCTGTGTTTTTTTAAGTTTCTATGTTTTTAAGGTTGATACATTATACAGAATAAATTCAAATTCTGTTAAATTCAAAATATACATTGTAAAAGTCAAGATGTTTATACTGAGGAGCTAAGGAAGATATTATAATTTGAATTTCTGAAATACGTCATATCCTTGTGTAGTTTTAGAACTGTAATTGGAAAAGCACCGAATATCGTTGTTTAAAATCTTACATTTTCATTGTAAGTTGTTTGTCTGATAGGTCTGCATATTTTTTTAGATTTTGTTGAAGAGAGGACTTTGGAAAAATGCATGCAAAGGGAAGATAGATTTACTAAGTGCTTTGTCTCTACTCCCATGTTGTTGTTTTCTAGTGGTAAAATGGCAGTTCTAACAGTATTATTTACTAAAATTTACTCAGCACACCTGAATAAGTTTAAATGAAAAGAATTCTTACATATATAAAATTGTGTGGCATACATGACTTTTATGATACGAAACATTTCATCATACTGGGTTTTTGTTAAATTTATAACCTGACAGTCTGATTCAAATAATTATGGAAGAATGCTCTTAATTTCATTATTTAAAGAAAAAAAAAAGATTTATTTGTGTAATGATTATTAAGGCCTCATGGCTCAGTAAATGTGCAGTGGTTATGATGTTCTCATGTGGGAGCCAGGGATGAGTTTTTTCCCAGATAGTGACAGATGCTGAAATGTAATTTTATGCCATAAAAACATAGAAACAAACAAACAAAACCCACAAACCTGAGAAGACAAGTAGAGACTTATAGTGTTTCTGTATGTTTGCTGTGTTTTGAGAAGTTAGGCTTATCCTGAAAAGCTGTGGCCTGCCTGTGCTAGTGTGGAGCAGGGACAAAAACAAAACTTTGCTGAAAGTCAGCTTGCAATGCTAAAGCTTTCTCAAATTTAGGAAACTACCTTTTGCAAAAACTGTAATATCAAGACCCATACCTCTGAGAGTCTCATGCACTGCAGTGTAAGGCCATTAGCCTGCATTATTTACCTAAATATGTTAACTTTATAGTAGAATAAATAGGTGAAATTGATACTCTTCTGCAGTGTCAATTTTGCCAATGATTCTTTATGGCCACATAGGTGCCGAATGCCTTCCATACTCACCAAATAAAAATGTCTGTATGTAGAACCCGAGACACCTGGCTTGCACACAATCATGCTTTATACCTATACCTTGAGAAACCTCATCTAACTATGTAGAATTTTGACTTGTTTTTTTCTGAGCTGTTGCACTGTGTTGCCCAATTTCCTGTCCTTCCAGTCCCTATCTTTCACTTTGGTTAGGCAGTTAGCCCCTTGGAAACTAGTTGTTTTGCATGCAAGGCATGCACCTAAAATCACAGGTTTCATACCCTGCTAGAGACTCCATTCTAAGCTGTCAGGTGAGCATTTTGTGCAATGGCATTTTATTAGAAGTGTTTGACTTTTTGCCTTCGTACACACCCAGAGCATCCTCTTCCAAGAGGCTGTGTGTAGAGATCCACCAGGCAGGCACTAGGCAGAACATCTAGCACTCATGAGTAGATGGGAAGGAGTTAAATGGGAAGGGAATGCGAAACATTGGCACTAAAATTGCTTTTGGCATGCAAATACCATGCTTTTCCTGACATAAATATTTTCAGAATAGGCCATTAGAGTTCAGGTATATAAAACCCTGCTTTTACTGGAAATTTTAATGTTGTAGTAAACCCAGAGATTTATAGTGAAAAATTGATGTCTGTTATCTCACTTTTATCTTTTTAACCAGCAGTTTTATAAATGCTATATCTTTGATCTGGGTTTTTCCATCTAGAGACTAAGCTATATACTCTAATAGGAAAGTCATTTTTAAACAGCTTCCCACACAGAACAAGCACGGTATTGTGGATCTGGCACGGAGATGTAACATGCCATTACCACAGATATAGAACAATTTATTCAACTATTTTCCAGCGGGAGGAAAAGAAACCTTTTTATCACCAGGAGTAACCCTCTGGTAATAATGCAGCTTTAGGAGGGAATCCTGAATTTATTTCCAAATCTGTTTCTTCAGGGCACTGCACCTCAGGCTGCCCAGTGGGATCCAACCTGGGGGGCAGGAGGGGGCTCAGTCCTTCATCATCAGCAAGTGTCTCTGTCAAGTCCTCTCCTGCCTTTGTCTCCCTCAGAGCAGCTGAGTCACTTCCTGGGTATAAATCTTGGCTTCAAAACCTTCTTCCCCCATCTCCTCAGTGTACAATGGATTCTCTGTGGAGCAGGGAGGGATGCTGCACAGGGAGACGCGAGGTGGAAGCACAGTGTACTCTGAGGTATACCGTTTCACAAGTCCACCTGGAAATAAACCCTTTGCCCTGATGCAAAGGCGAGATACAGTAGTTAGAAAACATTAGCTGCAGAAGTACAGCACACAACAGCATCTAGTTTTTTATTATTTCTTAATTTTATTTTCCTCCCCCCTCATTGCCTGGGGGTGATTGCTCTGGCAGTTGAAGAGGTGCCATGAGCAGCAGGAGTCGGGATGGGATCGGGTGTCAGTGGGGATGGGAGAGGAAGAGTGTGAACTGAGAGAGCAAGATGGGCTTTTGCATGCAATCAAGAATTGTCCCATAAAGCAGCGTGTCATTCAGTGAAACTGTGCAACTTGGCAGATAGAGCTGATTTGTTTCTTTCACAAAATATTGAGTTACAGAGTCATAATGTGTTCTGTCTTGCCCAGGTTGGAGGGAAAAAGATTTTCAGGTTTCCCTTGGGGGAAAAAAATGAATGTTTCAGGTCCTCCTTCTGCCTCATGTCCTAGTCTCTTTTACAACATCTCTTCTCAGACATAAAGGTTAAAACCTCAGGAAATTTCCTTAGTTTTTTTTTTTTTTTTCCTTAAATTAATTCTCAGAAAATTGAGTTTAGTTGACTTTCTTATCACTTGATCTGGGTAGACTTGAAAAAGGGCTGGCATTGATCCTGACCATATCCCACATTATTGGTATGACTTTTGTTGAGTGGGTTGACTTCAGAGAGCCTTAGGTTCCCACTAGTAAAGAATAGACAGCAAATTCTTGAATCAGCAAAGATGCACTGAAGAGAAACTTTCTTAAAACTCCAAGGTACTTCATATCAGCATACAATTGCCCATGTAAATCTGCATAGAGGAGGAGAAAAAAGGTGTTAAAACCTGAAATAGTACAAGCCAAATAAAAAGGTACAGAATGGAAAATACTTAACTGGAAAGAGATTATATTGACCTCTTCAAACAGCTTCTTGGGGCCAGGCAGCACTTTAAATACGTAAGGCAAAGGCTGGATTTATTGACAGACTGATGAGAAAGTGTGCTTCCTGAGCATGCTTTACACATGGGGTCAAATCGGCCACAGCTAGAGGTTCCCAGCCAGGTGGGCGGCAGCACAAGCTGTTCAAACACTACCATTTAAAGAACTGGTAGCAACTTCAGGAAACAGAGTGTATTTGAGCCCTAAGGAAAGCTTCCCTGGAGGGATATGATGCACACCTGCCCTGCACTAGTTGGGAGTTAATGCTTAACGCTCTCTCAGCCACAGCCTGCAGCACATCCCTGGGAGGCGCTGGGGCTGGGACCGCTCAGTGCCTGGCAGGATGCGGCCCGCAGGTGTCCAGAAACAGCAAAGCGGGGGAGGGGGGTGGAGGGAGGGTCTTGGTTGGATGGTTTTTGTCTGGTGCATAAATGTGCGAGAAAAGCTGGGAGAACTACAAGTTTAAGTCATTAAATATACAAATGAAAAAAGAGAGCCAAGAAGAGAGAGCTCTTTACAAAATATAAAATGATGTTAAAGCAGCAAGACGGCACAACATAAGGAATGTTTGGTACATGTTATTGAAACTGAAAAATCAGAGTATGGAATGAATTGTAATTTTGCATAATCCATAATTTTACAGTTTTCATTTTGAATTATTTATCTTATATGATTTGATTAAAGATAAAACTGGCTGACAAGATCTCTAACATCTCTGCATGTCTTAATGACAAATGAAAATCTCCATGTTATAACTTCACCATTTTAAAATTTTTATTTGTATTGTTTCTACATAGCTCCCTTTTATTTTTAAAGCATATTTCAGCTACACAATTGTGTACACACGATTCCATAACCCATCAGGCTTCAGTGTTGCCTCAGTACCTCTGATTCAGTAAATCAGATCATAGGCAGCATGCTGTCATATAATAAGGTGTCTGATCCTTATTACCAGTTTGTTGATGCACAGACTCCTTCAAATTGACCATTGCAACACATGGTTTCCCCTGAAACTAGCTGTGATAATTAGCGTGGCTCTAATGAGACAGAATGTCACTGATCTTGTGCTGAACTGTCGAGTATCGACGCTACGGATGGGAACTGTCAAAGCTTGCCATCTGTGACAGAGCTTGGCATATTCCATTTGCAAGGTAGAGCATGCTCAATAGACTGTTTTTAAACAAATGGTCCATTTCTTGATTAGGGCTCTGTGTTCTGTTATTGTGGAAGACTTTATATCATAGTTAAACTTTTTGCTTTTTTCCCGTCTTTTTTTTTCTGCTGAGGTAAGCTCATTAGGAAATGAAAATGTTACTGATTCTCAAACCAGTCCATCAGTCCTCTGTTAAATTTTTGGGGAGAGGTAAGGAGCAGCTGATCATGTATTTATTCTTCTTCTTCCCCCAGCTATCCTAATGTAGTTCTTGTAAGGCTAGCGCTCACACAAGTCTTTTATCTGATTTTTTTAAGCATTGAGGGATAGGCATGGCATAGTTTTAAAGTATAGAAGAATAAATATTAAAAAGTCTCAGGTGATGTGCAACAGGAGCACATGCACCTGGGATGAAAGATTGAACTGGTCAGGAGAGTTGGGTACCCAGGCTTCTGGGACTGGCCCTGCAAAATGCCATGCAAAAAGTCCAGCGCTGCTTATCATTCCAAAATATGCTTTGTTGCTTTTTATTTCCTCCTTCTCTGGCAGACCACACAGGGCTTGTTCTGAAGAACATTTTCACTAATCTGATCAGGCAGCCAAATACGCCGGGAAAACTGCTTTAATGATCCCACTAATTACCTCAAGTCAATATGAACTGTATTATTAGACTGAGGGAAAATATTCCATTAGGTCTCCCCCTTGGGAGTTTCTCTGCTTTGTGATGTCACCGAAGCCTTCGCCCTCTCGCTTGTAATTAATTTTATTTACACACGCAGGCACGCACAAGGTCACACCTGCACAACCGGAGCTGGCCAGGGAGCTAGTGGCACTCAGGCTTAATCAGATCTGTCATAATTACCATTCTGCATGTTTCTGACACACGCTGTGAAATATTTCAATTTAACTGCCGCTACCAGCACAACCAGATGTAGTGTGAGTGTGGCTGCATTGGAAATATTATTCCTCAGGATAAACTCTCTCCTCCTCCTTTTTCCTCCCACCCCCTCTCCCTTTTACAGCTAATGTGGCACAGAAGCTGATGTATCCTGTAAATCTTGAATGCAGCGCTAGATTGATAACAGCAGATTAGACAGTTTAACCACAAACAGCTTGTTCATTTTTCACAAATGAAAACCACATGTGGTGTAACTAAAATTTCAGGCGCTTTTTTTTTTTTTTCCCCTCTCCACTTTGGTTGTTTTCTTTTGTGTGTGCACGCGTGTGTGTGCGTGTTAAAGTCTGCCTTTCACTGTAGAGGGGTGAAATAAAAGAGTAAAACATATAGGGAGTAGAGACACTGCTGTCTTTGGAGATTATTTCTACCTGACCTTTATTAAAAACCTTCATTACTTTGGCAAAGAAATCAGATACCACATGGGGCTTTGTCACTCACTCTGAGACTTCCTAATCTCTGGGTTTTATGCCCCTTTATTGAAGAAGTCATCCTACTGTGCTGGTTTTCAAAATAACATGCCAGCAAGCACCTCACTTTAAGAAGAGCTTCTAACCAAAAATGTAGTCTTCACTGCTACATAAATTGGGCAGAAATGGAGTTTTCTGCTGAAGTTTTTCACCATGAATTTTGCCTCTTTGCTAACCCTTCCCCCTAACACTTCCTTTGGGGAAAAGATTCCTTTTTAAAAAAGAATTCTCAAAGTGTTTAGAATTTTGGCAAATGGAATTTTTTTTTTTATTAAAACAGTCCACTATTTTTTATGAAAACAGATCATGAAAAATGAAGTATTGCCTTATGAAAACTCTTTTTAGGAAATTACATGTTTTCTGTGAGTTGTTTTGCTTTTTTCTTCATCTTTCCCTAATTAAACAGCCTTCAATACTTGGTAGGGTAGGTTTTTTTTTAAACCATCTAATCTTTAGTAGACCACTGTTGTCTACTTTTCCTACACAGAGAAAAATTAATGCGATTTTGATAGAAAGTTTTAATTATAAGATTCTAAAACAATGCTTACAGCAAGGTAAAAAGCATAAGTGTGCAGAAAGCTACTGAGCAGATTCCCCAGAAGCTGTTGCAGGTACTGTCAGGCAGGAGGACTGGTGCAGCACATCAGATACAAATTCATCAAGTCTGCAGTAAGACTTCCAGGGGAGGTTTAAAAAAAAAGTAGCTTTAGTAAGAGATTGTTTTATCCATTGCCAGTAATTTGTGATCCAGCAGCAATATTGAAAGTGCAGGAGACAGGGAGTTAAGACTTAGTGTTCCAAGTCAGTCAGAAGAAGGTGAACAGGACACCTTTTGAAAGCCACTGAAGGCACGGTTTGTAGCAGAAAATGTGGCTATGTAGATGGGCCAACAGGCTGCTGCAGAGAGGGTTAAAGACCCGTGCTTGTACCACTTGGCCAGCCAGCGGACTGCGTTACTAGTTCCCCAGAGCTGAGCTGGAGTAGGTCGGTGCAGGTGTGCCGTCAGGGTCCCTCACTACATGGCAGTGCCGTCTCCATTACTGACTCCTCCCAGGGGCCGTGCAGACCCCAGACAAAGGGAAAATCTCATCCTGGAGGTACAGCCAAAGCCCTGCAGACTCTGTGGCTGCAGATACCTCAAAAATGATCTGAAGTAAGATGAAGAGGAGAGCAGGAAGGGCTCATGTGGAACGAGATAATGCTGAAATGAACTGTCAAGATTCTTGCAAGGATCTGGAAATACAGCTCTCATTTCTTTGCAAAGCTATTCAAAAAATGTCACGCAACTGGGAAGCACTGGATTGCTAAAAGAAAAAATCATGGCATCCTCTCCCACCTCCTTTGAGTCTTTTATTTTTAAGGGTTTTTTCTTAAGTAGAGGTGTTTTGACTCCTAAACTCCAGATGCGTGAATCAGCTCTTCCCCTGGCAGCACCTGCTGTCTGCCTGACAAGGGGTGCTGTTTCTGGCAGGATGGATTTTCTTAATCTCTCTGCCTGCTCTCTGTACCCTCACCTTCTGTTTTGTTTTTCTCTCACCACCTTCCGTTATTCCTCTTGTTATGACTCTCCTTTTAATCCTCCCTTGACTTTTCTACATCCCTTCCTGTCCCCTATACACTCTCATCATCCACTCTCACTCCATCTGCCTCTTTCTCCTGGCCTACCCGGGTCCCCTGGCTGCTGGAGTCCCACCCCAGGCGCATTCCCCCCACACCCTATCGCTTCCTACAAGTATCCCCTTGTGCATGGGACACAGTTGTGAGCACCCTGTGCCTTTGGTCTTTGCTGGGTTTGTCACCAGCACTGCAGGCTTTGTGGCTGAAGCATCGTTCCTTTCCCTGTGTGGTGACGTGGATTTAGCCAGGAAAAGAGCCACGCTCTTGATTTCTCTGGTTGCTCGTGCCTGCTGTGGGCAGATCGCTGATTCAGGAGGCTTTTGAAGATTGAGTATATCAGTGTTTTAACTATTAAAAAAATAAAGCTGTATGAGAGTTAATGGCGGACATAAATGAAAATAAAGCTGTGGTGGCTGAGGTGAAGAGGAGGCTGAGGAGTTAGCGAGCAGCCTGTGGCTCCTGGCTGTGGGGGAAGCAGGGTACCAAGTAAACAGTGCAGAAAACAAAAGCGAGCTCAACCCGTAACTAAACAGGAAATGACAGGGTAAAATTCCTGCTGCAAAACTGAGAGCTGCTAAACATGTAACTGCAAAGAATAAAGGCATCTTTTGCAAACACAAATATACAGTAATAGTCTGAGAAGCAGTTTAGGAGTTAAAGGAGTGACTGATTAAAAATCAGGTGAAGGGCTACTGGGCAGAGGCAGGAGTAGAAATAAGGATGTGTGTTTTCTCCCTTAATGTTAAACTGGGTAATTTGAAACACACAACATCTGAAAGAATGTCGCAGAATTTCTAAGTGCAAGGTAAGAAAGGAGATAATGTTTTGTTCCAGACAATTTTTAATTTTACTGTTCCTAACAATTTTTCACTGCGTCCATTTTTTTTTTACTTTATTTGAATTTAGCTTCTAAGTCAAACTTCAGATTTTTGGTTGTGAATTGCCCCAAACCATTGGCATCTAATGAATAGTCCAGGGCAGGCATGCAGCTTGCTAAGTGAGGACAAATTCTGATTTGCAAATATTTATCTAATTTCAAATCTGCCAGATTCTCTCTGAAAGCACATTGTTATTCAGGGGTCATTTAACTTTTAATCCTGTGCCGGTTTTATTCCTGTGTCATGTTCTCTTACTTCAAGATGGTGTTTGAGAAGTGTATGAAAATAGTTTTCAGGATCTTTGTAAAGCAAAGAAATTGGAACTGAGTGGTCCTTAGCAGAATTCCCCGAAGTTTTGGACCCCAACTAAGCAAGATTTGTACACATATCTGTTAATGTCTGTGGGTTTACTTAGGTGACTGGTTATTTTGCTGAGCCTGGTGCTTAGCATCTCTAGTACACACAGCTTGCAAGAGAAAGTTCTGCTGATACAGAAACTTTCCACTCTTTATATAGAAGCAGTTATTTTAGGGGAAAAAAAATAAAAGCTATGAAGGGTTTAAATGAGAGTCTTTTTATTTTTGCTTTGGGGCAGCCACTTTGGTTCACCTCTGAGAAATCATTTGCTACTCTTATTTAATACAAGGAGAGAATCTAAAAGGGTTGATCTTTTTCACCTGGAGAACAGGATGGGAGGGATGCTGGCAGGAAGAAGCATTCCTAGTCCAGGCAGCCCCTGATTTAAAGGCAGAAGGTACTGCTGCAACTGCTGCCCGGAAATACAACTAGGGCTCGGCCTTGGCCGAGTTGGCACTTCTCTTGGAGAGTGAGGAAAATTGTAGCATTAAGAACTGCTGTTGCTAGGATCTTTTCCTTTGTGGCTGTTCTTGACCCTTTCCTGATGGCAAATTACCTGGAAACACTTTTGTGTTGGTTCCCACCCAGGAGTGAGAAACCCAATGTCTCCAGCTTCCCTTTTGATCCAGCTTTCCTATTGCTTTAAGTCTGTGCCACATGCAGTTGTACTAAAAATAATGGTATTTTTGCTTCTGTTTCTGTAGTTAACAAAATCTGAAGGAAAGTCAGAGAAAAGTTTCTTTTCAATTTACTTAAGACTCCCCTAACCCTTGACATTTTCAGAGCATTAAGTGTTCTTCACTATGAAACCGAGCTACAGAATTCAGCTTAACTGCAAGAGACAAGAAATTTTCTCAGAATATTTAAATGTCTAATTCAAATCTATATGAAAACTTTTATTTGAGCTGTGAAAATGTGAGGGGATGTCTGAGAACGGATTTGAGTTGTATATGTTTTGGAATGATGTCACTTGTTGGAACATCTTGTCAGCTGAACTGAATTTACAATGAAGTCCAAGTATCTGTAAGCCTGTGATTCCTCAATGTGTGGAAGATCTTTCCCTGCTCCAAAATGAATTCTGGAAAGAAAAAAACATATGACAAGAAGCCACAAAATTAAATTACTCCGTCTGGTAAATTATAATGTATAAAAAAAAGTACCTAGCAACATGATAGGCGTACACATAAGTAATTACAGAAGTGACACTTTGGCCCTATCAGCTTTTTACTGGAGGTCTTTCTCCCAAAGCAAATGTTAAATCTCTGTAAGCAACTTAATCACAAACATTTGCTGTTCACTTGTAAATTGATAGTAGTAAAAAAGATTTTTAAAATTGCCAGGCTCTTTCTGTTAAAGACTCTTCTGTAACTAAACTGCAGATATAGCTGCCATACAAAATTGATTGCATGTTTAAGAATAGATAAATGTGGGCTGTTAAGGGTCATAGTTGGATTTAGGTTTGTATTTACTTTCCAGGGACACAATGGTATTGCAGTGAAATCAGTATTTCTGTCTACTTAAATAGAAGATTAAGGGCCATATATTATCGGTCAGCCTCTATGAAACCCAGTGACCCATTTCACATGACCGTATTATAAAAAGTAATGTACCAGACTAAGAGTGACTTATGTAATAATTAGCAAGTGTTTTTTCTTGTTTAGTCTGGAGGTTTTTTTATTGTTAAGTCCATTTTCGTCAGACATTATCTTGCAGTTACACCACCAATTGAATTGTGTATGTGAAAGGGGAAGGACCTGGAGTAGAGGAAGGCAGAATAAAGCTTGACCCATTATTTTTTTGCATCTATGACTTTTCCCCCCTTCTTTTTACATATGAACGTAGTTGCATCTTATGTAAGATTTTCAAAGTCTTTCACACTGTGGTTTTGATTAGGGCTTGTGCCTATCTATCATTGCTAGGCAATTGAAGCCAATACTGTAAAAAAACGTACATTTGAACAAGGGAAAGGAAAGGTGGAGAAAGCGGAGAGCAGAGAAACCAAACTTGGGAGAAGCCCTTCATTTAGGTTATTGAATTCCCTCTGCACTCAAGTAAAAAGTAATGATACTTAGGTTTTCGGTCAGGTTTAGAGTTACAGGTTAGGTTTTTTCTTTCCATGAGCTGGTGGTATGTCTCCAGTGCTCATACACAGGAAACACACCGACCAGTTTTGATACAGCCTCAGACCTCAATCCAGCAAGTTTTTTGGAAGCACTGGCTCTTAGCCACTCACCATGGCCCTGGGTAGAAGCAGAGGTCCCATACAACAGACAAGACTGTGGGAGCAGAACAACAGCTCTCCAGGTCATTTTGTTTCTGTACTTGTTTGCTACTTGTCATTGAATTTTAAAGGCTGCTTTAGCAAGGTTTTTTTCCTATTTATTTGTTAGAATGTTTGCAATAATAAACATATTTATTTAACTGTTAAATGCTACAGCTAGGGAGAAGAAAAGGTAGAGGGATGAAGAGTGGTTAGAAATTCTTTTCCCGTAAAATATCACCGAAAATTTGTGGTGAAATCCGGTCAGTACCGCTGCGAGCTGTTTGGTCATTTGCTTTTCACCACCCAGAGAAGAGGTGGAGTAACATCCAGACAGATGGTGTAGCTGAATAATTTGTATGATAAGAAAGTTACGAAAATGGCATAATCTGTTTCAGCATTCTTCAAAGGAAGTTTTTCCTGCTAGTGAAGTTTACCTTTCTTCTGAAAAGCTCTATGAGGTTGTGGGGTTTTCAGTTTGTTTGTTTTGCTAAATCTCATCTATGATGATGGCAGATACAGATTTACTTAAAATTCACATCTGGCTTCTCTTTTCAATGTTCTAGTAATGAACGCCAATAAAATAGATAAACCAGAAATATCTGAAGATAAAAGACAGATACAGGTTTCAAACTTTGTCTGATTTAGGGGAATGCTCAAAGGCAAAGCCTGAAAGTTAAGGCTGATTAGTGTAAACAAAATACTAAGGCAACCATCTTTCTGGGGACACTTATCACTTTAGGCCTCGTATCAAGAAGAGACATTCATATTTTAGTATCTCTACTCATCTTCTAGAATCAGCTGAAAAACAGCTTTTGCTTCTTGAATTAAAGATATAGTGGTTGGTTTTATTTTTTCCAGAGAAACAGAGAAATCCCAAACTATTGAATATTCTCTGCAGTTTTAAAAATTTGTCAAAGTATGTGCGTCAGAGAAGGATATCAATGCTTAAAATTTCTGGAAAATATAAGCTAAAATGAAAAGACTTTCACTAGCAAATAAGTTGGTCAGTATCAAAAATTACTAAGTCTGGTAGATTATTAGTTTTCCTAATTTTTTATAAAAATACCCTGTGGCTTTCCTTTTAATAGACTTCAGTTCTTCTGTGAAGCATTTAGTTCTATTCAGCTTTGCATGCAAGATAGCCAAGATATTTTATACATTTTAGGAAACATAAACCTACAGTCAAAATAAACTTTTCCTGCACTCAGGAAATTTCAGAAGAACACCTAAGACTAAAAAGGACTGTTCTCATCATCTAGGCTTGTTCCCACGGCTGAACTCACAGGTATTTCACCCAGAAAGAAGTCAGATTTAAGTGATCTCAGCCTGAAAACGAATTTTGAATTAAATGCTCTACTCTTACCATGTGGTGGGTGTTGCCTGTTACATTTTTTTGGATAATTCGAACAGCTTTTCCCAGATAAACTAACGTAGTGTCCATTGTTACTTATTTGTTGCATTTGTTTGTGTTGAAGTGACATTTGCTTATTTTTGCTTCTCAGTATCATATGTATGAGTTTACTGGTTCAGAACTCTCTGAATTTTGATCTTGTTGAACACAGTGAGAAATCTCAGTTGAAGGCTTTAATGCATTTTTCAATCAATGTGTAGGGGAAATTTGGCCTTATCAATTTAAATGCTGCAGATCCTTTCATTGCATTATGGAAGAATCTTCTCTAAGCAGAGATTATTCTTAAGAACTTCATAACATTTAAAGGTTAATATGTTAGGTAAAGAACAATATCTTAAGACAAACATTTTTATTACAGGACATGAAGGGATAGTTCTGATTAAATTACACGATTATTTGAATGGGAAAGAAGACAAAGTGCATCATTTCTTGCCCTCAACTTTAATGCCTTTAATCAAATAATGACCTTCTGGAAATAGTTAATTTTAAGCATTTGGAAAGATCAATACCACTTTGCCACCAAAAAATGGCCCAGATGATGAAATTTGATGTATTTAAAGTACCATTTCACCCTTTTAACCTAGTAAATAATTTAAAATGCTTTCAGTACTCCTTTGCTACCATTATGTATCTCGCTCAAAGTATTATGACTTTTCCAAAAGCAACCTTTCTGTGCAATATGCAGCGTACAAGTTTAATCCTAAAGACTTAGACTCCATGCATATATGGTAGTGGCTATGTTGGCCCTTTTTATTCCCTTCTATATGTGGATTCTGTTTTGAAAAGAAATAGAAATATCTAAGATGAGCACAGCCATTTGGAACAATAATGAGATTGTAAAGCAAGTTGGATTGCTTTTGAAGGGGAAAAAGTCAATATTTAAAGTTTAGTCCCTGTGTTCTTTTCCTTTGTTTTGTCTATAAGCTTTCCTGTTAAAGGTGAAGGATTTGGATTGCTCAGACAATTAAGAGCCTATTTTACCAAGTGTAATTTCATATCTGAGTTCTATAAACTGAAGTGCCTTCAGCATTGTAAATAAAAAAAAAATTGCCCTCTATTAGCGTGTTTGTGGGCAGATTAAAAACAGTCTTCATTAGCATAAGTAACACTTACAGATTCTTTTAAAAGTAGGAAATTATTTGTTGAATGATAAATTGCTAGCTTTCTAGTTAGTTGCTGAAAATGTGCTCATTCAAAATGCCTACTTTAGTTTAGTCTACAATAGTCGTTTTTTTCAGTTAGAAGTACTGTTTAATGGATTAAGTACTTAGTCTTTGTTCACAGTAGATGCCGAAATGCAATTCACACTTTCTGCTAAAATGTTTGTATCAAATACCTCGCTATTTAGACTCATTTCTTTTAACACCATATATTTTTATTATACTATATGCCCCAGAGAATGATTCAAAATAATCTTAGATATACTATACCAAAGAAAAGCTGATCATATCTTAGCATTGATACTCTAAAATGTTTTGTCTTCGTAGATTCAAATTACAGCCTTTCTGAAAATTGCTGAATTCTTTGTTATTCTGTAAGAAATATTCATCATTTGGCAAATTATTACTACTGTAACAAATTGACCAAACGAGTTCAATTGCTCTATCTAGAAGCTTTTTTTTCCAGATTAGATATGTTTGTTGCTGATTTGGAAAGCTTTGGCCAGAGAACATTTTTCATGATTGTAATGTTATCCTCTTTGATCTAATTAGGGTAGGTATTTACACCTTAAGTGTATATTTCTTTTTCCTTTAATAAGAGAGACACCAGAATGCAAGAACAGTTCATCAGGAGCTATATGTGAAAGAGCAGAAGATTTTATTTAAAACACAGCACAGGTCAGACAGAATAAATAGCATTGGGATATATAAATAAAATGCATAGATGCTTTCTTTAAAATAAGCATGCTCATGGGTATTGCAGAGCCCAAGTTTTGGCAGTTATCCTCTTTGCGCTTTTCGTGCAATAGTTTGGCAGTTTGGCTTTCACAGGTTTTTTTCCTCTAATGGCTTGTGTTTCTTTACTAAATCCTTATCAGAAAACCAGACAGAAGACTCTTATTTATTTTAAATATCTTAGGTTTAGCATCTTTTTTTTTTTCACCATTTTCTTGCTTACTGTAGCAAGACCTTTGCAGATGGTACTTGGTTACTTGAAAGTGCATAACAGTATTTTCTTTGTAGCAGATGGATTTAAGACTTTTAGTTCCCAATAAATGTAGGTTTACAATACATAACTTTACAGGATTTGTGTTGTATATAACAGGTTTGAACATATTATCTCAGAATTCATCTGCATGGCATTTTCAGCTTATCCAGGGCCTATGCCAGTATTTTAAGTAATAGGGAGAGCACAGTGATTGATAGCAGCTAAAGGCGTGATTTTGAATAGAAACAAAGGTTTTAGAACAGAAGGTGTCAAATTAAACTTTGTCAGTTTGAAAAGTAGTAACATCCTGAAAGTTCTCCAAACATATTTACATGTGGCTAATGTTTATATTTTGCTTTGTACTCTCTTTATATTCAGCGTAATGTTGCCTGGCAAATTTACTCTGTTTTAAAATCAAGGTTGTTCCCAATGTCATTGCAGTTTTTGGGGGGTTTGCCTTGCTGCATAAATGTATCAGCTTCATTATTATAAGGCTGGTTTTTTAAACAACCTACTATATATGCAGTATAAACTGGTTGTGATCTAATCTGAGTTATAAATATTTCCTTATTATTTTGTGGTCCTTTCCACTTCCTGTAAGACTATAAAGACAAAAAGGAAAAAAAACCAAAAACAACCAAAAAATCAACCATTGGTTCAATCTCCTGCAGAACAAATTGTTTGAACTAGGCAGAAATTGCTATAGACTTAAAAAAGGAGAAAAATCAGCCCTGTCACATTCACCTGTAAATTCAACTGTGTTTTCTGCCGTAGTTCATACTTAGATCAAATGGAAACAAAATTTATAAATTCTACAGCAATTAAAATTTACCATTAGAAAAGTCTGGATGATTACTTTTCCTAAATTTTATAAAAACATTTCATACATTTTCATTTAAATGACTTTTATGAATTAGCTTTATTTCATATACACAATTCTATACCTAAAACTAAATTAAATACTTATCATTTTGTTTGTTTGTTTTGAACCAAAAGAAAGCTTATTAGTATAAAGTTCTTAGTCTCTTAACAAAGAAAGCCCCTCTTTGTTAAAAGAGCCTCTCTTATTTTCCATTCACTATCTCTTCTGAGAACATTGATAAGATCAACTTTCATAAATATGTTAGAAATAAACAATGAAGACCAAAGCATTGCTTCTATCTGTGTAATTGTAGAATAATTCATTTGGTTGTTTCCATATTGTCCATCATGTGTTTCATGAGAGCATAGCTGCCTCTTTACAAGTGTGATGAACCCAGTGGAATAGAGACGTTTTGGTAGAATAGCAGTCTATTCTGTGTACCCTGTCAGAAGTATCTGTCTTCACTATCTCAAAATTGCTGCTTCCCTGAAAGGCTAGCAGAGACCTGCTTCAGATTACAATTGATCAAATGGTTTTAGAAAAGAAATTAAAAATATTATTTCAGTGCAAAAGTTGATAGAAAAATATTGGAAATGCAGTGTTAGCCATCAGTAATTAATAAAAATAAGGTCTGATCTAGTAAATATAGAAACAGAAAAGACAGGGAAGGGAGAAAGTATTTCTTAGTTAACAAAAAATATTGTTGTGAAATATGTTTAATCAGTGTAAAATGTGATTGCCTAGGAATTTTTTTACTATTGGACATTTTTTAATTATAAAGCATTTCTACTGTCTTCTTGGAAAAAAACCCAACAAAGCAAAACAAAAACAAACCCGCTGGTGCGTGTGGTCAGCAGGCAAAATACATGCAGCTTCTAAATGCATAGTGCAACTTCCTTTCCAGTCTGTCTCTATGCTTTAGAGAGGTGTTATGGGAGGAGACAATTTGTCTTCTCTCTTTTTTTTTTTTACTTTCACGAAACTGTCATGATAATCAGCTTTGCTCTTTGTTTTACCACCACCATTGGAAAGAGAGACAACAGTTTCAGTGTAAAGCAGTGTAGATTTCAGACAACCAAAGGACAATTTTTATGTTTTGGCATGGGCTTGTTTGTGGATTGGGGTTTTTTTAAAGAATTTTATAACTGCTTTTCAGTTAAAATATCTAGCTTGGTTTCTCTTCTTTCCTCCATCCCCAGCAAGCTACTTCTGCTTTCTGACTGCCCCTCTTTTGACTTACTGCAGAAAACTAATACTGCTGTTGAGCGTAATCCAGCACATATCCCCACGGATGCAGGGTGGGCAGAGAACCATGAGCAACTTGTTGATTTTGTTAGGGGCATGGAGAGCTTGTACATTACCCTGCTAACACATTCCAGTGAGATTCCACAGACCTTTGCTACTATTTTGAAAGCACGCCATACGATTCCAGCCAGGAGAGGCTGAATCTTGTGTGCTTTCTGTGAAGGCATTTGGCCACGTTTCCCAGTCACCTTGCTAAATGTTGGGGCAATACCCAGTATCCTCCTCAGAGCATGGTCAATGAATAGGGTGCACTCCATCCCTGGGGTGCAGGGGAGCCCTTCTGCAGCCACCACTATCCTCCCTCTCCCCTCCCTCCCTAGCACACCTTGTGAGCAGCCAGCAGATTTTGGCCCCATTTAAATTTTTGCTTTCTCTGCTCTGCTACCACCATCTCTATAACATTTGTCACTTTGATTGTTTCTTGGGGGTATTTTCTCCTGTGTAGTTTGTTCAGTTTCCCACTTATATTCAAGCAAATATACTTCAATTTTTTATACACACCTCACTAAATATTTTTGTATACAATATGAATGCATTAAGATTATTTGTTTACTTTCACCTCTTCCCATCATGGCAATATTTTTACACTGCATTTATTAACTGTTAGCTAAAGATATGTATGAATGTCTTCAAGAAAATATGTATCTATATCATATCTATGTATCTATTGTATCTATTAGTAAACTAGTCTGGATAAACCATTAATCCACTACCAGTGCATATAAAAAGGATCTAAAAGCTTCGGTACATTTATATTATTTGTTGATTCAATAAAATGTCACATTAGCTTTCCTACAGCATTAAGAAATAAAATTGCATGGACCTAGTTTTGAAAACAGATCCTTGAAGCTAAAAGAAAGGAAATATGCATGTTTTATACATGTAATATTTTGTTTCTAGATTTTAATATACCAGAAAATTTCTGCTGATGCACACTGCCCTAGCTAGAGGGTTTGCACTCTTCTTTTAAAGCTACCAGCGCATAGTTAAGAAAAAAAATCCTCAATTAAATTTTAGAGAAGACGTAAGGAAACATTAAATTTTCAAGATGAACTCATATGCCTCTTTCCTAAGCAAATTAGCAACTGCTGCAGTTCTTGCTGGGGATTCTGTAGCCTTCATATTATGTATTCCAAACTGAAGTCTGAGTTAGAGTAGGTAAGCTCTTAGGCGCCTTGCTCTCTTGTGATGTGGAAGTGTATGAGAAGCTTGAGTGCATTTTGCTCCCCCTCATCCCTAATAATACTGTATGTAAAACTGAGAGAATGGGTTTTTTTCTGGGTCTATGAGGACAATCTGAAAGCAGAGTCACTTGAAATAAGTTCACCTGCAGAGACACCTCTGCTTGTAGCAGAAATGAAGTTGTTACTTGACTTCTACTCGTAGCGGGAATGAAGAAGTTACTATTTGACTGCACCTAATCAAAGGATTCTGGCTGTTAGGGAGCTCCTGTACCACTGTGATTTGTGTGAAGCAGCCCTACGGTCAAGGCAGATTTCTGAAGTACTTTCTTGTTTGAGTAGTAGTACTAGGATTTTTAAAATTGCTCAGGAGACAGTCCACTGGCTCCTGAAATACGGTGTCCATGCTGTCGCACGGGTGTAGCCTTGCATAAAAGAACATAGACATGTAAAAGAATGTACTGGCATTGGTGAACATCCTGTTCGGTAGAGGGAAGCATGTAAGGGGTTCTGCCTTCATCAAGTGGTTTGTTTCTAAGCAAACAAACAGCAGTGCTGTGGTGTGGGAACAAGGGGAAACTGCTTTCTAAAATGCTTATAGTTTGTAAGGGTCTGTAAAATAGCAGGGCAGTCTCTCAGTGTATCAATGTTTACTTTAAGGCCAGCCTGCACAGTGAAAGCTCTTTTGTGTTGGGGGAGAGCATGAGAGAATGCAGTGCCTCTAAAACACACATTTTGCCCTCATTTTGCCACTAACAAAGTGAGGAAAAAAACTAATGTTTTGCTGGTGTTATCTTCAAGGGGTGGCTCTGTGAGCTGTTACGTTGGAAAGAAGATCCCTCACCAGAGAACAGGACCCTCTGGGAAAATCTCTCCATGATCCGAAGGTTCCTCAGTCTTCCTCAGCCTGAACGTGATGCCATTTATGAACAAGAAAGCAATGCAGTTCATCACCATGGTGACAGGCCTTCCCACATTATCCATGTGCCAGCAGAACAGATTCAGGTTAGTTTACCTTGGCCAATCCCGCAGAGCGCTAAGTAAATAAAGCTTTAAACAGAGCAAGGGAAATTAGTGTTTCTTTCCTCCTGGCCAGGCTAAATGCAGGTCTCCTGGTACAAGATAAGAGTGCACTGCCGTCCACCACCGGAGTTCAAAGGAGGCCGTGCGACCACCCACGGTTCTTGTTTCGGTTCGGTGGTGTTGTGCAGATGTGTGTGCGGTAGTGCAGAGGCAGCTCTGTGCGGGGCAGGGCGAGCCCTGCGCTGCCGGTCCCTGGCAGGACAGGCACCAGGGCTGACAGGCAGGGCTCTGTGGCACGGGTTGTCAAAGGTCTTCCCAGCAAAGCGGGAATACCTTGTTGTGCTGCCGTTCAAAAACTAAGCAAGAATCCTCAGCAGCAGTGGCTCGCCCCAGGTAGGAGTGAAGGGAAGGGGATTCCTCATCCCACTTTAACCCCAGCTGAGACTGGGGTGAGTCAATATTTGTTTGTTTTTCCTTCAGAGCCCCTCTCCCACCACCCTTGGGAAAGGAGAGCATAGAGGCGCTTTCTTACCAGGCCTGCTGACCACTGGACCTTGGCTGGGTGCTGCTCCGCAGGTGAGCTGGCACAAGGGCACCATGTCAGGGAGAGAAGAGGGGACGCAAGGCCCACACCATGGGGCTTAGAAACAGCTGCCTTCCACTCACAGAGAGCCCTGGCAGTGCCCCCTCCTCCAGGGGCTGCACCCACCCTTTTTGCTTGCAAGGGCGCTGCCAGCCGGGAGCAGAGCTGGCTGCTTTGCTGAGCTTTGTAGCCCAGGTTGTCAGTGGGCACTGCTGAATCTCTAAGCTGGGGACTCTTTAATCGCTTCTCACAAAAGACCTGAGGCCAGTCTTGTAACTGCTCCTTCTTAAAGGGCAGATATTACCCCATGCTTTCCCAGCCTCAGCTGAGACCCTGTGTATCATTTGTATTACCTATACAGAAAAATATTTACAAAGCTAGGAAGGATAGAGTTATCTCAGAGCCAGAAACAACATGAGTGTATATTAAAGATAAAGCAAACTGAATAAGACAATCCCTTAGGATATCAAGTACTAAAATAATTGTGAAAGCCTGGAAACTTGCTGTTTGATTTAGCAAAAAGAGAGAGAAAGATCTATATTAAGTAATAAAACAGCACTTGTTTGAAAATGTACATTGTTTTTAATAAAATCGCTTCTTAGGGGGATAAAAGGAGAAGCTTATGCACAGTATAAACATTCAACCACTATGCCACTTACTTAGATTTTCTTGCCTTGTTGGTAAAAGTTGTGTGTTTGATCTCACAAATATTATTCACATAAGCAGTTGGATTGTAATCTCTTAAATACGACTTGTAAGAGTAAGGATTGGGAGATTGGGCCTGAGTTTTGTCTCCATTCTTCTACATAATTGTTCTGGATGCATAAATATGTAGCTCAGACACAAGTTTTCAAACTGTATATGCAAAGCCTCCAGTCTTGTAAGAATTTAATGTGCTGGGAGCAGTCTTGAATCTCATCAGGATTGGAGCCTTGAATGGGACTGCTCACAGACCATAAAACATGAAAGGACGTGAATAGGGATGAGGAAAGAGCCCTAATTCCACTAGCATTTGTGTCAGATCTTAGAATCCAAAGATCATTTGAAGCAGTGGTTTCTAAATCAGTTGTGGAGATCTGGCCCTATGAAAGTGGATAGAATTATAATCCCTCCAGTATTTATACCATTTGTACAGCATTTTGTGCTTCTTAATGTATCAAAGAACTGCAACTGGAAGGTTGGAAACCACTACCAACACACAAAAACTTGTCAAGGGGAAGGGAAATGAAATGTAGTGATAGCAACTGCTTGTTTTGCTGTGGTTGTTTTTTACTAATAAGTGGTGGTTTGTACCATATGACAAGAAATTTGCTGATCCAAAATATCTTACTAACCAGTGCTTCCTGTGCTGTGCAGCAAAAGAATTGTCAACACAAACAGTAGCTGATAAATTTGCTTTTGATTTTAAACATGATCTTATAGTGTACTGTACTCTGGTGGTAGATGAGAAAAACATTTCTGTCCCTAGGGCTCAGTGCCTCACCTTTTAAGAATGTTTCTGAATCCATTCTTGCAAAACTTCATTTTAAGCTCTTGTTAATTATTTACATCATAACTTCCTTTATCTTATTCTTCTGATGTGCATACTGGCTCATTTTTATTGCCTGAGTTTTTGGAATGCAGCATGTTCCCTTCTAATAATAATAGTGGAACTTATTTAGAGCTTTGCATCTTAGTGCTTTATAAATATTAACTAAATAATCCCCAGCACAAACACAGAGGCAGGTAAATAGGTCTGTTCCCTGCTTATATGTTGGGATACAGGCAACACAGACCCACTTCGAGACCACAGGCAAGAGAGGTCAGAGCCAGAAGGGGAAATACAGGTTTCCTGCCTCCAGATCTCTTTGTCCTTGCCGAGGCTGGGATTGACAGCATGATGTTAGGTGCTCCCAGCCAACGTATTCTGTTGTAAGTTTCAAGTTTTGACGAGACTTCAGTACATGCTGAGGTCAGATCAGCAGTGAGATATTTCCATACGGAGCTAAAATGCTCTCCTTCTCCCTGATTCCCCAGTCCCTTGGTCTAGCTATTGCTAAAGATTTGCAGCCCTTGCTTTTGGGCAGCAGCAGCTGCTGCTGGCAGAGCTCTGGTGCGTTTGCCCTCATCTGGCACTTTTTTCACTTTGCCCTTGCTACAGTTCTGGCTAAGCTGGTCAAGTTAATCCTATACCATGTCACCTACTTAGCATTTTGTCTTGTCTGCACTTGACTCATGGAGCATGTTCATTAAAATTTGTCAGCTAAACCACACCGATGTCATAGCATCAGCTCTTTCAGTCAGACAAAGCTAGGGTGTTCTTTTCATTCTTTCTTTTTTTTTCCTTCCTTTTTGTCCTTTAAACTTACTAAGCCTTTGTTTATAGCTTTACAATTTCCCCCCACCCCCGGGATTTTCTCGGTAACAAAGTATGAGCAAGAATTCATGGACAAAAAAATGCTGTTCTTTGTCTTGCAGCAGCAGCAACAGCAACAGCAACAACAGCAGCAGCAACAGCAACAACAACCAGGTCCCAGACTACCCCCAAGGCAACCGACGGTAGCATCACCAGCTGAATCTGAGGATGAAAATCGTCAGAAACCCCGACCGCGAACAAAGATTTCTGTTGAGGCCCTAGGGATCCTACAGAGTTTCATACAAGACGTAGGCCTATATCCAGATGAAGAAGCAATCCAGACTCTCTCCGCTCAGCTTGACCTGCCCAAGTACACCATTATCAAGTTCTTTCAGAACCAGCGATATTATCTCAAGCACCATGGGAAGCTGAAGGACAATTCTGGTTTGGAGGTGGATGTTGCAGAATACAAGGAAGAAGAGCTGCTCAAGGATTTAGAAGACAGCATCCAAGACAAAAATGCAAACACGCTTTTTTCAGTTAAACTAGAAGAAGAGTTATCAGTAGAAGGGAACACAGAGATAAATGCTGAATTGAAAGACTGATCTAAAAGTATTATTTTCTTTCAACAGTGCCACTGGTATTTACTAATGAAATGAAAATTCCATCTTGCGTTCTGTCAAAAACCTTTATTATTCATTGTTTGGCCAATGAATCTTCCAAAACTTGCACAAAAGTTGAAAAAAGGATAATGCAGACTGCACTAGATGTTTTACTCTGTTTTACAAACTGCTTCGCAGCAACAGATGAAGCGTTGAGGATTGTTTGATATTAATTTGTGTTCACTGGATACACTGTGAGTGTACCCAATAAGCATGATACCAGTGATTTTGATTCTGGAGCCTTCAGACAAGCATTACAACTTTTGTGATTTACTGTTTCTTTGTTTCTGTTTTGTTCTTGTTTTTTAATTATTACTGTAGCACTCCACACTTGATCTTTGGAAACTCACATTTATTTAAAAAAAAATAAAATAAAAAGAGTTTGTTACTCTTGTTCTATTGTATGTTACAAAAGAACTATAGACTGTGGAATGCAGTTTAAAGATAACATATGCCAACAAATGCCTTGTATTATATGGCACTGCCGTAATTCAGATTTGTTTTCTTTTCGAAATAAAGGTCACTGTATTTTTTTTTCCATTCTCATTGTTACATGGTTTTAAAGAAAATGAAAAAGAAAATGTGAAACACAATTTAGTCCTCATTATTTATTTGTAGATCCTGCAGCATCATGTTGTAATTAATTTTTTTGGAAGTTTCCGTTAAATGTAATATTGCTTCTCTTGTTATCATACTGATTTTTTTTTCTATTTATAAATGTATTTTGATGGGCAGTAAAACAAAGTGTCTTAAAAGTTTTAAATAGAGAAAATGTGCTTTACACAGTTGCCTATAAAAAGTGCTCTATGTTATCCAAGCAATTCATACTATAAGCTTCACTCTTATTGTTGTATGCAATTTTTACTATCATGCAAATAAGCTTAGGTAAATAAAACTAATAGATCACCTTAGAAACTTATGCAATTAATGTGAAAATAATTGATGTTTGCAATGTGTCTTCCTTTGGTTTACAATCAATTTTAAAGCTACAGCTGTATAAATTTTCTGTATAAAGGTGTATTTCTTTTTTATGAGTTTATTGCTATGAAAACACCAGTTATTTTGTTACAGCTGGCTGTTTTTATAAGTGTATCACAATTTTCTTTATGCAGAAATGTTCTGACTAGGAGTGGTTATTGACTGTAACTACACAATTAAAATTGTTTGTATGGTATGATATGGCAGGGTTTGTCTGCGTATGTGTATATCTGGGAGGAATAACTTGTTCCTAGTGCACATCATACCTTCTTGCCACCACTTTGAAGATGACATTTCAATTGTTCTTCTTTAAAATCACAGGCAGATTTTTTTAATGACCTTCTTAAAATTTGAATTTAGATAACATACTTCAAAAAGGAACCCAGTTTGGTTATGAAAATCATAACCTGTCTTTTCTTGGTTTAAAAACTTGCCTGCCCAACAGAGATAGCAGGATGTTATTGAGTCAGAAGGCTATCAGGCATAAACATATTTACAGTTCCTGGCAGTAATGCACTTATAATGGATACAGCTGGTTTTATTTTACACTAGAATTATGCTAACACTGTTCCTTGCACTAATGTATAAACATTAAAAAAACCCCAAACATTAATAGTCATAAAGTAAATAGGAAAGATGGGCTTTGCCCATAGCATTCCCCTTCTAAGCAAGATTATTTGTAATAATCATTAATACTGTTCCTGATAAAGCCTTAATAATTGGTGACCTCTGAATTTATTCAAGGCTCATGTCTAGGCTAAAGAGCAGTCTGCAGCTGAAAGTTGTGAAGTACACACTGTTGTTCTCCTAGGAGAGAAACAGCTTATATCTGATGCAGCTTAGGACTGGAATTCAGCTCAGTTCTGAAATGACTAAAAGTTTGCAAAACTCAATGTGAATTTCAAAGCCATGAGTTGCTATTAGGTTGCGGCAAATTTCTTTGTTTACTTTCATTAAGTTCTTTAGGAAGATACATACTAGGAAACAAAGCAGGTTTTCATTCTACACTGCTGCAGGTTGTCCTTTGTCTCAGCGCCTTTGTGGGTTCATTGAGCAGCTCCCAGCTGCGGCACCTCTTGGCTGCTCCCGGGACTGTGTTGGAGCTGCACCATGATTTGGGCTTGGGATCCAGTCCAGTTAAAAGAAAAGAGCCTTAATACCACTCTAGGAGGGAAAGAAGCCTTAGAAGGGACACATACATATAATTTGGCATTGCATTCCAATAAAAAGACAGTAAAACTATGCCCTCACTCCAGGGACTTGTAAAGCTATGCTGATTGCAAAAGGGCAAAATTAATTCCTAGTCCTGGGAAGTCACTGTGATCAACATTGGATTTCTTCCCTTATGTCAGATGGAATCATTGCTTTGTACAGCCATGCAGCCTCACGGAGCTAGGACAGATCCCTGTTGCAGGCAAGGGGCAGAATGATACATAGCCCAGGCAATGAAAGCTGACCTGATGTGCAGGACAATACCACCAGCACCCCTGCATACACTTCTAAACTAACAATCCGGGCATATGCAGAGCAGAAGGGAAAGTGAAGGGAAGACTTTCCTGGACTATCCCTCTCTCCACACTAAACGCTAATACACACAGCACTCCTAATAGCAGAAACAGGGCATTAGAAGAAATGTTTATAAAATCGTCTTTGCTATTTTGCAAGCAATTTCCTTTTCTTTTATCTTTTTAAGTTTTATGGGTGCTGAAGTAGAGACCATGTGTACTTATAGATGGTTATTACAGTTGTTTCTTTTCCATTATCTTCACTTTTCTTTCTCCTAGCATAGCAGAGGTTATCTTTCAAGTAGTTCAGCCTCTGTAGTCACACATTACCTGCACAGGGGTTTGAATTATTGCCTTTTTTTGTCCCAGTGGGTGGGCTGTGAGTACAGTCTTTTAACTTGGCCTAAGTGACCAAAAGCATTTTTGCTAAATCCTTAGCAGTGTTTTCAAAGGTGATATGGGTATTAAGGATTCCAGCTGCATGTGAATTCAAGACATTTATACTGTTAGGAGTTAAGCTACGACAAGCATATACCACCTTGATTCTTGGGCCATTTAGACTGCCTACCTCATGTCCTCTTCTGTTCCTTTTTCTCACTGTCTGGGGGAGCCCTAAAAAACAAACAAAACCCACAACGACAACTTTCCATTTCTGCAAAGGTTAAGAAATGAGACTTGACTTCAGTAATGAAAAGCACGAATTAAGACATCAAAACACTGGTGGCTGGGAATTTGTTAGGACTTCACTGAGTGTATGAAATGAGTATGTCATCGATACTCGGGGAAATATGGAGAGAAAATATAGCTTACTAAGAATAGAATTTAGACTGCAAAGAAAGCCGAATGCCTAAAAATGAGGAAACCAAATCCTAGGAGGGGATGGCAAGGCTTAACTTTTGCTGTAAAACTGAAGTTAAGTATTTACCATATTTTATGGTGTTTGTCATAAAAAGTGGGGTATTTTTACTCTCTGATGATTCCCATTAATCTATATTTAACTGACAAGATTTATATGTATATGCTAGAGTCCCCAGTGTGTGTTTTTCAGCCCTGAAGGAAACTCAAAGAGGCCCCAGATTCTAAGGAGTCCATGGCTTGGGGACAGTCTCAAGCCCGTCACACATACAAAAGTTGCTTATCGTTATAAAGACTTGCTACCCTACAGTGCAGGGTTCTAGATGTGTGTTTTGTATAGCTACTTTAAATAGGATGACACAGAAAAAATTGTCCATGTATTAAAGTAAATTGTTCTACTTATTTTTTTCTTAAAGATGGGAGGATGTAGCAAATGGAGAAAGAGCAAAAGGTTCCTCCAAACCAGTGATTTTGTTGCAGTGAGTTACTAAGTCAGTACTTTGGTTGTGTGCTGGGAAAGCACAAATAATACTAAGTTCATTTGCCAAAGCAAATGCCCCATATGTTAAGAGCAGTATAAACTGAATATTATAGAGGCTCTACTTGAACATCAAGTATTACCAATTCTGCTTAACATACTGAAGCTCTTCTTTGAAGTCAGGTACATTGCAGAGACCAAAGGCATTTTGATTTTTACATAATGATTTATATTGTGCTTTGAGTAACAGTCCCATAGCAAACTAGGGATATAAATATACTCCCAGGCCTTTTTTTGCACACAGAGGTAATTTAGGTTGGTCTCCTCACAGCGCCTTGCGTCCACACAGTCTTTTACTACAACAAATGAGGTAATAATTCAAACTGCAATAAGTGATCCTCCTTGGAGCAGGAGTAGTGCTACTTGGCAGTGAGTTTGTTTGCTTTCAGGTTCATACTGGAGCCCTCCCACCCACTCTGCTGCTGGCAGCCCTCCCGCTGTCTCACGCTGTATTGTTTCCCTTTGGCCTGGCCCAGGTGCTCTTCCTGCTCTAGGTCATCTTGACCAAATGCCATCTCTCCTCTTTACATGCCAGCACTCAGGTATATGTGCCACAGTTTAATATGAGGCAGCAAGGACTGTATGTGTCTGACATCACCTACCCTTTGTCACTGCCATTCACACGCTGTGAGCCTTGCAGGATTGCTAGAATAAGCTACTTCGATTGGAAAGAGAGTCACCACTGGAGCAAATCCACCAGGAGCAAGGTTGTTTCTGAGCTGATGGAGTAAAGAGGGCAAGGGGACATGCATCCCAGAGGGGAGAAAGAAAAGGAAAGAGGGAGGTGCCAAATAAAGATGGGACAATCAGTAAAGTCACAATAGCTACCCCTGCCTGCGGGAATGAGTTCTTTTTGCAGGCTATGCTACAGCAATACTCAAAGTACTACAAACTGCTGCTAAGACTCCATGGAAAATGTTCTTGACCAAAAATGCACGGTGGTCTCCAGTTGTGGGATTTGCCCTGGCAGGCAATATCTAGGGCAACAAAACCCTCAGCTGTCCATGGCAAAAGAGGTCCCCTATCAGTTTGTCCTCTGGTACCACCTGTATAAGACATGCAGGATTCCTTTCGTCAGCTGCTGACACGTTACCATGGCAGATGCAGTTGGGACTCTCTTTCTAGGTTGCTTGCTTACACACACAATGTGCTAAAGTAGCATCCAGGCTGTAAACCATCTCATTTGCTTCCAGGATCACATCCGACCACAAGAAGTGTGTTTGCAGCCTCAAACCTACTTTTTGGAGATGTCTCCTACAGCCCTTCTTCTCCTGAGAGCAGATGTGCCATAGGAGTTGAAAAAATAAATAAAATGTGTTGTATGGGTTAGATGTTTATCACAGTGTAAGGGAACAGAAAAGAAGCGTGACCTTTGTGGGTGCACAGAGTTTTATAAAGCACTTCAGAAGTTTTGGAGCAAGTAAGTTGCCCCAAGAGGCTTCAGAGAGATATTTCATAGTGCTATAATTGTCTCAAAACATCAGTTGCCATGATTTGAAATCGTTGGGGCCAGAAAAGTTCAAGCATAATCCTAGTAAATTTGCAAAGGACTTTCTCCCAGAACAGAATTTAAAACAAAGGGTGCTCTGTTTTGTGATTTGCATTACAAAATAAACATTCTTTGCAGTACAAACCTTGTTGCTCTTTCACATCCACATTAAAGAAGGACACTATCCTGATGACTAGCAGCACTGCCCAGAGCTATATATCCCATCTTGCCCTATCTGGAGGGAGTTCCCCTGCACATACCATGGCCCAAAACAGCTTAACTCTTTTTCATTCTCCCATCATCAGCCTAAACATGGCCTTTCATCTGCAGTCGATGTTTTCACATGGGTAAAGCAATTTAGAAAACAACTTATCTTAGAGCACACCAGGACAGGGATAGGTAAACTAGTCTGTCTTTTCACAAATGAAGGAAAAGAGATTCTTTATCATTATCAGTAGGCAGCTTGGACTATGAAATAAGTACAGGTGTTGTTGGATTTCCTTTGTAGGCAAAATGCTATACCCCCAGCCTAATAAGGGTTTAATATCAGCTGAGAGACTGAAGGAGACAAAAAAGGAGGAAAGGTGAGAAGAAATATCTGGATGAAAACTCACTGGAGGCAGTCATGCCTAGAGAAGTCTGGAGAATTGCAAGACTAGTTTGAAGATCTGAGTTAGCCAGCAGGAAAAACTAAGTGACGACCACTTTCTGGTTCACACGCCGGATGTCCTGTGAAAATGCAGGGAGTGAACACAGTAACATAGTTGCTTCAGAGGTAAGATTAAATAGGGAAGAGCAGAAAGGTGATGGTAGCTTGATTTTTCACCAAATACCTGCACAATCATAAGTGGTCCGTGGAAAGTGAATGCAGAAAGAAAATTCAAAACTTCTTGTAACACAACTGGAGCCAGTGTTTGAAATTATCAACCAGCAGGGTTAAAAAGAAAGATAAAAGGGAGTATTTTTCTGCACACTTTACTGCTGAACTCACTGCTATACACACCCTTCATATCAAAAATCAAAAATGGTTTAAAAAACTGTTCAAAGAAATTGTGAAAACAAAGGATTGATTTGACATTCTTTTGAACAGGCCAAGGACTGCTTTTTACTCTTGTGCTGACCAACCAGCAACCCAGTGATAGCATCCATGTGGACAGTGTCCAGCACCCAGCCAGGTGTTTTGAGTCCTTCCTAGTCTCAAGTGGGACAAATTTGATTGGGCAAAATTTATTCTGTTTTCTTGGCCAAATATGCTAAATGTAGTTTGTGTACTTTATTCTCTGTATTGTTGATAACCAGATTTAAAACAACTGATCTGAATAATTTCATTGAGGAGTAGGTCACCTCATATTTACAAAACATTTCCTCCCACACATGCTAGCATAAAAATTTATATCCAGATCATATTGGTCATTGCCATGGTTGTGCATTTACTCTTCACAACTGTAGCAAGAGTAAAGTAAGGTTCCTTTGACCCCACTCACCTGCAAAACTGGGTCATTTTTTTATCATTGGTACCACCTTTCTTTCAGCCTCTCCTGTGCACATCCTACTTTCATTCAACTTTAGTTGTCCTGTTCCTTTCTCTGCTTCAAAAGCTGACTGAAAAAGTTCACAGAGGATTAAAACAGGAAAAAAAAAAAAAAGAAAAAAGAAAGGAAATGTGTATATACTAATATCACCTCATAAGACATTGCTGCCCAGCTTTTTAGGATGTCTTACAGGATGGCTGGGAGAATAATCACAGGAATATACTGGTTTGATCCCACGCCTCCTCTACTTGTCACGGGGCTTTCTGCAACGCCCTCTGGGGAACCATGAGCAGAGGGATGGTCACTGCTGGGGGTACCTCCCTAGGGCACCACATAACACATGAGCCTGACACTGCCTGTGAGCACACTGTTGGACAGAAAGAGCACCGTGGGGAAGCAGATCAAAGCAATGTGATTGCATTTCACGTTTGATGCAGCTCATTCCTGAAGCCAGGGTGAATAGCCTAATCCAATGTATCATTCCTGTGCAGACAGACCCTCAGGCTGGCATTGTGTCCCACAGAGCACTGCTCCAGTGTGTAGCATCTGCCACCGCCTGCCCTAGGGCTTGGCTTCATACTGTCCTCCTCCTTTTCACCTCCTTTTGGGAGATGCTTTGCACAAGCCTTGAAGGCCAAAACTCAGGCTGTTTCAGGCCCTTCAGGGCATTTATTCCCCTACCACTTCCTGCACTACTTGATCTTTGATCCCTACTCCTGACCTTTAAAGATTCAAAGGGGCAGCTTTCCAGTGATTTAGCTTCACGTTCACTTGCTCTTATTTTTGGAAGTATAAGTCTATCTGCTTACCCTTGTCTCCCCTGTTTAATCAATATGTCAGCTGTTGATCACAACTGCTGCCAGACAGCCAGTAGATGGGACAATTATTCTCACAAGGACTTTTAAGTCCAGACTTTTAACCCACAGGGTCCAGCACGGAGCAGCTGCAAGATCTCTGAGTAGCAGCTGCCCCTTTTCTACTGCAGCTGCTGAGCCACTCTCTTAATGGTCTCTGGCTACTTTGCTAGGGCAAGGGGGAAAACTACTTTGTTTTCTAGACATCATAGTATAAAATCTTAGCTCACTGCTGCTGTAAGAAAGGAGGTGAAATGCCACAGCCAGCTCCCACCCAGTGTGGTTGTGATGTAGAGTAGTCTGGGGTAGTTTTTTCTGCCTTTCATCCAGACAGTAAATGGGTGAAGAGCACAAGACACGTCAGGAAGGCTCTTCCTGCCTGTCAGTTTTCACACTCTCTTGTTAAGGAGACATTGGGGCAGGTATTTCTCCAACCTGGAGCAGCTTCAGACCTGAGATCCTACAGTTCCTGGCTTTCAACTTGTCTGCTGACCAAGGGTCTATGGCAGCTTCTTTCAAACCTGCCTCCTGAATTTCACTGTCTGCCTTGGGGCTTCACCAAACCCATTGAAATAACACCAAGAAGGGAAACAAAGGAGCAAACATGCCACACATTAGAAATAATTACTCTTCTGAGGAGCACCCTGCAATTTTACACCAACTTTTACCCTTTCCAAAACATTAATGGCCACTGGACTAAGGATAAGATTGCATTTGGGCAAAAAGAGTGAGGCCACCTGAGCTCTCAGTTCTGCTGTGGCCTCGCAGATGTCATGGGTCACCAAGCAAAACTTGAAAGGGCCTTTGTGTTGCTTTAATATGGTAGGAATTGGCCTTATATTCCCCATGCACTGGGGTTAAAAATATTTGATTTAAGGCCACGTTATCCCACACCTCCTTGGTTTTGCTGCAAGAACTGGTCACCAGTATCAAACCTGTACTGCCACAGTTCAGGCATATGGAGTTACATCTACAAAGTGTTACTGCTGCTAGTGAGAAGTTATATGCCACATATAAGATGAGCACCCGTAACTGCAGTTTTCTGCATGGGCATGTGGTCTCTTATCCACTGCTCCAGTACTGGGTCTGGCAGGTAGGCTGAAGGGCATTCCCAACTTCAAGGAAGTCCTCTCCTTCTGATGATTTCACCTTGTGGGTTCTGCCAAGGCCCAGTTCATGCGATTCGTTAAGGGAAGGCAACACACAAAGTGAATTCATATCCACAGCCTCAGTCCTTTCACAATACCCTGAAGTGAGTTATAGGGTTGCCTGTAGGGTCAGGACGTTTTTTCAGATTTGTGCTGACTTTTCATAAATGTTCATATCCAGTTGTGTAATCACCTGCTGTATCAAAGCACCTTGATGGCCCATGAGGGGATCCCTCCCAGAAGGCAGATGAGAGGGTCCTTCAGCACAGAGCAATGATCCATTCTGCTGGGTCTGTGTGACAATGTGTTAAAGGCCCACCACTAAAAGTGTCCCGGGACAACAGCATCAGAAGCAACTGAGGAACAACACAGGGGATAAAATGCGAATGGGAAGAACTGAAATGAAAAAAGTGGAAAAAAACAACAAAGAGAGGAGGGAAAAAATGACAAATAGATGACTAAAATACACAATAATATCAGTAAAATCTCCCACCCCTCATCTATGTTAATTTTATTCCAGTATTTCCTCTCATGTCTTACAAAGATTTGCCAGTTTTACACTCAGATTGAAAAAAAAATAATAGTAGAAGCTATTTCTTCCCCAGTGAAGGGAGTGTTTTAAATTTTGATGGATTTGGATTCTTCTAACTTCTTTTTTATTATTATTCTTTTTTGGAGGGTTCATACGCATGATGTTTATCTCATCCATGTATGGGAAGAGGGGGAGGAATGGGTAGGCTTGACTTGTGCTAACTGTTGGCAACAGTTGTTTAATTTTTTGCGACATGCACCCGGGTATCATGAGACTGAGTAAAATATAAATAAACATGCTCTTTGGAAACCTCATGGATCTTTATGGCCTACAATACCTTCAAATCATAGAAAAACACATGTTTGTTTGTTTGTTTTTTAAAAAATATTTTGGTGGCAATGCCACTTCCCATTGCTGTAAACAAGGTCAGGAGGCCAAAATTAGTCTGTCCTATTTTGCACAAAATAGTCAACAACTTAAGATGTTTCTGCAATAATCAGAAAATTATTGACCGGTGTCAACACCCCCTTTCTGATAAACTGTTGAAATGTTAATATTCTTGGCAAAATTGTTTTTGCTCTAATTACTGTATCCATCTGCTCTATAAGATTGATTATACTGTGAGAATGTTTGTTCTCTTGTCTCCTGCAATGATGGGCCTCTCCTTGGCGCAGAAATAGTCCTGCCTCATCTTTACACAGAAATGAATGTGCCGCAGAAAGCAAACCAACACTCAGCTCCAATGAAGTTGGATAAAGATTCCTTGAAGGAGTTAATATAGTAGATATCAACTGTCTCTTGGATAGACCACCCCTTGGAAAACTATTGCCCTGGCCCAGATGAAAATGGCTGGCCTTCATTCAGCACAGATATCAGTGACCAGGAAGGCCACCAAAAACCTGGGAGCCCACAAATACTGGCATATCAGCAACATTAGTGATTCAGCTGAGGAGAAGTTTGGCTAGTTGGCAATGCCAGACCCCTTCTACAACAGCTCCTTGGCAATGAGCAGCTGAGTTGTCTGTGGAGCAGAGCATTTCCTGTCCTATCTTCCATCAACACCTGCAAAGGCTAATGTTACCTGGATTGGATTGGTTATTTCTGGAGCCAACATGTAATATATGTGCTAACTGTGGCACATGCCAATAAAGACACAGTAAATGTGATGTCAGGTATTAATCATTATTAAAGCTGATTAAAACAAAACACAACAAATCCCCCATACTTTTTCTTGTGATCAAAAACCATAAAACCAGTAGAAAAATAATTGCTTTATTAGAAAAATGCTGGGTTTCCATGGCAAGTATAGGAGGAATTAAAAATTGCATATGATTTTGTACTAGTATTTCAAAATACATACACAAAAAAGTCATATCAACTCCAAAAAAATTTTCAATGAGCATTCTTGCATAGCAGATGAACCTTTTCATTGAAATATGATGCTTTTCTCACACACAAAATAAAATTCAGCAAAAACATTTCTTTCAGAAAGACAATTTTCGGTTAGGAAAAAATAAAGGCAGCTATTATTTTCCAGATACTGAACTGTATAGTCATGTCTAAAGCATTCAAAAGCCATTGAGACTTGGGATGAGATTGCTTTCAGGTTTTTCACTTTAAAAAAGATTTAGGGCCTTTGTAAAAACCTTCCAAGTTCTTGACTCCATAGGGATGCACTCAGTGCAAATACTTATTCTTGCAGAAAGAAGCTTAAAGGCTAGAAACTTCCAAAAAGGAAGAAGGACCTTCTAGATATTGGAGGGATGACTTTTTCACAGTTCTAAATTCATGACATGTGAGTACATATAACTTTACTGGAACTGTAATGCAGCCTGAAGAGCATCTGCTGGATATTCATTTGCACCTTCATGTTAGCCCTTCATTTGTGCCATCAAGGAGTGTTAAGTTGTACCCAACTAAACCAACACTGTCTGCTTCCAGTGTCTCAGCTACTGTACCGTGCAGGAACACTTTCAGAAGAGTTTAAGAGCAAAGGGGGAAAAGACTGACAATAATATTGTGACTAGATTTGTTGGAGATAGTGTGGGGGAATGAGTTTTTTAAGTCAAGTTCCTCCTCAGAAAAAGATGTATGCTCATTTAATGTGCTATTACACTACTTAGCAATTTATGTTTTTTACACCTGAGAAAAGTTTCAGTGGGCAGAGAGTGACAGGAGTCCAGCCTTGACATGACACCTCTCTCCTGTCTTCTGGGCTTGCTTTCTTCTCCTATTTCTTGCAGCAGTTACCAACCTTAAGAGCCAGCACAATGCCATATTACTGCTACCATTGCCTGATCAGGAGAAAGGCAGCAGGACCTCCTATAGGAGAAATATAACACAAGTTTCTCCAGACTTCTAGTTTCTCCGAGCTGGGCATCAAGCACCCAAAGACTTCTATTCTGCCAAAACTCTCTTGAGTTTTTGTGTCTGGTGACTACCACTTAAAGGACTTTCCACCAGGAAAAGACAGATTTTGGCTATTGCCAAAACCAGGGAGTAACAAGATTCCTTTCAAGATGAGCAAAGTTGTAGTTAGGTACCTGGGAGATACAAATCCAGGGTAGCTTCTGCTAAAACCGGAAAGGATTTCCAAAAAAATTTTGAACTGACATCTACTTTTAAATTATTTTAAGAAAGGAAACTTTTTCAAGGTATTTTTCATCATACATTTGTTTAATCATAACAGCTCTAAAAGGACTGATCTCATTCTAACAGACGTAATGGTAACTATGCCACAGAAAGTTTGTACATGAAGATTCCTAAACCTCAGAAAGGTGAAGGATTGAAAGTTAAAATCCTTACATAAGGCAAGCACTTCAAAAAAGGACACTGGCAACAGTGGAGACCCCCGCTCCACAAGGAGTCACTGGGAAATCCAGAAGTCCAGAGATAAATTAGAAGTTTTCTAAACATTAACCACTGTGGTTACTCATTGTGCAGGGACCTGAGCACTTTTCTCATTGTCCCCTGCACAAAATACATGGAGGATTGCAGCGACTGAATTAGGATTGATAATTTCGTGTCTGCCTGCAGACTCAGACTGACATCGTGACGCTGTCCTACCCTGGAGGACTATTTTAAAAGCTGCCTTTACAGGCACAGTGGATGTAATGCAGTTTTATTTTTAAACAAAATCTTTGATTATGAAGAACAAACCCATGGCTAGGGAAGCATGCTACAGAATCACAGAGTCTGTGGGGGACCATGCTTATCGCAGCAAAATCACCTTCTCAGTGTTCAGCATTGCTGCCGTGTCATGTTACAGTAATAACTGTAGATGAAGAGCTTTTAATTCATTGATAAAAGCAGAAGGCTGGAGTAGCTGGATAGCTGTAATGAAGCTTATTATTCTGCAGCTAATTTGCCGATTATGTTAGAGTTTTATTTCTGAGCCCTTGTACCAGAAGACAGCATTATCAACAAAACATCTAAACATAGAAGGTCCTGGGAAGAATGTTAACGAGCTATCACCTACCTCAGCAAAGGTCCCCGATATTAATAGTCAGTATCCTAAGTATAGATCAAAAACTCTCCCTGAAGAGTGTCCAACCTGTGTAAAATATGACTACTTATTTGGAACACAACCAGAAAGTAATGGCAAAGTCATATCTCATTTATAAAAGATTGTGGTTTCTTTAATGATGGTAAGAGGATGAGGGCTCCAGTGAAGCACCCTGGTCCGGTAGCGGGATTCCCACACACCTCACCAGCACCAGCCATGAACTAGAGCCTGATCCCGGGGAAAAAAAGCTGCTCATGAAGGAGCACTTGCCTGTTCCATGTCTTCTACTTTCTTTAACTCTCCTGTTTCCTTTTTTTTCAGTGCCTGGAGGCCAGGAGCCCCTAAAGACTACTGAAACACAGGATCTACTTCTTCCTCTTACTTCTGCCACTGAGATCCTCCAGAAGTTTGAAAGAGGATACTGGCACATCTATTTCTGTGTCAGGGAATAAAAGTAATGTCATGATAGATGCACGGGTAAAGAAGAATCAAGGATGTGTCACCTGGGTACCCAGCAATCACTAAGATTCAAGCAGACCTTCAGTCAATCCCATACCCTGGCATCTTCCTGGAAATGCTGAGACAGGTTTTTGTTTTCCTAAAATTCCTTCAAAATTTCACTGGGAAAAGGACTTCTTCATGTCCTCTCACACTTTGCTATGGCTGGCCTCCCATCATCCGCCAACACAGGTCCAGCTCCTTCTGGGTTCTCAGCAGAACACAACATCATTTTAAAACAGCATATCCTTGGACCACCCTCTCTCAAGAAAAAACATCACCACTTGTGCCTTAGGAGAAAGGAAGAGCAAGGGGTGCTTTACTTTACTGGAAATTCTATAAACATGCCTACTTATCACTAAGCTGATGAGAAAGTCATATATTGAGATAGTCTTTGGCAGGTTTAAGCTAGACCAAAGCACAGCAAAGATCACTGTAGGATATACTTTGGGTTTGTATGTAACAACACCATAGTTCAGAGAGGTTATTTATCCTAATCCACAGAAGCCCATAATTGCTTTGCAAGCTCACTGCCTGCTCAAGGGAATTACAAGCTTGAGAGTTTGTCTCCTGTGTTGTGTGCAGACAGAAAAATTTGATCTTCTATCACTAAGGGGGGAAAAAAATAAAAGGCAGATGCAAAAAACCCTCTCTTTTTCTTTAAAACTCAATACTTGGCAGCAGGTAGGGGCTATTTCTCTTTCCTATTCATTGAAATATTGCTGTCAAAAAACTTGCTGTCATTTCCTAGTGGCAATGTGCTCAGGTTGTAAGAATCAGTTTAAATCTGTAGTTCATGACTGATTTGTAAAAATATCAGTTGCTGGAGATATTAATATCAAACTGACACAGCTGACATCAAATAACCCTCTGCTGTCCCCGCAGCTGAAGCCGTGGTAGGCCAAGGGGTGAGCGTGACTTATCCCACAGATTTGCCAGACCACCGGCCAGCCCAGAGGGGCCAGAGCCAGGGGTGGCATGCCCATGGGGGCCAGCTGCTGGGGGGTCCAAACCTGATCTCGCCCTTCTTTGGGGGCAGCTGGCCTTTGCTGTGCTAGGGTCTGCCTGGTGCCAAGAGCAAGACGAAAGGGAGCCACCCCAGTCATGAGGTTTACTTTAATCTGACCCTTGCTTTTTTCCAACAAGAGACATTTGGGGGGCAGTTCCACTCTAAACTGTGCTGCCTGTGCTCCAGCACACGCTGATTAGCCATGAAACACCAGGCTGCCAAGTGCAGCAGCCACACTGAATGCCAAACAGCTTTCCAGGGCAATGCCTGAGCTTCATCAGCCCCAATCCCATGCCGGGGTGCAGAGTTCCTGCATCCCAGGTCAGGACAGTGTCCACACATCCACCCAGGGGAGAAGCTTACCACTGTGGGTGGGGAGGGTCTGACACACATGGTCCAAGGCCTTCACAGAAGGTAAAGAAATGGTCTGCAAAACAGCTGAGGAGACGGACAGTGATGGCAAAATCTCACCGAGCAAACGTCAATGCCCCAGCACGACCTCTTCTGCATATAGGGTATTTTGTCTATTAGAGACTAATCCACGTAGCCACAGGCAATCTAGACTCCTTAGGGAAACAGAAGGTTGCCTACTTAGACTTATTAGGATGGTAAATGGCTGAGCAGCTGGATGAACAGGCAAAAATAAACTACCTGATAATCTTCCAAGTGCCATACAGAAACCATCCCCATTTCTCTTCAGTCCTCTTGGCTTTGCAAAGCCAAAGGGATTTAGCTGCTTAACATTCAGAACATAGAAACAAAATCATTGAAATGTAAACCAGCAGCTTTGAAAACATGTCTTAGAAGACAGTCCCATTGATTTTCGTTTAGACTTTCAGAAACAGAGGTGCTGGGGTGTGGCAAGGGAAAGTGGAATTGCCAAGGCATTTTGCAGAAGTTTACATTCACGGTGACCTGTCATGTAAACAGCAATGTAGAATACAGGACTCACCCCCAAAACTTTTAAGATCCAGGCAGGTCACCCCTTTGTAACAGGATGTAATTCAGTAAGGAAAAGATCTCACTGCTCATGTCACAGAAATCTGGACAAGGCATTAGATCTCAAACTACAGCTAATACAAGAATCATCATTGTGTCATGCACCATTCACCTGTGACAAAGTTTTAAAGACATACGTATAGGACCAATCTACATTGCTTTATAGTTAATTATTTATGTGGGGTTTTTTTCTCAACATAACATTTTTTCAACAAACCATTATTTCTAGTATTGATGGCTTTGTGTAGAACATTTCTCTAGAACAGCTACAGATATTATGGAACAGATAAGTATGTATGAATAGTTCAAATAGTTAATTCTTGTAATTGTACATTACCTTGAACTCAGGTCCCACAAATTCCTTCTGCTCTGTGGAATTAGGGTATTGATTTCCTTTTCATACTCTCAATGCTTCTTTTTTGTTTTTCCTTGAAAGAAATAAATTTTACCCAGCAGTATACACTGTGGTTTACTGTGCATCTTTATATTGGTGGAAGGCTGAGAAAAACTGTATTGGATAGTCAGTACATCTCTAAAATCTCTTATTCTGTTTTCTTGAGCATGGAGGCCAACGTTTTCCAACAGACTGTGTAATGGTAAGCATTTGAATCCATATCTATACAAGTAAATAAAGTTAGCCCTGCTTTTCAGAGGACTTTCAGATCCCATCAGTGGGAGTTTTTATGGACAGAAGACTGCATAAGCATTGCAGGATTTAATTAATACTATTACCCAAAGGAGTGCTTTAAAGATGGCTATATCAGAGGATGCTGATACAGTTCAGCAGATAACTGTTCTTTTTTCCTGTGTATAAGCTTTCAGTGATGCTTAAGAGAGGAGAATATTGTTCCTTAAAAATTAAGTTCAGCTATGTACTGCTTGAAGTAGTATTTATTTGATTAACGTGTCACGCATTAAGGATGTCAATATTCAGAAAAAAGGAAACATGGAAAGCTAGAGTCAGAGTAAAAACACCGCCTCTTTAGAGCTACACTTAACTGCTGACTTAGTAGAAAAACAATCAAGGACAGTTAAAAACACCTTTAGGAATTTGTATGTAGCACAAACCCACACAGCTTCTCTAAAGGAATGGCACTCATCACACATATCCTTGAAAAAGAAGGAAGTCCGAAGTCAAAAAACATCACAAAATTTATGACCGTCTTCAGCTGGTGCCACAGCTGATGTAAATCAGTGTAGCTCTGTTCTTTGAAAGGAGTGACACTGATTTACACAGGTTGTATTGGACAGCTGTGCAAATGTGCTTCTTACATACCTAAAGAAAGAAAAAAACTGTGAGAAAATAAGGAGCGGGGAAGATTTCTAGATCTATGGTAGAAAATGAGCCAGGAAAACAGTACCTATATTTCCTATAGGAACATGAAGTATTTTGCTGCTTGAGAGCCCCAAAATAAAAGTGAAATTTCAATCTGGAAAGTATCACAGAGGCAACTTAAAATATTTGTGTAAGATTCCACATATATATATGGGTGTGATGTTTCAGGGTACCTGTATTTATGGAACTAGTGAGCTCAATTGCACATTATGAACTCATTTTATGCTCTTGATCCGGCTACATTCTTGGTTTTTACTGTATTATATATTTACTTGTAGTGAGGTTATGAAGCCTGAGGCCTAGAAATCTGTCTGTGAGTGGGTCAGGTACTACATTGCTCATAAACTGAATTAAGTAAATAGGGCTGAACAGATCAGCCCTAACAAATAGTAGGATGGTTCCAGCCCAGCTTCACATAGAATAAGGCTTGGTGCAGAGGGTTTTCTTCTCTCAGGAGAAAAAGACAAAGCCAAGAGATGTAGCACAGGCATTTAAAAAGAATTCATGTAAGGATAAAAAAAATAAAGGACTAGACTACATGTAATTTCATGTTCAAGAAAAGAAAGTTGAGCTTAAAAAGATTAAGAAGATGTTACAAAAAGGAATCTTCTGGGGTCCCAAAAGGACACCACTCAAAATCCAAAGACTTGTCAGGAGAAATGCACAAAACACTAAAAAACAGCTGAATTAATTTTGCATTGAATTCAGTAATTCTTGTCCTGACTACAGTAAAGACAGCTATACTTGGGAAACATTCTGCAAAGTGTATGGTTTATTTATTTAGACAAGTGTTTCTTCATGAAGGGTTATACCAGAAAACAGCAGTGCAGCAGAAGTCTGGAGGAGGCATTTGGGGTCTTTGTGGTGAGCCCATTGGGAGTGGGCTCCTGCAGGGGGCAGTGGCAGAGCAGGGCAGTGACCCTCCCTGCCGGGGTGAGGCAGGGACAGAGGACAGGGAAGGTAGGGGACTGCTCACCACAGGACCTGCTCGCCCTACAGTCCAAGGCATGTGTCCACCACTAAAATCTCTTCAGCGACCTTCAAAGACCAGGTACAGCCTGAGGACTTCCAGAGCTGCTTCTCTGTGAGATCTCCAGCCATGTTCAGAGAGGGCTTGAGCTGGTCTAAAGGCAGTCCTTCTCTAGTTCTGCTAAATCCTACACCTCGCAGATGGCTCAACCAGTGGAATAATTTTCCAGTTCCTGCAGATTTAGTCATTTACTCCTATTCATTTCACTCACTTCTCACATTGCAGTCCTGTTTTTCATCAGGTCTGAATTTGTCTGGAAGTCCAAGTCCATCTCCATGCACTGAGTTCATAAGAGAAAAGTATAGCAAGAAAAGCTGCAAACAGAAGAATTCACAGAGGTTTATGCTGAAAATTTTGACCAGTCCTATTCACACTTACAACTTTTTAGGTTTTTGGGAGCTGGGCGAGACTGAAGTACCTCACACGTGATGAAGTGTGGATGGTAATAAGAGTCTGGTTAAGAATGAGGAAACCCATTTGAGTAGAAAGTGATTGAGTGGGGAATAAAGTAAAAAGTTCTTCCTGACTCAGGCATAAATATCCCTTTGGCATGGAGGGGAAAACTCCTGCAAAAGTGAAGCTAGAAAGTATTGCAGCCATAACTGTTGACTGCAGTGGGTCTGCATTTGTGTAAGAGACAGATGAAAGATTTAGGAGATAGATGGCAAAACAGGTGACACGACTTCTGATTCTGACTTATGGAAATTGATACCTCTGCTGAAGTACAACCTGTTCTCCAAATCCTGACATTAAGACAAATAGCAGCCAAACGGCAACCCTGAGCATTTGATATTTGCGAGAGCTCAAATATTGATTGCACTACTTATTAATGAGTTTCATTCATAATAAATACATGGTATGTTTGCACAGAGGAGGTGTTTTCTAGGGGAGGCATTACATGCTGTATTAAACAATGAATAATTTCTTGATCTTAAATGTGAGTAAACAGCAGGATAGTAAGTGTCATGGTTATAGGCAATTTCAGGAAGGTGCAAGTGTAGCAAGTGCTCCAGCACACCTGATGAGGCACCTCTCACTCTGAATGAAGATTTCTTTGATAGCAATCACTATGTGAGGTGTTATAAGCTAGAAACAACTGAAATAACAGACAAAGGGTCTTCCTTTTTAAGTACTAAATTTCATGTTGTTTCATTATTGTACTTACTATGGTAACTTTCTGTGTTGCCCTTTTAAAGCTCCTTCTACTTGAAGTATAATTACTTCTACAATATTAGGTCTTGGCCAAACACACGTTCTTTTATTCTCTGTGTAGCTCTATTTCAAAGAAAGTGATTCCTTCATAAGACAGGTGACATATTTGAAATTCAGAGAAAATAATATATCATAAAACCTGCACAAACAGACATGTAACATTACCTTTCATAATGGCTGTATTCCCTAAATTGCTGGTTAAGTTGCTGTTTACTGTAATGAAACGGAAGATGATGTCTTGTGTTTAGGAACTGAAACTTCAGAGCCCTCAGCACTCACTCTCTCCCTATGTATTTTTACCACAATTGCTAGGTGTTTAATTTCTATAATCAGCTTTTGATATAAGAACCAAAACCAGTGAGTATGGATAAGCAGAACATCTAACCAACATTAAAAAGAATCACTGTTTTATATAAAATGTGGAAGTTTTCTTGCACAAATATTATCTCAGAATACTGATCATTGCAACTGAGCTACTTGAAAAATTTAATGTAAAACTACTGTGGAATGTTTTCTTTCCTTCACAGCTAATACCCACAAGCCTCTGTTTGCATAGGTCTCCAGTAGTTTATTCCAAGATTCACTGAAGGAAAAGGGAACGTGGCCAACATGGACATATCTACACTGTCCTGCCAGCTCGGTGCTCCAGCTCAGACTATCCACCTGCCCAGCCTGTTTAACTCCTTGGCTGAGACAAGACACCCTTGTGCCTGGAGAAACCCTGCCTCTGGAGAGGGCAGAATATTGGGCTCAGCTGCAACATGAGTCATGACCACGCAGTGTAGCAGGTACAACTCTTTTAGACCACACAGAGAAGCAAGTCCTGCCTGCAGACAGGCACAGCTAAGAGTACAGTGCTCAACAGTGCTGATCCACTCCCTGCTGTTGCAGGAGAAAGACTTATATCCGAACATTTATGCATAAGAAAATAAACAGATGAAACTCTTCCAAGGTTTGATTTGTGATATGATTCACAGAACAAACAGTGGACTGTTAAAGTATTTGCAGAATATCTGTTACAATGTTTTAGCATTTTACTATTACTGTAGGCACCAAATTTCCCATTGAATGCTAGCAAGCAAGGTTGTTCTCAAAAGGAACAGACAGCAACTCTCACTCTTGTGACTGGAGCACTGTCTAGGTCTCAGACACACAAACATTTGTCTGTATCTGCAAAGAGGCAGCTTCAAAGTTACATGTTTGGCTCCAGTGCAGATCCACTGAGACCCCAAACTCTTTTATTAGCTTCTTGACAGTGGTGGCAGTCTCTTGGATAGGAGCAGTATCACTTATTTTTGAGAAAGAACATATGGTACTTAGAATCCAGTGGTTGCCAGCTTGTGATGTAATTAGCCATGATCTCTGAACATCTGCACTCATCAGTTAGCCTTTAAGTTGGTGATCTATTGTTCTACATCAGAATTGAGATTACTCCTTCTTTGGGCACACTTCCTTTAAGAATTCTTAATATCTTTAGTTAAAGTTATTAGCTTCAAAACCCTGTGAGTATTCTGTAGGCAGAAATCCTATTACAGATTATCACCTCGTCACACTTGAAAAGTTCTCCTGAGGCCAGAAAAAGGGGACTGCTTAAAAGGCACTGTAGGGCAGTGTCAAGGACCACAGTACATGATGGTACTGTCAAAACAGAAATACTCTCCTTAAAAACCAGTGTTTACTAGATCATATTTGTAGCCTGATATTGTCAGACTTACTGTCATGCATACACATTAGGTAAGTCCAGTAGATTTATAATAGGGGAAATGGGGTTTAAAAATAATAGTCAGAAGAGCCAAAAAGGTAAAAATATTTCAAAATTTTGCTAGAGCTTTCCATTAGACTTTTTCATGTCAAAGAGTGACAGCCTTACAAAGCGAACAAAGAAGAATCATTTACTCCATGATTTTTTTTCTTTCTCTTTGAATTGCAAAAGCAAATTAACTTAGTATTTATGACCAGTTATAACCTTGGATTACCAGACGGATTGAAAGAGACAGTAAGGCAAGAGAGAGAAACTATTAGTTAAACAAGTAATCTCATGGAAGCCATATGGGCTGTTTAGGCAATTAGGATTATTCATTGAAGAAGGGACTTAAAGAGTCTTTCAGAAAGTCCATTATCTTTCATAGCGAGGTTATGCTGGGCAATGTGAGCTATCTGGAAGAGAAATGATGCTGTAAGACAATGTAAAAGAAAGGAAAAAAATTGAAAAGGAGGAAAAAAAATCCCAGGAATAACAATTAGATCTAAAATAGCAAAATCAAAAAAATAAATGAATTGATATATAGTTTCCCTAGAGGTAAAGAAAATATTGTTAATTACCCCTGGGGCAGCAGAAGAGAAAGGAAAAAGTCACTGTCATGAATGTTAGGCAGTCAGCAAGAAATCACTCATTTTTTCTAGCTCTGTATTACTAGTACTCATGCACATAACTATAGGACATCTAACACAGGTCAAGGACACTTAATATTTGAGATTGTCAAGCTTAGTGTAAATAACAGTCCAGTTTCTCACTAAATAAAAGAAGACTACCATGTAGCCTAAATTGTAATTTCTTAAGGCAAGTTAAAGACTTTCTCTGCTGTACTACATTCCCTGGCAGAGTTTCTCTGCAGCTTCTGCAAGGTAACCAACTTACATTGAATTTTTGCAATGAAGCTTTATTCCCAGGCTAAACATAGCACTTAAGCATTCCCTGGAAGTTACACACCAGACAACATACCTGAAAGATAAACTGATGCATTCAGAACAGCCTAAATACAGACTTGTACAGGCTGAACTTGCTGAACTTCAAGGACAGCCAATCCTACTGTTTTGCCCAACAGTCATTAGGAATTTCTAGGGAATCCCAAGCAAGATTATCTTCCATCACCACATTACACCACCCCTATCAGGTTTAAGGTCCCATCCCAATTCACAGTGGAAGTTCATTATGAAGCATGAATCCTTCTTACTGTCTACTATCAAGATTAAAATCATTCCACATATAAAGGACAAAAAACTCTTCCTCTCTGAGGAAGAGAGGATGAAAGGAGATTGGAGGATCCTTTTCTGGAGGATGAAAGTTCCTTCAGGTGAAAAAATAGTCGATCCATGTAATGAGGCCCTGCAAAGTATCATTCAGCTCAAATCAGGTTAAGATAACCTCAAATGACAAGCAAGAAGAGAATATTTATTTTCCCTGATCTGCAGTGGCTTTGCTATACTTGGCTGTGACACAAAGAATTGAGCTCTGATAAGCATGGCAAGAAGAGAAGACGATTGTTTTACCAGCTTGAGAGGGAAACTGGGGGAATTCATTCTTATTTATATTGTTGCAAATATCTTTTGTTTTTTTGGCCTGAGAGAAAAAGGACATTTAAAGCCTTCACTTTTTCCTGGAGCATTTTCATCAGCTGACACAAAGCTGGCCAATTTATTGCTCTGACTGACAGCAGCTGATCAAGTGTTCCCACAGCCACTATCACAGTGTGAAACACTGGGTTCAAAATGGTGATGGGTTCATTTGCTGTAATTCTAAATGGGACAGAGCCCAAAACCAGGATCCCAGCTCCCTTGAACTTGAGCTATTCAAAATTCAGATCCATATCAAAATCTTACTGCTCAGGCCCATCACTACTTAATTTACCAAGGCTGTTACTGGCACAGCACTTCATTCTGGCTGTCTTCACTAGCCCTCACATGGCAGCCACAATAAATTATGCAGCTGGGAATGCAATAGCATCCCAAGCAATTGACCTGTGCAAGGATAGTGATTTCGCTCACATCGCTGTGCTGCAGCCCCACGCTGGGCAGAGCAATCTTGCCCTCTGCCCAGGGGACCAGGGGTTGATGCCCCACTCTCCAGCATGAGAGTAAATCTGGCCTATTTGGCAAGTGCTGCCTCCCTCCTGGTAGGTATTGATAGAAATGGATAACATTGATAGCGAAGATTTCCCTTAGGCAGGTCTGCTTCCACCTTTCTTAAGAAACCATGTTAGTGAGCAATGTAGGGACTTGGGTGCCTTTAATGAATCCTTCACTTTAGCCTGCTTGCGTACTTGCTGGAGAACTGAATGCGGATTCAACAGCTAATGTTATCAGTACTCCTATCTCTAAAGCAGGCAGTGTAGTGAAATGTGACTGTGACTACCTGAACATAAAGCCCATAGGATGCCTGATTTGACTGAGACTCAGGAGATGCATGGTAAATACAGGAAAAGTGGTGAGAAGTGGAAAGCAAAGGGGACAGCAAAGTGTACTTCATGGCTCTTAGACATGCAGCAGTAAAGGCAAGTCCCTCAGCACTGAGCAGCCCCAAACTGTTTCTTTATCTTGGCTTTTATGAGAGATGAGCCCACTGCAATTATCCATGTTGTGCTGCATGCAGGAGCTGAAGCCAAGAGAGATCTCCCTGTCCTGGGACTAACCTGAGTTTCCTTTCATAGGAGCTCTGCACGACTTCAGCAACTGCAATGACACAGTTACCAGGGCGTTTCCAGCTGACAAAGCCCTCCACAGGTGGGGACTCCTCTTCGTTCCTCATCGTGGTCCTGCAACTAAGTGCCCTCAAGCTGCTGCTCCTACACTGACAAGCATAAAAATTTTCCAAAGAAGCAGAGAGGGACAAACTACAAGTTCCTGGCTTAGTTCCAGAGCCTACACAGATCTGCTGGCTTACAGATCAGAAAATGACCTTCTCTCTGCAAAGAGAGAATTGGGGCAGCTGTGTTACCTCTATGGGACTGGGAGCTTGTTCTGCTTCAGACAGAAGTGCTTCATCCCCTGCCCTTTACCTCCATGCAGAGATTCCCAAGGGACAAACACTGAACAGTATGGCCTATGGTAATGCTCATAGGTAGTTTGCACCTCACTTTCTGTCTGAAGCATCAAGTATTCACAATGAGTGCTGAGCCACATATGGCGCAAGGCATACATTACTCCACTGGCAGCAGTTATATGACACCGTAAGTAAAATAAAGTAACAGGTAGATGTATTTTTCTTCTTAATCACAAAACTAATTTTCTATTAAAATGTATGAGATGACAAAATCTCAACAAACTCTTTAAAGCTATTACTAGAGGATAAAGTATTCCACCAAAGTATTAATATTAACATCATTAAAAGAGTTTTATCAAGTGTGCCTTTATCTCCAGATTGCAAACAATAGCAGCCTGAAGGAGAGATATGCCCTTGAGTATTGTGGTATGAAAACCAACAGCAGTTTTAAAGCCACATAAAGTCTTCTTGTGGCTTCAAAATTAAGGGAAAAAAAATCTTGGGGCCACAATTATAAGAAGTAATATAGTAAATGAATCTATTTTTCATCACCTTGGGCTCTGAAAAGAAAACGTTTGAGAATTATATTGATAAGAGAAAGAGCTGAGATATTCAAATGCATTTAATGTTGTTTTAATTGATTAAACTAGATCAGGAACATTTCAAATTGTGTAAAGGAGCTGTTTCTGCATAAATATTTAAAATATATCTGGTTCAGAATATAGGTGCTGCTTTTTACATGTAAATGATACAAGATATCTATCTTCCATAAATCAAATAATGTCTTAGAGTCCAGGAGATAAAAAGTCTTAAATTTTTAGGGTACATTTTTTGACCAGTCACTTGTTCACATCACAGAACTGTCTCTCCCTCCTTTGGAGAGGGAGTGCTTCTGGCAGTCCACAACTGCAGAAAAGGGATTTTAGAGAAGGGAGGACAAGGAAAGATTTTGGTTCTACTGTGACAACCCATGACAGGTTTGTTCAGAATCATGGTGGTGTCAGTGAGGTTACAGACCAAAACATATGAATGCCTGGACAAATCCCCTAGTCTCTGTTTGGGAAAAATACATCAACTTCCTGGCATCTGGTTTCCAAAAAAGACCAATGCCATTTCACCTCTGAGGATAAGGGCTCAGTTTTTGAAAACACTGAGCCATTGACTCATTGATACCAAGAGCACACCATTTGGTATCCCCAGCTCTCAGATCACACAGCATGTGTTTAGTATAGCCCACGATGTCCACTGCTCCCTGATGGTCCTGTGCTGACTGCCCAGAAGGAATTCTCGTTCCTTTTGCTAAGATCAGGGTTTTTTTTATGAATCCCAACAGTGTGTTAGTTCAACAGATTTACCAAAGGGGCCTTGTGGGGCGGAAGGGATGGTCTAGGGAGAGGACAAAGCCAGTCCATTGGAGGGCATGTACCAATATCAAAATTTTCAATCTTGACAAGATCCCTTTAAAATGTTTCTTTGTTTCATGATCATAAACTCAAAATGGTCCCTTTTGCCACATCACTATACACTGTTCTGAGATGAGGAAAATACAAGAATATTGTAGTGTAGATGTCTGTCTCCCAGCTGCATTGAGTGATGAGGCTCCCTCTTCCCTGTATGTTCATAAGAGGTAATTTCTCCTAGAGTCTCTCCATAAAAAACTCCTTACAGGGAGCCCACCATTAATCTTGAGCACAGTAAGTATTAGCCAACATGGTAAAAAGAACATTAAAAAAATCTTGTCCCTAAGCTGTGGAAGCCTAAATAATGACAGTAATAGCATAATCTCACTCTCACACACAAAGTTGCTAACTGACAAAAATAGAGTTCATGAAAAGCAGAGTACACAATCAGAGCAGAAAAGCACAACTTTCTTCACTAATTCCCAAGTAAATAACACCAAATATATTGCTTTTAAGTGCTTCATTTATTTTAAAGAAATACTTCTAAAAGAAGTGTTCCAATGACAGACCATGAAGAGCACTTTATAAAAGATTAATTATATCCTGAAAGTTACAAGTGTCATTGAGTACGAGGACTGCTGTATAAAACACCAATATACCATCCTATTCAGCCACCCATTTGAGCTAGGCCTGATCCTGGATTTCCAGCTGAGAACTGGAATTATTTAGCAATTATTTAGCTGAGCATAAATATTTAGAGACAGTTTCTGCTAACAAATCTTGCCTCTAGGAGCCAGGCCCATAACAATATTCTTGGCTCCAGTTTTCCACACGTAAATCATTCCCCTAACTTCACACCTTCCTTATTTCATTTTTACAAATTTGTAGAATACCCAGTCTGGTTTATTTATGTTATGCTGCATCTAGGATTCTCTATATGAAGGCTGTTATTAGATCTAATTCTGGCTACATTGCCACCATTAAAAGCAGCCCTATGGTATTAAAACAAGAGACAAGGGAAATAGGATTCTTTGAAGCAGCGGTTGAAAAAAAAGAATTAAAATGTTTTTCTAGCTGAGGAAAGCAGAGACAAATAAAATATCTTCATTCTCTTTGAGTTCTGCCACAAATCTCTGCATTGCTTCCCTCTGTACTATTATACAGAAAGAAAGCATGTGGCTCAGGAAGGCTGTACTCTGGCTGGGGCAAGCAGAAAGTAGTTGGGGCCCAGTGGCTACTCCTGCACTCTGAGATTTGCCTGTTCCGACGAAAGCCCAATGAAAACAGCTCTACATTTTCAGCTCCATATGAATCCTGTTGTAAGGAAACCAGTAACCGAAGAAGTCTCTTAAGACAGGACAAAGATTTACTGCCTGAAGTAGCCCATGAACACCTGCTGAAGGTGAGGTTGAAGAGCTGGCACGGTCTGCAATGGACCTACAATGACCTTCCCTCCCTCCACCACTGAGATGGGTTTACTGGAGCAGAATTTCAGCAATTCAGCTAAGATGTGACATGAAAATATTCCCCACTACTAAAACTCACTTTAAATGCATCGTTGCTGCCCCAACTCTCTTTCTATTAAGCTATACAGAACAAAAATTCAGGGCATCCTGCAAGTTGTTCCTAACATCTGCTGGAACCTGGGCATTTTTTATCTCTATAGGAAAGCACCTTTTTTGACAGAAATCCCACAGTGCTTCAAGAAAATTGGCTACTTGCCTTGTTTTGTTTGTTTTGCACTTTTTAGACACAAATGAAGCATGTCACAAGTTCACCACTCAGTTTTCTAGAGCAGGGCATGAAGTCTACAAGAGGAAACGAGCTTCACATGCAAGTATTGAACTGCAGAGAGAGCAGTGGCCACAAGCAACAGCCCTTGGATGCAGGTGATCTGCCTGTTCCTGATGTCAGAACAGCACTACCTTCCAAAGCAAGTCATATTTAAAAATGGCTCTTCAGGTCTTCCCAAAGCTACACAATGTATTAGGGAGAGAAAGAATCAAAAGGACCCCAAGCTACCCTTTTCTGCATGTGTTTGTTGAAACAAGTTTCACAATGTTGCAGCTTGAACCTTGCAGTTCCAGCGCACTTTAATTCATGGAAACGTGCCCCAACAAAGAGCTTATCAGTTTTCAACTCTAAATGCAAAGGAAAGAGTAGCAGTAGCAGCAGCAGCACAGCTGAGTTCTCCATAGATGGTAAATAAATCATGGGAACAACAATCCCCAATTTCACATTAATTGTTTGGAAATCTCTACAATATCAAACATTTTGTTAAAAATCTAGAAAAAACCCAGCATGGCTCTTTTGTTGTTTCTGTTGTTGTTTTGCTTTAAAATTATTTGTTCTAAATACAGCTTAACATGCAGATGACTGGTTTGAGACAAATGTATTTCTTCAAGCCAGAAAAAAACCCCACAGTAATGGTTTGATATGGGGATGTCAGAAGAGAGACTATTTAATAACAGAGGTACCTGGAAGAACACCTGGCTCTTGTACAAGGATGGGGAGAGTCAGGCCTTTGGTTGATCCAATGAATTTGCCTCTATTGGATTGAATTTGGGCAAAAGTGCTTTTCAAATCAGAGTGGAATAGTCCCTCATTGATTGTAAGACATTGAAGGATAGCAGATAAAACAAATCTGGAGTTCTTCACAAAAGACTCAAAGAAGTTAATAATGACTTACTAGGATTTTTTTTTTTTTTACTGTGTTGGTGTGACATTCAGAATGGAAGAGTCAACGCAAACCGCTTTTTAAGAACCACTGTCTCTGCTCATGTTGCACTTTGACATACAGCTTGATCTTGCACTTGTCCTTTTTCTGTTTGTTTATTTGTTTTGCTGATTTATTTGCAATTCAAACCCATATCTAATTACTGCCCAGTAACAACATTTCCTTTTTTACAGAGCAATTGCTTTCCATATTTTGGCTTTCCATTGAATTTCAATGTTCTGGATCACTTGCCTCTATTGTTTTATCTGAGCTGTTTTTCCCCACACTGAATCCCTTTATACTGTTTCTGCCGATGTTTCTAGCCTCTCTGTAGCCTATTGTAATTTTTCTATCTTCACTCAGATTTGCAACTTCTTTTCACTTTGTATCATCTGACCATGAATTACATTAGTGTACTATTTCTCTCCTCTTCCAAATTTGATGCCTAACACCAGCTTCTTTGTGTTGAAAACAAAGTAGTTAAAATATAACTCTCCAACATGTTGATAAAATCAATCACAATTTATTCCCAGCAACTACCTGGTCTATATTAGTAGGTTCATTTAAAATGTAGGTTTTAATAGTTCAATAGTTTGCAAAATAAAACTGCCAGCAAAATAAGGAAACAAAAACCAACCAACCAAACAAACACAAAAAATCATTTTCTTTACAGTTTTGATTTTTGTCCTGACTCTTGCCATATTTCTCACTTTAGCTTTTCTGGCTAAATTCTTAACAGTGAAGTGTAAATAAAAAGAAAGTAAACTGAGCTAAAGTCTGTAGTGCTGAGTCACTGCTTTCCTCCCACTCTTTTCAGCTGTGTCTCTTCCAGATAGATGGCTTCAAAATCAGCCTCTGGGGGTTGGTGATTACAGGGGATGTGGCAGTGAGACTTAGGGACCGGATAGGTAGTAAAGGGTTTTCTGGAGGTGTGCAGGAGGTTTACTCAAGTTATTAAGGATTCTAAAATAAACTGAATATTCCTTTCAAGTGAAGAATTCTGGTCAAATTTTCTTCCACTATGTAATATTTTAGATATACAGCAAGATGAGAAGGGATTGTGGGTTACTAAAATCCCAGAAGAAAAATACTGAGAACAAAGTTGCTACATCTGGGAAATACTTTTTCTGAGGAACTAAGCATAAAACAAATTATTTACTAGTGATCCTTAGCCTAAGTTGCTTTTAGTGCAAGCAGCCATATTGTATTAAGGGAGCTTTTGGTATGACTGTAAGATGTGAGTTTATAACTGTGCTGAAACTCAACTGCATTTTAAATCTTTATGAGATAGTATTAAAGATTCACTGATATCAGAATATCTACCATCTGGGCTATTCTCTAGTAGTTTGGAAATGGCTATTTCTTGGAGCTTCCAGCTCTGTTTTAACCTGCCATTGGCTGTAACACCTGTTCCCCAGACCATTTTGTGGGCACTAATGTCTTTTCCTACTCTCATACAGGCTGAAATGAATGAAATTCAGGCATCATGTTCTCCTGGAGGTTTAACATGGTCCTCAAAGTTCCTTACTCCTACTCTACCAGCAAATCCCAAAGTTAATGCAGACAACTCTGCAAATACCAACACTTGTTTCAGAATGCATCCCATCAGTAACCAAGGTGTTTAGGAAAACTACCTCTGATTAATGATTTTTTTTCCTTCACTACCAGTCTGCTGCAAACCAGTTGGTGACACGAGCCAACTATGTCTTGGCTGCCTGTTGCATCCAATAATGTATGGCCCCAGTGTGAGTAGGGGACTGTAATTCACTTGCAGGACTCTGCTGATGTCAGACAGTGCCTGAGCAGTTTATGAACAGTCGCAGAGCCTTGAGAATGAATTACAGCTCTACATTCACTCCTAGGACATCTGTTGTTGTTCAGTATAGAGTATACTTCCTGTAAATTAAAAAAACAAAAACAAAAACAAAAAACCCAAACAACAACAACAGCAACAACAAAAAACCAAAAAAAACAAAAAACCCCCAAAACGAAAAAATAACCAAACAAAAAAAACCAAAAAGCCCACAACCCCCAAAGACTGCACTACTTCTTCACCCAGTCTTCAGTTTCCAAAGTATATTTTTCCATTTTTTTCCCCCCTCAGAAAACCTGAAGTTTGTCATGGTATTTTCTTGCTATCCACTATCATTTTAATTTTCTTATTTAGGATCATCATTCAAGACTATGATAGCTCTGTACCACAGCAAAAAACATGGTTTCTCTTTCATGCTTATGTATGCACAACCATTGACTCTACTAAGCCAAATTCTAACTAAATCAGTTTAAAGCCATTCTTGAGAATTATCAATTCCTCCAAAAATTTCCTTGATTTTTGCCTGATCTGAATTTAAAAGCCCCTTGTGATGCCACTTCAATTCTGTTTCCATAGTAAATTGAGTTGCACAGGGGCAAATCTGAAGTAATCTGGTGCATTTTGTTTCCTTGCCAATACAAGTGACTCAAATCCTTGGAGTTATTCCAGTTTTGCAGTATTTGGCCCTGAGAAGCTAGTTACAGCATGTGACATCAAAGAGGCGTTTGTGAAAAACTTTGTTAAATGTTCTATTTATGAACATTTCTGGCCATGTGTCAGGTTTTCTGTAGGTTTCCCCCCTCCTCCTATTTTATTACTAGGGATATTTGCCTGAAAACAAACTATTTGTTACTTAGCAAGTTCATTTGCTCCTGCTGCTTATTCCTCACTTGAAGTCACTCCTGTGATTGTGGCATCATAATTAGTTGCTCTGGAGATGATTATGATGTCACAAAGGACTGTGTGTTATATGGCTGCAAGTGATGAATAAGCAGCAGGAGCAGATGATCTCTCAAGCAATAAAGACCATGTCTTTATGAAAATATCCCTGGAAACAGAAAGGCTGAAATTCTATACTAAAGCAATGGAATAGTTTCTGGTATGTCAACCCTTTCCACAAAATAGCACTGTTTCTTTTAAGGAAGAAATGGTGTTGGAGGGAAGGCATTATGCCCTTCCTATCAGCTACATGCCTCATTTTAAAACTACATTTGAAATATTTGGCCTTCACTTGTCCTTTGTGAATTACAGAGTGAACAAGTTATATCTATCAATAAAGGGATGATGTATCTTACATAAAATAGCACATTCACTTCTGATGATCAGTGACCCCCTTTACTACCTCTCAGACATCACATGAAATAGTAAATTCAGTGGGCACTGACACACCACCTAAATCCCACTACTGTCCTGCTCCAGCAAGGAGGTCTTTGCCTAAGGGGTGTCCTGCAGGCCAGGGAAGGCAGGATCCACACACACGCCTCCTCTGTACCTACAGCAGAGGCTCCCCGTTTCCTCACACAGAAAGTTGTCTTCCAGCCAGGCACTTCTTGGCATGTCAATCTTGTCCTGAAATCATTCTGCAGGCACAGCGCCCTCAGCTTTGGAGTTCTTGTAGGGTCTGCTTTGCATTGAGGAAATAGTTCATCTCACATCTTTCCCTTTTTACCCTGTTTTGTTCTCACCTCTACCTTCTTCCCAGCTGCCTACAATGGACAGGAGGCAGAAATATGGAAGACTGAGTGCAGGTCGTTTACATAACAATAACTTACATAAGACCTAAGAGAGAGACATTTCTATCAGGCATAGTTGAAGGCAGAATGGCACCTCACTTTCTGTTAACTTGGTTTTGACCCATCAGCATGCTACAGTTGCCCTCTCTAATCCTCTAAAACCCATAGGTATAATTGCCGGATAAGACCTTATCTTCCATCACTGCATTTCAGTCTTTCCAAATGTCAAAGCTAATGAACTAAGCATTTCTAAAAATGTAGACTTTAATTTATTGTTTAATACATTCGGTGTTGCTCTTTTTATCAGATTGGTTAATCTAACTTACTCTAGTGGGACAAAAAAAAGATCTGTTTGGCGCCACAAAATACAAGGGAATGCTTTTCCTACTCTGACTACAAAGCTTGCTGTTTAATTGTACAAATATTTGTGGGTTTGGGTAAGGTGAGCACTAATTTGTTATTTTAGCAGAAAGCTTCAAATAATTTAGAATGTGCTAAGAAAATATTCACTGCCTTTTTGCAAATAGCGATGTGCTAAATGTTTAAGAGAAACTACTATACTACTGAAAGGACTTTGCAAGTAGATGCTTGAAAAAAAAAAAAGGAAAATTTTCAGTGGTTATTTCCTGGAATGTTGAAAAATGCAGCTTGCAAGAACCTGCCTAGTGGGCAGACATTCTCACCGTGCCCCTAGTTATTTATTTTAATTAGTATTTTGGGCTTTTTTAACCTCTGACAAGGGTTTCTGTTTTGGAGGCCTTTGCCCTTCTAGTCTTCAAGAATAAAAAGAGTCTGCTGCTGCAAAAATACAAAAGGTAGTGATTGAGGGTCTGCATAGCCCTGCTGCCGGGCAAATGGGGACCCACTGAATTCAGATAAACACCCCTGGATCTTGAGAAGGGGAACTTCAATAAATCTCAGCTTCATCCTGATTACAGATCATGGTGTAAGTGATCATTTACAGTAGCACTTGGTGAGGTCAACAGCCACATGCCAGGAGAGTTTCTCTGGGAGCACTCCCCTTGCTGGGCAGGGTGAGTCTGGCAGCACAGTGGCTGCTGCTGAAGAGCAGTGTGAGTACTGGGAGGCGTCAGGGCCATGACATGCCGTGCAGGCATGTCCTCCCACTCACTTGCATCAAGTCATGGAGTTGCAACCCATCTGCCAGGATGGTTTTTGGCAGTCGTGAGGGGCCACTAGGGAATCCTTCCTGAAATGTTTAAACCTTGGCATAAACTCCAGACTCAGAAATCTCAGAAAACTCATGGCTTGGGTGCACATGGGGCAATTTTTTTTTCCCACTCACATGCCATGGTTTAAGCACATGGATTAAATGGTAGAGCATCAATTGAAAAAGGAAGAAAGGAACAAAAAATAGAAGGAAAATATGAGCATATTAGTAATCCCCTACGGCTAACTACCAGCCTCCAGAGCATGCTGGCACAGTCCAGCTCGGAAAGGTTGAGCGACCAAACAAGTGATGAGTAAACTGATTTCCCACTCCGGCCATTGCCCTCATGAAGGGGCAGCATTTCCACAACTACTTCAGCTCTGGGTGTCAGGATGCACCACTTCAGCCATGAAACTACTGGTCCCAACCCCTTTGCTCCCCTCCACTATAGCTGCTCACTTTATTTACTACCCGTTGCTCTCCCTACCAGGTCTGCCACACAGCTCCCTCGAGTCCTGGGCTGCCAGCATAGACTCCACCAGGCCTTTACCATGCTGAAGTGATTCTCCATGTCACTGCTTTAACTCCCTTGAGCTGAGTTTTATGGCTTCCTTTGTCTCTCTGTTCCATGAGGCTGCCACATGTGTGGCATCAGTCTGTGGTGGCATCTCCGCTTGGGGTCTCAAGGGGAGCAAAGGTGCCCAAACTTTTCCCAGAACCACCCCTAACTCTACTATGAGCTTTAATAGAAATAATCTGTTTGAAGATTAAATCTATTGTCCTCTATGCTCCAGCCTTGGGCTCCACCTTTTTAGTATAGCTGTTTGCTTGCTTTTGCCAAAAGTAGGTAAAACACACATTGATTTCTTTCTTAAGGAAAAAAAAGAAATCCAAGATTTTCATAAACTCTCACTGCTCAAGTGCCACATTTGCTGTGACCCATGTCAGCTGTAGTCAGGAGACATGAGGCTAAGCCTTTAGGTGGCTGGGGGAAGCTGCTAAACATGTGAGCATGAAGGAGACATTTCTAATATCCCTCTCACTGTGGTGCTGGAAGGGGAGTCCATGTATTGCTTTCTGGGCTTTCTGCTCAGCTCATCAGCAAGTTTTTAAGTTACGCGATGGCTGGTTGATTGAATGTTATTGAAGTATATAAAGTTCACCCAGCTAAAAAGGGCATGAAGAGAAAGAGCTCGTAGCTAAAGCAGAAAATAAGCATTTAGGAGTGACAAATGTCATCATGAGGGAAGCACAATCACAGGTCAAACTGTCCCAGATATTCAAATATCCCCTTGACCGATCCTGTTCAGCAAATGCCTATCTATTAGATGGATTATCTGTAACCCAGAACTAAAAGAATAGGGCCAGTCAGCTTCAAATCTAGAAGACTTTTGCCTTTGCTCAGCTCCAGTTCATACCTTGCTGTCCTCTACAGACTTGTGGGTGTGCCTGGAAAACCTTCGAACCATTACTGACCTCGGATCAGAGCAGAGGCAGTTGCTGCTTTTCATGCAGTAACCTGTACAGATGCTCGGAGTGTTTTGAAATCTGTCTATTCACTAGCTGGTATTGGTCTCAGAGCATGGCAAGATGTGCAAACTTAAACAAATGCCCTCTCTTCAAGAAAAGCTTTATTTCTGTTGTACCAAGGAAAACAGCACAAAATAAGGAGAATGTAGGTCCTGTCGATCCCCACAACTGGTATTTTACCTCTGGGAGGACATAGTAAGTGCTGAGACCGTGGAAGTATTATCTTGCTTTCAGAGAGCTCTCTGATGAGGAATTCAGTGCTGTAGCTGTGGCACGGCACAAGGCACGTGGTTGGGATGTAAAAAAGTGAAAAATAGCGACCAGAGAGCTAGAATGTCTGTGATGAAACTGCTCCTCCAGCAAAATGGGAAGTGTTAAAGCTCTGAATATCAATCAGCACTTCCCACAGGCAGTGGAATTCACTAGGAGGATCCACCAGTGTCTCTGAGACATTGGATCCTTTCCTTAAATTAAAATTTTGACCAACTAGAGGCAGAGCAAATTACTAAGGTAATTAAAAATGACTGACATTACTCTTGTAAAACAAATCTACAAAGCGAAATTCACTATAGGATGCACGAAGACCCCATCAGTTCTGCATTTCATGTAAATGGACCCCCCAAACACCTGCAAATGACAGAAAATTGTAAAAATGCACCACAAAGTTCAAGTTTACAATTTAATAATAATAGTGTAATAATAATAATGTGATAGCAATAATAAACATCCATCACTTCATTATAACTACAGATTGTCTCTGATTGAAAGTCATTAAAAACATGTAAAATCTGGAGTAAAAAAGGAAGTAGTTTCTGCTCTGTTTATGTATAGTACACTTAGTTTCTCTAAAATAAATCAGCGGAGGGAGGAGACGAACAACAGGAAAACCCAAAATAATAAACAAACCATTTTTAAGACATGTTATAAAACTCCTGACATTCATTTGTAAGGGCTCTTTCTCCTAGAAAGATGACTACAATTATCTTCCCAGAAAGAACAAGAGAAAAACAGGGACACACTCCTACAGTTCAAAATACTAGTTGTGATTCTCAGTCTTTTCTTTCCTCTGTTGTCAAAATACTCAGATTTAGCAAAAGGCATGCACTACCAGGTGCCACCACAGGAAAAGGTACACCAGTAATTCGATCTTGGTCAATCCTGGTGACACAGACCAAAGCCCCATGGTCATTAAAAGGACATTTCACATCTTTTGTCTTTGCTTCACCTGGATAGCCCTTGTTCCCACTCTGGGGCAGATTTGAGCCTGCAAGCTCCTGAACAGTTTTAAGGGGTGATTGTAGAGGCCATGGGAAGACCTTAGGGATGTTCAGACAGATCAGTGGATTGCAGTTTACTGGTGGGCTGGTCTCTGGAGTTGGCACACAGCAAAAGGAGGTATTGAAGCACATAACCATCACATCATGATGTTATTCCTGTAATTTCTTTCTCCCTGTAGCTAATGCAGCTGGGTTTCTGTTTATATCCATGCTGCTGGCTGGGCAAGATGATAGATGTCATGTCAGAATACAGCCTCTTCCACAGCCAAATGAGTGGTGTCTTCCTCCAGACCAGCCTTCCTACAGTAGCAGAAGCGGTACTCATTCCTTTCCTCCACCTGTTCCTCCTCTCGAATTTTTCTTACCATTTTCAGATAATCCCAGAGGTTAGATTTAGGAGAGATTTGTTCCTTCATCCTGACCATCTTCCTTCCATGGAAAGTTTGCTCCTTGTGATGATGACCCAGTAGAGCTAGTATTTTCCCTAAATAACAGGTTAGACCCTATGAGGGGGAAAGAGCTGAGGAATTGTCATTGAAGCAGTAACAATAGGAGAAAGGATGCATGGAAAAGCAAATGATTCTGGATTTCAAACACATGAACTGCTCTTAAACCTCAGTCCCATTTTTTCATATTTCTGATATAAACAAGGCACAAATGAAAACTAGAGCACACCAACAGATGTGGATCATCTGTAACTAAACATGGGAGGCATGTTTTGAAAGCTAAGAAGTTTTTATTTCCCAATTTACAGTTCATCACTTTTTTACATATGCAAAACCATGAACATTTCTCTTGTGCAGCTCTAGATCTCAGTACAGGCAGAAAGAACTTTTTCAGATATTCAGCCTTGGTTTTCCATTTCCTATAATTATCCCAGGATTCTTAGCTATACCCTAATTATACCCTAGGTATATAATTAATACCCTAGGTACTAGCCTAAAATAATCCTCTCTATCCTTACTGTCTGCACCCATCTAACTCTCCTGGGAAGAAAAGATGTTAGTAAAATAGATTAACTGTTGTCCTTTTTTTCCCCCAAAGCTTTAATAGAAAGAGAGGACAGCTGAAGGGCAAATAGAGGTTCTTACTAATTCTAGCATCTTTTTGCTTTTTCTCCAGGTTTTCATAAGCTGTAGGTCTTTTTCTTCCTATTCTCACTGCCATCAATATGAGTGCTATGGAACTTAGACTGGTGTTTATACTTTACTACTATCATGAAAAATTACATTTACCATGTGGACAACATTACAATGGGGATGCTACTCCATAGCTAGAGACACACCATATGAACCATTCATTTCTGTCCTCTGGATTTCAAGGGAATAGGAGCAGATAATACCTTTTTCTTTCCAAGTATATGGAGCAACTTTTCTTCAGGAAAAAGCCTTTTTCCCCTCTTTTGTCAGTCATGTGTTATCTGCAGCTGTAAATAGGGAGAAGGCTGAGGTACAGGCTGAAATGGTGCCCTATGAAAGCAGATGTATGAAAGCCCTCTTGCTCTTCTTTATTTGATCAATCAGCTCTGCAAGATACAACATTAACACATTGATCAGTTCCCAAGACAGCTTGTGAAACAATAATTTACTTTTGACCAGTCGCAATCGTATCTTCTCTATACTAAGTCACATAGTCTATCAAACATACAACTTGAAATAAGGGCAATGTTAATTTGGAACTGGCAAATGCAATGTTACAAAAGGTTAAATTTAAATTTCCCTGGGGTCAAAGGTATTTAAGGATAATTTAGGCACTGGCTTGAAATACAGCATGGTTAGTTACCAATTGAAAATGATTTTTCTTTCAGCAATGGCCATGGTAGTCCCAGAAGGGGTTTGTTATGTTAAAAAGGCACTGAGACCCTAGAACTGTTCACAGGCAGGTTTTTAGGCTGCTTTGGAGGGCCTGCTGTTTGCTTTTGTTGGCAAGCATGACCTGTATGTTATGTTTATTTTATTCCTTCTTTACTTCACATGGCGAATTTTGTTCTCTGCATGTACTAGAGGATTACAAGCAATAGATGTTAAAGTTTCTGTTTACCTACAAGGCATGTACAAACAGAGGGCCTGATTCAAACCCTGTTATCATGAGTGGAAAGTTGAGTAATCACCTCTGAAAGTCTAGCTGCTTTTTTCAAGGTCCCAAATACAAATATGTTTTCTTCAAGCACTGTGTTTGAAAATTTGAAAGATTTTATTGGAGGGGGGGGGGGGAGGGAGAGGGAAAACTATTTTTTCTTTAATTCCATCCTAGATGGTAAATATCTTTTTTAAGAGCAACTTTCTGTTTGACTGAACCTGAGTTTTAAAGTTACATGTCAGCAAAGATGATGCCATGGCTCTAGCTGGAGATCATTTTTCCCTGGAAGGATTTATGAAGCTGTTCTTTCAGTGATATCTAGCAATGTGTGAGGCAATTCTGTGACCCACTCACCCTCCTGTAGTGTGCACTGCTCATAATTTGTTTGTTTTGATGAACACAAAGCATGCAAAACAATGTCAGTATCTCATTTTCCAAGAAAAGAAGCAAAAGAAAACCATAGAACAAAGGGGTCAGCCCTACAGCAAGAGTTGATAAAGGAGCACAGTGTCATACATGGTATACAGCATGGAAATAAGTCTTCACATAGTGCATAGGAGACCTCATCATGATCCTCTCCAGGGAGTCAGCAGGAGGTAAACAGCGAAACAGCCTTTGTGTAACACACGAGCACATCCTGTAAAGAGCATATATAGATGGTGAATCACTAAAAACTGATACTTAGCATGCTAAGCAAACAAACAAGCAGCTGAATACATGTAAATTAGATGAATGATTTGGGTATAGGAGACAGGAACCTCATAAGTCAAATGATTCCCAGCTTCCAGAAGGATTTGCATATAGCATAAGGAGGGACCTTCTGCACTTGCAGGTTTGCTAGCGGGGTGTGTGCCTGGGGAGCTACGCCTTTGTAGGACTGGCTGATTGGAAGAACAAATTAATGGACTGGGAAAAAATCCTCTTTCAAAACTTCAAACTGCAAGTGCCTGGATGCAATGTTTTCATTTTCTTGCCCTGTGTGGTAGTAGGTTGGACTCCAGTTGAAGCACCTCATTTTCCTGCACAAATGCTGTGAGTCAGCAATCAGACAATATCTTGTACACATGGGAACTACGAGAAAGAGTCAATTCCTGTGGTCTGGACACTAGAATGGGATGCAGTCCCTCAATCATTGCTTGCCTCTGTTGTTCATTTTTAAAACAAGCAAAACAATCCCATGTTTTCTGCAAGGTCTTCAGAGTAAAAATTGCCCCCAGGGTTTGTCAGTGCAATGCCTAGCATACTAGATGGCATGCCTGCTATGCAAGTCTGTTCTGCACACAAAAATAATAACCTTTAGGAGGAGGGCTCTTTGGCTGTACTTTTCTTTTCACAGAGTACTGAGTTGTACTCTGTTGATGCTGAGTCAAAAACATGCACTCTGTTTCCATATTCATTACTGTGCTATTTGGAAGGCTCAAGGACGTGAAACGAACTTTAAGCTGAGAAGATGTTAACAGAATGTAGACATGGAAATCAGTGTTTTTGCCTCCATCTGTTTCTTTGGTCTCAAAAAACACAAGTGCCTCTGTAGCACAGTCAGTACAGTGACAACTTCTGGGCCCAGTGGGCAGACATTTTTCACATCCTTTTTTCAGAAAGACTGCCAATACTAAAACCTTGTCACTGTCGTTTGTAATGCACTTTTATTTTAACACATCAAGATAAAATTGTTTCAGCCCACTGCCCAGCACTTGCCACCATGACTACAGATCTGAAGCAATGCTCTCAAGTATACAGGAAATTGGGCAGAAAGCCTGCAAAATAAAAAAAGAAAAAAACACCAAACCCCAAAACTAAAACCCCAGAGCAGATTAAACTAGAGTTCTAACACTTACTAACTTCTGTCTTACTGAGCTCAACACTATGACCCCAGTCATTCAGTCTTTCACACACTTATTTGATAATCAGGATAGCTATTACAGCTCCAGTGTGGATGGAACAGGAGGGAGGAAGGGAAGATTGAGAAGGTGAATACACTGTTATTAGGGAATCACAGCATCATGTCAGTCACCTAGTAACCTCAAATCTGCCTCCTCACACAGATCAGTGACTGTTACAAAGAAACACCCATATCTGAAAACTAACTAATGTCCAGCTTTTCTGTGAGATGTCCTTTGGAAGCCTGGGAGCAATCCTGCTAAACTGAGTGATGACTCCCTCCTTAGTCCTCTATCTCAGCTGGCTTGCATTGCTGAGAGGTCCTTCAGATACTTGAGTACACCATCTCATCATGATGCTGATACGTCCACTTGGACTATCTTTAACCGGCACTGTGCCATCCTCATCATGCAGAAGGCCTGATGAAAGTGGAAAATTGAGTTTGGTTTAGAGAAGTCTCTTTTCTGGCCAGACCTGTCACCATCAGAATTTAGGTCAGCCTGAAACTTGCTCCAAATAGTCATAAAAACTGACTGGGATTGAAGCTGTAGAGTCCAGTTAGCAGTGACATCACTGCTGTTCACCTCTGTTCTGCTAAAGTATCACTCACAGGATGGACAGAGGAGCCAGAGCAGACACGCAATTTATTAGTAGACAAGACAGATGAAGAACGCTTTGTAACTTATCAAGTGGGTTCTGCACAATCCTTTGATCTGTGTTACCCACTCTATTGTTAACACCTGTGCAATGCTCAATAAAACACTCCCACAAGCCCTTTTTGGTATCTCCAATGTGCAGTCTGTTATATTTCCTGTCGATGATGCAGTACATAACTCATTTAGAGGGGCATGTGAAGTGTTCATGAATGACAAATTAAGATTTAGTTCAAACATCCCTGATGGGGTCTTGGTGCATTTACCAGGTTTATAGATCTGTTTCCTGGGAATGTACCTTATAAAGTTGCATTTGTGGGTTGTTTATTCAATGAACAAAGTGATCCATTATGTTTTTGTCACTGCTTATACATGAATGGAAGGTAGGGAAATAATTGCTGTAAATAGTTCTTCTTTCTGATTTTCACAAGAGTAAAAGTTGAAGTACAGCAAATGAAATAATCTGTTCAGAATTGCAAACTGAAACAAAGGAACACATACTCAAGTGCATTTAATTGTCTCCTATTTCTTCCATCTTGGGAATTTGGAGAAACAAAATTTTTCAAAAAAACTTTGGTTGATAAAATGTGGTATGGGAAAATGGGCCACAACATTTTAAATTAAGAAGTATTAGTTTTAGTTTTAGTTGTTTCAGGGATTGTGAGTAGTGATGGGAAGAAAAGATTATTCCTCCACCCTCTTCTTTCTCTGAGAAATTCTCTGAACTTTCTGTTGCTGTCCAGTGTGGAAAGTGGTATGACTGGTTTAGTGTTTCCAGACCAGAGGGCAAAAAGAACTCCTGCCAGTCCCATAACAGGATCCTCATCTTGATAAATTTTTATTACTATTTTGAACATCAAGTAGGTTTTGGCAATGTGTCTGACTTCTGTAAGCATCAAAATCTTCTGATTTTTTCTGTTACTAGCAAGACTCTTCGCTAGTAGTGAACACCTGAGTTACTAAACTGTACAGTAGGAAACTAGACCAAGTTTGCAATGTGTCTGTGTGAGGTTTTTTTTTAATCTATTTAGAATGTTATGCACCTCTGCCAGAGACCACCAACCAAAGCTCTTATGTTTTCAGTCACAGGCTAGACATCAAGTCATTCGTTAAACTAGAACAAAGAAAAGATTTATTGAAAGTTCACAGACCCAGAGGGGCCAATGGACACAAGCAGGATGAAAAATTAATGTGGCTTTAGTTCTATGTGGACAAGCAAGGCACAAAAGGATGAGCTTTTGCAGAAGTCCAGAAGAAGGACAGATCAGAGTTGAAAATATTCTTTCACCATTGCTGTGCACCACATTTCTAAAAGAAATTTCTGTATGTGGATCAATTTTCCATGGATGGCCTAAAGGACTTGAAAATCCTTTAAAAAGTTGTTTCCTTTGGAAAAAAAGACAAAAGAGAAAGACAAAACTTTCCAGGCCTCTTCTTGCCCCACTGAAGGATAAGCACTTCCTCCAGAGTGCTATGGGAATAAACGTGCATATGTACACAGACAGCACAGGCTGCAGTAGCATCAGGATGGCTCTGAAGGTTGTGTGTTTCACATACACCCTGCCTTTTGGGCTTGGCAAGATCCAATCATTTTCCCTACTTCCTTTTCCAGTACAGACACAAAATATTCACTGATGTGGGTAAAGATGTGTCAGGAGGCAATGTGTTCATTCGTCCTGCCATGGGGAGTCCTTCTGCAAAGTTGTTAGCCTCTGGTAGTTTAGCTGATTCCTTTCCCTCTGTGTTGCAGAAGCATCTAGAAAAGCTTGCAAGATACTTAGGATAAAACCCTTTCCATTTGCAGCATAATCATGTCTGGCTCAGGCAAATTCAGTGAATTTAATGTGGTAAAAAAGAAACTTCCTTTTCTGAGCTCTCACTCTCTCTCAAAACAGATTGATCAATAGAGCAACACAGTAAGAGCGAAGACCTGTTTTCAAAGAGGAAAATATCTTGTGAATAAGCCACTGGCCTGAAACTCAAGAAAATGTCTTTGCTTATCACATGTTTGCTGACAGAGAATCCTTGCAAAATGCTGGATTTTCAAGAACAGATTGCTGAACTCCTACTTTCATCTCAGGAAAACTGCAGCCAATAAATCATAAAACCAGAATTAAAGAGACTTTGTTTTGGGGTAAAATCAAAACTGGAATTAAACATTCCACTTTCAGAAGATAAACCTATAAACCTCTAATCCTGTACTATTGGGCCAGTGAGCCTTAGCCAATAAATAAATTTCATGACTAAAAATGAAGGGCAAATTATTTGGCCCCAGTGAGCTGCCAGATTTTGTCCCTTTTGTGCACTGTTCCTGTAGAGCCCCAGATCCAGGGTGGGCTGTGGTCAGACTGTTCTCATATTCTGTTTATTCTTCTCTGAGCTCTTAGCAGTTTAGGGCATAATCAGGATGAATGCTTATAAGCAAAACTTTACCCTTTGCTACTGATGAAATTCAAGGGTCTGATAGCACTGCTCTTATTCCAGACACTACTGAAATGAAGCATGTTGAAATACCGTGCATTTCAAACCTTTTCTGCTTCTCGTTATAAAGAAAGGCGAAGGATAATAACATTAAGGAGACAAAGGACACACAAGCCCGTATTTACATAATTTACTGTTTACATAATTTTGAGTTTATATTGGGTCTGCAGTCAGGAAGGATCTTTTTTCCCTATGTAAGATTGTTACAGAATTGGGAAGAATTTTGCTTTACCGGTACTAAGATATAGCTTCTTCCAGAGATATTTCTTTTAGGAAACACACTCACAAGTGGCTAGTGCGCTGGTGATATCCCCTGTCCTCCCCTGATCTCCCCTTGTGACACATTACAATTTTGTGGATGTTGCCTTTAAATAAGTGTAGAGGATACAGAAAAAGACTTTGCAGATTGTGAAATATAAAATGGATGTTCTGTGACCACTCTCCAGATAAAATGTCTCCCAGAGGTTCCTGTGACTATGGGGAAATTATGTCCAACATTCCTATGCAGCCTTTAAAAAGAAATTTTGAAATTTAAATATTACTTTGTTTTCCATAATTACAGTAAACAGCTGTGATCAGCATTCAAGTAGACCAAAGAAAAAGATCTTCCAGTCTTAACATTTTTCCTAACAAGTTAAATATCCATGGGAAATTTCAGATGTGTCCTACTCCAGTCCTCTGTATGAGAATTCATTCCATGCTGTGGATTTTAAACTTATGCTGTCAAATTTAGGCATATTACATTTTACAAGAGAATTGGTGCTTGTTTACTTCATTCTTCTAACTCAGACTCATTCATTCCTGGAGATAGCCTCTTCCATCAAAAAAGGGAAGGAGTGTGAACTTCTTGTAGTAGAGGTCTCTTAGGCATCACTTTGAAGCAGCAAACAATTGAAAATTACATGGGGCGAATGGGGAGGGGGAACAAAACCTGTGACGGTTCTTGTTATTAAATAAAAATTGCCCAATTCCTAGTCTGCAAGAACTCTAGTTTGGAAAGGTCTGTATTTTGAGCTTTCTGTGTTCCAGTCCCTCCCACAAACATTGAGCCCAGAGTGAGGATCCATTGCAAAATATTCCTTTCTGGGAACATCAAAGATAGGTACCTCTGACGTGAGTTGTGTGAAACCTAAAAACCTTTCATGCAGTGGATAGATTGCTTAATATCCTGCTAAATTAAACTTTTGTCTCTAAGGACAGTTTTTAGAGGTGATTCTTAAAGATATTTGGAGACTATGGTTTACATGTAAGGCAAACAGATTGCATTTGTAACATTTGTAATATTTAACACACAATAACGATAATAAAACACACTGACGTGGGTTTTCTCTGTAAACAGTCTCTTCTGAAGATAGAGCCAGTGAAATGTTTTGAGAACTTTGACATTTATAGCTGTATTTATAATCTCTTTTGGATCATTTCCTCATGGAATCACATGTTTGTGTATTTTAAATTCTCTGGAGAAATAAAAATGTTTAAACAAAATAATGATGTGATAGGCACTTTATGAGGGCTTGTTCAACACGTGCACGTGTACAAGCAAGGCTGGGTTTGTTCTGAAGTCAGTGAGTGGGAGTTTTGGAAGTGGATAGCACAGAGAGAGCCTCTTCACTGGAATGATTAAAAAGAGAGGAAAAAGGCAAGTATACCCAGGCCTGCACAGAAGATGGGACTCAGTGCCTGAGAAGAAACCCGGCAGTTGTTACGCTTGCTGTACCAATATGAAAAAGAGGTAAAGAAAAAGGAGATACACTTGTGTTCATATGCATGCATATGCCTCGACATGTGTAAATGAATTCACACTGGCACACATCACATAGGCACTTGTATTAGTGCGCAATTCACAGTAGATAATTTATTTGCCAGTCTTTCCACTAATGGCACATACGTGAGCAGACTGCTTTTTCCTAAATGTGCTTCTCATACCACAGAATATTAGTAGGCTTTTACTGTACAGTGAGAGAATGGGTAGTTTAGTGTGACTATTTGATGCCGGACGTGCAAATTCTGGTTGTCCTTTCACTTTTATGGACCGAACAGATCACAAGTGGGTTTTTTTCTATATCAATGCCTTCACAGTAAAAAATAAAAATATTTGTTTCATAGAAAAAAAAATTGGAGAACTATTTTCAAAGGGAAAGTATAGATTAATAGGACTTGCATTACTTGTGTATATTTTCCCTGGCCACCCCAACCTTACTTAAGACATCATTCGGCTACATGGTGAGATTGTCACCCATGATTCTCAGCCCACAAGAAAGAAATTAGTCATTACAGCAGGAGACAGAGAAACTGCCTGCACAAATTCAAGAAGGAGAAGCCCTAGGAGGCCTGTGCCAGCATTGCCTTCAGCATAGCTGTGTCTTCACAACCCAGACCTGTATCGCCTGCAGAGTCTGGTGAAGGGGGTTGAATGCCACATTCCAAGAGCAGTCACATATCTCAGTTCTTCCAAAGTGCTAAAAAATTGTATCAGCACAGAGAAGTAAGTTCATTTTTAAACTCAAGCAAGCGCTCACCCAGAATGTTTTACAATGCTCAGTTTAGCTTTCTCTTCTATTTTTTTTCATATTGAAACAGTATCACAAGTGTGTCAGGAGTGTTTCTAAAAAGAAAAAAGATACAAAGAGCTTGTGAGCCCTGGAAATTTTTTTCTATGGCAGCTTCAAAATTCTCACCAAAGCTGCGTAAGAAGCTTTCTAGAACAGCACCAGATGCTCAAATGTCTTCAGTAGTTGGAAAAGGATAGCAATTCAGGAGCTACACACAGCTCCCACTGAAGTCAGTGGTAAGATCCCCACTTACAGAAGGAGTCACTGGATGAAACCTCAACTTTGTTAAATAGGTTTTCCTGTCTACCAACTAGAGAAGAAAAAGCAGATATGGTTGAAAGTAGAGGCTATTTCAGAAGGGATAATGAGTTTTTCAAGTCTAATAGATGCTCTTGTAAGACCTTTTCTTCTGATAATTTCACAATACTTGGAAAGACAGGACGGTTTACAACTTGTCCCTGAAAAATAAGGAACTCAACTGTACTTTCTCTCTCAAATGCTGATTTTGCTTTTCTTTCTAGCAGAAAATACATACTTTGTTCTGTGGTATATAGTGAAACCTAGAAAAACCTTATATAGCAGAGGAAATCACACAGATTATGGGACAAACCCTGCCATTATTTAACATGTTACTGCCTGAATATGTCTTAAAAGACAAGAACTGTTTTAGACTGTGTGTGTGGATGAAGAAGAATTGTCACTAAGAAGTAGTTCAAGGGATGGAATGATTTAAGCAGTGATCTCCAGGGAAGGAAAGAGAAAGCAGAGGGTAGAACTCTAGCATGTAAAACTCATGTAAATAAAGCATTGACCTTTACTTCTGAGACTTTGTTTCAAGTCCAGTTTTCTCTCTTAAGTGGAAGTAGACAAAGGTTAGTGGGAAGGTTTATTCCCCTGAGACCTGTGTTAGGCCCATCAGACATCCCAAGGGAAATTATTTGAAAGGTCGCAACACAGCTGCTGACTATCTTTTAGCTGTGGAAGGGCCTCCAAACTTCACTTATTTATTGAGTCCTCTGGATTATTGAAAACTATAATTTGTTGTTGTTTTGACCTCTTAACAAGTTCTCATCTTGGTTCCAGAGCTTTTAAAGACTAGGGAATTCCATACTGAGCCAGAAGGAACAAGCAGATAGCTTTTGGCAATTGCTTGTCACCTATATCATGGTAAGTACTTTTTGCAGTCTGTGAAATGAAACTGTATTCCTCCCCTAAACTATCCTGCTGCCCCACTGCATGTATTTAATTCCGAAGTTCCCAGTTACCCTTTAGAAAATAGACCCAGAGTTTTATAACAGGTTAGAAAATCCATTGTAGTTCTCAGAAAACTGGGAACTGCAACCGTGTAAACAATGTCGAGGTAAGAAAAATAATTCCTGTGATTTATGGAGACAGTGAGATATTTAATATTTTCAGACAGCACATCACAGAATTAAAAGAAGGCTTTGTACACCACTATCTACTGAAAATATATTTTCTGAAGTCTTATTCTTTCCCCTTCCTTCTCATCATGCATCAAATTTCTTTCTTCCCTTGTGTATTTTCTCTCTGAGCATTCTTTCACCCATTGTGTTCATGTTCCTACATCCTTCTTTTCCTTCTCCTTACCTGTTCATTCACAACCAAAGATGTGCCACAATGAATTACATAGTTTTGGCAGAGGACATGCAGTAGGCCAAAAGATGTGTCCTTTGTTTTATTTCTGGACAGATCTATGTGTGCTGAGTTACAGGGAGATCAAAAACTGAATATACTTTCTATAAGCCATGAAACTGTATGCAGCTTTTATTAGAGATGTAAAATGTCTCAGTATTGCAAACTCAATTCTTCAACCCCATCACTGACCAGAAGACAGTCCCAACCTTTTTTAACTAGAATATATCTACTCAAGTGTATCATAAATGACTGAACTAAGTGAATCAATAAGCAAGGGAGGGGGTGGTTCATTTATGGATAGAAAGAAGTAATCGGTAGTAATATGATTGTTCTCTCTAGAAAATGGGTAAGGTATAGAGTGCTGCCATTGAGACATAGGCAGCATTAGTCACTGCCAATATTCTCAGAGAATTCTACTCTTAGTGATGAAGCTTTATAAATCTTTGTCATGTCTTCAGTGCAATAGACACACAAATCTACTTACAGTTCAGGTAACATATTAACATAACTAGCCAACTACCAAATAGGATATCTGACAATTTTCTTTCGAAAATGGGCTTTAGATTATTAGGTGATATCGTGCTGTATTATCTTCAATTTTCTCCAGTGTATGCAAGAAAGAAAAGTAGGTTTAAGAGACACTCATAGATGTCACCAAAAGTAGACTGAACAGTAAAAAAATACATATTTTCCGTATGGAATTCATGTCTCCCATCTATAGAGTTACTTCTCACCTGAATTCTTTCTGAATGTTATTCAAATAACATGCTTTTTTCTTAAAGATATTTATTGCATCCAAGCTGATCATACTCTTATAAGTCCAGTCTGGGTCTGATCCTCTTTAGTTGTCAACTGACACAAACCTATTTGATGTTAAATAAATTCAGCCTAACTGATGTTTTGGTTGCTTCTCATCCAAGGCTCAGATGCAGTTGTCCCTTTTACTTTCTGCACCAATCATGTCAGTGCCTAGAAAGTGGCACCCAACAGGTACAGGAAAATAACTCCTTGTGTCTGTACAGCCTTTGTTGTACATTGGCATGTTGATTTACTAACATTATCTCTCCTCCCTCCAGCTCTTGTCTTTTTAGTCAATGTTACCCACACCTTACACATCATGAAATGTCATCAATGGAGTACTTCTCGCTATGGAAAGATTATGAGCTAGTAAATCAATATGTTCTTTTCAGACCATAGTGAGTGTCTGGCCCCATCTGTCAAGGACACGGACTGTATATCTCTGAGTCCATTTTAGCTTTAAAATATTATTTTAAAAGATGTTCCCAGAGGCAAAAGGATCTGACCCATTGTCCCAATAGGCCTGGAATAAAGACGTGCACTGATGAAGAGTCATGGTCTAAGAAAAGTGAATCTAGGTAGATATTGTGATTGCTTTCTGGGGAAAAAAATAAATTAAAAAACCAAAACAATAAAAACCTAAGAAACCTAAAATATTTGCTTCATTATGATCTTTTTTATATGTGCTAATGTATCACGAAGCAACTATTTGATTCAGAACTTAAATAAGATATAGTGATAAATACTCAGAGTAACTGTGCAGTGAATACATCTATCTCTGTGCATACAGAAGAGACACAGAGAGATAAAAAGTGTGTTTGTACAATTATACTTATGCCCAAAAGTAATTACTGAGTGGCCTGCACTCTGGCTGGAGGACAAAAATAATAATGTATTTTTCCATAAAAATAATAAGGTAATTACTATGTAAACATTATGTCGCTACATGGCAATTATTGCACGCCAGGTTTTGCTCCCCCTGTTCATACTGACTACTGGTACCAGGTGAACTGGCCTCCACCTCCTTGATACCACAGTGACTATTTGGAAACCGTGTACGGCATGTGAGTAAAGGTGACAGCCTTGTGTAATTAAATGGTCAATGAGCAATTACTATGTAAGTACAGCATAATGGAGCTGCAAAAGAATCTCTAAGCAGAGGACCAAACACATTTAAACACTGCATTATTAGAGTCAACCTGTCCTGCTTCCATTGTCAGTAAAAATATTTCCTTACATGTTTGGGTTTTTTGTTCCCTCTCTATACTCCTTTTAAACAGTTCTTGGGTTAAAGAGCAGAATCATAACAAAACCACAGAAGCCAAAGGTGCATGAGAAGGCGTACATTCGTGTCTTCACAACTCTGTTGAGCAGGTATGAGTATGCTGGTAGAGCTGTCTCTGAGCAGAAGCCAGCCCTGTGCCAGGAGCAGGAAGAATGTTAGCCAACAGAGGTGGGTGGCATGCAAAATTCTGGGTTCCAGTCTGATTTCTGAAAGCTGTTCCAACTGCTATGTGTCTTGGCTACCCTGCCCTGAGATCAGAATAGGTTTATTTTCGTTTTGTCAGGGATGAGATGAGAGTGAAATCCTTTGCTTAAATGCCAAGCACCGAGGAGCTGCAGGGACGAGGATCTCATCCATAGAAAGATTCTTCCTTCACCTCAGTGAGCCTTGTACGTATTCATTTGAGCTTTTGAATGCCTGTGTAAATACAGTGCCTCTGATCTCAAAGTGCTCTGAGAACTTTAATGATCTTGGTGATACTGTTCCTGTTCTTGTTAAAATCAATAGCAACACACCCTTTGATATTAGTAGAAACACAGTCATGCCACAGGCTTTACAGTATGCTGAGGAGGAAGGTATATGTCTCACACTTTTCCTGGTCAAAAAAATGATGTTTTCCCTTAGGAGTAACAGGACAGAAGGAGCTTCTTGGAGATAGATTATCTTACTACCAAAGCAAGAGGGAATGTACTTACTGAGGTCAGTGGTATGCTTGGATCACCACCCTCTATTCCCTGTGCTGGTGTATGCAACAATGGTTGGTTGTCAGAAAAGGTAAAAGGAAGACGAAAAACTAAGAGGCTAAAAATTTCTTAGCACAGAACGGAGACATGCTGGTGCCTAATTGCCAAACTGTCCTAAAAGGTGGTTATGTTTTCTGAAGCATTCTGTCACAAGACCATCATCAGGCTCATTATGAACGTAACCCACCAGCACCTAATTGGTATTCCAATATCTTTGAGCCGTGACCTAGAAAGAAAGAGCAGAGTAGAAAGAAAGTAGTACATACACACACACACACATAAAATCTTGTCATGGTCCTAGAGTGGTAGGGCAAATGCCTGTTCCTATACTGTAGCTGCATAAACAGCTCTTTCTCAGCTGCGATTTAATGTTGCCATACCTTCCATTGCAATTACATTGAATCACATTGCAACAAATCTTCGTAATGCCAATCCCATCTTTCCACCTCATTGACAGCTCTGGAGATGCATCTGAAATTCATAGTAGCCTCATAGCCTATGGCAAGAGAAATCCATGCTGCTAAAATTTTATTTTAGAATTCAAGCTGGTTTCTCTCAGCCTAGGATGCTCTGGTTTTAATCTTTTGCTGCCTAGCACAGTGTATCAAAATAACCAGCCAATATTGTTAAACTGTCAGGGGTCCTCACTGCCACTGAATTTTACCAGTATAAATAAATACTGCAACTTAAGAAAAAAAAAAAAAGAATCCCTCTGGAAAGAATTTTTAACATTAATAGAATTAAGAGGAGAGTGAAATTGTGTATAAACTTCAACTTGACACCAGCCATCTCCCTTCCTTTTTGCTTTTTTTTTTTTTTTACAGAGAGAAAAGGCTTGAGTGGAATATTCAGACTGATTTACTGCTCAGGCTGATAGGGACTCCAGGCTGGATCCCAAAATTTGAACACTGTTCAAAGGGAGAGATATTTAAAAATCCCAGAAAAAGAGATATTTCCAAATTAATGGCATTGCCCAAATGCCTTGGCTCCTTGCACCCCACTAGGAAGGTTTATTATTTTCTGGTAAAATGTTGCTTGAATGGGGAGTGGTAGTCAGTGATGCGTCAGTGCTGCTCTTTGAAGACATTAAAAAGCTGAATGCACAACAAAGAACAGATGTTCCAGCATGCTTTATTTATGCATCCATCAGCAATCTTCCAATGACCACAAAACACAAGCTTTTTTTTTCTTTTTACTCCTCACAATATTATTTTCTGATCAACTCACACTCTATTTTCCCTCCAGCTGAAGTCTTCCGTGAATTGGTGTGTGTGTGTCTGTGCATGCACGCATTTGTGTGCGTGCGTGTGTGCCCATGTGTGAGCGTGTGTGCCTGTGTATGAGCGTGTGTGTGTGCTTGAAAGTCTGCTTCCATCAAAAGCAGCCTTCTATTGAACTGTCGAACAGGTGTGGATTCTGCAATTAGATCACATTTCAGAGAGAGAGAGACACTGAGGGTAATAATGGCGGTGAATTCTTCATAGTCAGATGCAGCACCATAGCGACCAGTAACAATGAAGAATAATAGGTATTAGTATTAGGGTGATTATTTTTAGTTTATAGAATCATTTGATTGAATACTGCCATAAGGCACCGTTAACGTGTGCACAGCGCTTGCCAGCTGTAGAGCAAACTTGTTTTACTGGCACTTATCCGAAATTCTCATCTCTCCCCCACCCCCTCTCCTCACAATTGGAATGAAAGTAGCGATTAGGAAGTGAGATGTAATGCAGATTAAATGTTATGATGGACTAAGATCCTGATAGGTTATTAAAACTCACTTGCATTTGGTGTTTTAAAGGCATAGTGTTTGCATATTTTTCCACCGGTCTACATCTTTTGGAGATGAAACAAAGGGAACATTTTAAAAATCCACTCATAACCAGGAGGTTTTTTAACAGTGAGTTTCCAAATTTATGACCTTCCTCTGTGTGTTTTACACCTGTGTGTTGTAAATATATATTAAGTATGGAGCAACTCTGTTACCAGTAACTGTGGATCTGATTTAAACAGAGCAAAGGCCTCTGCACTGCAGTGGGCCAGATCCTCAGCTGATGCAAACTGGCATCTCTCCACCAAACTCAGAGGTGCTACATAAAGTTGTACCAACAGAGGATCCACAGCGAGGGGAGAATGACAGCCTTAATTTGGAATTTCCCTGCATCTGTTGATATAAATCAGAGGCCTAACATTATTGTCACATAATATTCTGGTGTAGCAGAGGTGCCATGAATTTTTAAACATAGAGAGATCTGTTGATCTATTGTTCTTCTCCCACTCTCCTCCCTCCCTACTTTTGGCTGGCATTGTGAGGAAGCAAGAGTATTGCAGCATTGGACAACATGGAAAATTCTGATCTTTATTCTTAATAGATCTTGATATAGATGCTTTGTTTTCTCCTTAGGCACAGAACTTGGTTCTTTAGAAACACTCAGAAGAAAAATAACTCTTCCTTTGATGTCACCCGGTATCATAAATATGCCATTATTCTTTCTGCAATAATAATCGCTATTAACATCAGTAACAGAAGTAGCAGTATTAGATAGCAGCAGTATTTGATAGTATCCAGAAAGCATGCTCATGGCTTCATAGGAGAGGTGAATGTCGCAATCTATTTCTTCTAGACTAAGTAAATAAAGGCTAAGTCTCACTCAAAGACTTAGCATGCACCATGTAAATACTACATTCCAATTTCTCCTCCCTTTTATTGTTAATTAGAATTATTTTTCAAAATCCATTAAAATTAATTTTAAAAATGCCTTCAATGTTAGATCACGGTTGTTTTATTTGTATTTGCTCCAAGGAAACAGGAAGGGCATTATTACTTTTTTTCTTTGACGTTATGACAGTGGCATCAACAGTGTCTATGCAGATGTTGCAATACCAACTTTTCCATAGGATTCTGAATTGCAGTCATACTGTGCATTGACATACTGTTCCATTTATTCATCTAATTGAATACTGCCACAAGGCATGGCTAAGGTATGTTAACAGTGCACAGTATGCACAACCTAGTGTTCTTACTTCACAAAAATGCTAGCAAATACAACAGTGGGTGCAAACTAAAAATCACGTGCTGAATTTTGGCAAAGGTTGGCGTAAAAACACCTCCAAAAGATACATCCTGTGATGTAAATCTCAGTATGCTTTATACAAGTCACAAAAACAGCAATGGGAATCTGCAGGGTATATGTGCACACAGTGTGCACTGACACTGTAATAAAACCACTATCGAAAATAAAATTTCACATGTGTCTTAGCTTCTCTCTGTATCCAAACCATTCAGGGTTTTTCTACTACTATTTTCTTAGATTTTTGTTTTAATGTTTGGGTTGGTGGTTGGAAAAGCACAGTGCTAAATCCACACTTTTTTTCTTTATACTCCCCAAAAAATATACTATCGTAATTTAATGTGCTTTAAAATTTCAATGCTGATGAGGAGTTGCATGCCATTTTTTAGCCCACTGAACAAAAGGCTTACTGAGTCACACATAGCCTATTCAAATAGGAAATGCAGATGCCTGCTAATTTATCTTCTCACATAAATTCCGTTTACCAATCCATACAAGAATTGCCCCCATGTCTTTGTAGTACTGCAACCAGAACGGATGCTGTCACTCAGGGGGGACATGTGACCATTAGTGCCACCACCTTGGGGAGCTCTTTAGCATACTGTCCTCCACTGCTGTAATTAAAACTAACAAGAGCAGTCTACAAAGCAAAATAAGAAAATGCAAAGAGAGAAACCTGCATATTACAGCTTGCAGCAAGCTGGAGAAAAGAAGTTGTGGCAACATTCCTATACATTCCCAATATGCAGAGGAAAGCTAGATCTCTATGGAGGCTATCAGTGAGAAGAAAAATGAGTACATGGACAAGACAGACCATTCACTACATGAGAAGATTATTCCAAAACCATTAGTTTAAGAACACATTAGTTAGAGAAAAATACCTATTTCTTAAAGGAAAAGGAGAGGAATGCTGTTGCACTGATAGGAATAAACAGAATCAAAATTCCAATATTTCCCCACTTCTGTCAAAGGGTGATGTTAAAGAAGAAATTAGATATTATAACTAGGGTGGGGCACTTTCCCCTGGGAACCGTTTAGCCACCAAATACACAGTTTGAGGTTGACCACAACTACCCACATATCTATTTTAAATTCAATTAATAGTTTCAGTTATAGAAAGACTTAAAATAGATGATGAAGTTAAACCTTTAAGTAACACTGTTTTAAAAAAAACAGTATTATGCAATTCTGTCTTGAAACATTTTGCTTTGACATTTAGCAAATAAGAATTCTAATTGATCAAAAATACACAAAATAAAGCGAAATTTTCTCTTTGTTTAAAATGAGGCATTTTTCATTTTCCCATTCATACTGAAAAAAAGGGGGGGGCGGGGGGAATCTGCATCTGGTCAACTGGAAAGAGATTTTTACTCCTGGCTTTGCAACTCAGCTATTTAATTATTTACTTTTGATCTCACTTAAACGTACTGCTTAATACAGCACATAACCTTTTGGAAACGCCCAGATCCCAGATCATTTTGACCAAGGTGTAATGGCTTCACCTTTGAAAGCAAAGGAAGGATGCAAGAGCTGATGGGTATGAGAAGACAAGCAGCTGCTTGTGTTTGCTCAGCTGAAGAAAAGACTGATTCCAATGTCTTAGTGAGGAGGATCTGCAAGGCCAGAAAACAGCAATGGAACAACAAGCTTCTGAAGGCTGCAGTTCCGCTTAGCTAAATCTTCCATTTCCACCTTATTCTGTAAAATTCTCTTTGGGATTTGGCAGGGGCCCAGTGGTTATGGGATTAGCAGGGAGTACCTTTGAGAAATGGTGTTCTATATAGAACAGGTGATATTTCGCCTCTAGGGATAGGACACCTAACCCACATATCTTCTTGTAGACCTATTTCTTACAGTGCTTTTCCCCCCAGTCCTATATATAAAAGCAGGCAGATAAGTCTATAAAGAGTTCACATGAAGGAAATGGAAGCACTTGGAGGATGAATGACTTATGACAGGCACTTAAGATCTTGTCTGATTTAAAGAAACTTGTCATAAGCCAGATCCCTGAGAACCACTGGGCTGTCATCACTGTCATCATGGTCAAGAGAGTGCTGGGCTTTCAGCACTCTCCAGATCCAATGTATATATGTTTGGGCAGTGACATATATTTATATAGCACAGCATAAAGGGAAGGCAGCTGAACACCAACATCCTTTCAGTATTAATGCCTTGTACCAATGTCCAATGCTCAGCAGCAGCTTGAAAATGCAATCGGTATTGGTGAAGGAGATGGGACAAGGGGAGGCAGAGAGGGAAGGAAATGGCTAATGAAAGATTAGCAGATCTCATGACATGGTGTTTTTTTCAGCATTAGAGTGTTTACAACACCAGTTCAAGGTATCTGGACAGTAAAATGGAACCATATGTTGCTGCAGATGGTCCCTGAGGAACAGGGGGAGAAAGGAAAGGTGTATGGGGAGCACACTATGACTAAAAGTCAGGATGTCTGTGGCCACAATGGAGCTAGAGTTTCACTAGAATTTCACCTCTTTGGCTTTCTGTTCTTTATTTTAAAATAATCTCTTTAAAGAAAGAAGCAGAAAAGGTGTCAATTCCAGAAGTAAATATATTTGTTTCCTGTTCCACTTTTTGGGTTGGTTTGTTTTGTTTTGTTTTGTTTTTTTTTTAATGGAAATGTATGAAAGTAGAAAATAGAGGCTGCCATGATGTTTTTTTTCTTGATGGAAAATAGCATTGTTTGATAAGCCTCATTGCTTTGCGGGTGCTTAGAAAATTAATTCCTCCTAACTCACAGATGAATTGACCTTTGGCTGAACCAGTCTGCTGTCTTGTTGGGATTCCATTTTTCATTTATTTCAGGACAGATTCTACCATCTTTACTTCTGGTATGGAGTGCTTTACATCTCATGGTGTCCCATCAAAAATATATTGCTTAATGTGAATAACTGGACTTCCTAGTTGTTATTTTGAGGAAGCACTGCTTTAGTTGCTAAGCAGTGACTTTCTCATTCTAAAACAGATCTGGGTACTGGTATCTACAGACATGCTTGCACTTTATCTACTATCTCTCAAAATAACTTGATGCCTCGAAGAACACTGCAAAAACGTGCTCTGTGCCTTGAAGAACTTGTAATTTAAATTGAATATTGAATACTAGAGGAGAATCGGAAGAAATAGGCTGGGAAAGGACTGGGTCACAGCAAGGTAGCCCCTATCTGCTTTTTTGCTACATAAAACATTTTTCTGCTCCTGTTCAGGAAAAACATGTGTGTGCAGGAAATCACTGAAGGGAACAGAAACATGGGAGAGTAATGGAAGTAAGAAAACATAGTGAAAACAACGTCAAGAGAAAATGATGATGACATCCACCACTGTGAGAAGAATATGGTGCAAAGTCAGATAAAAGATCTTGCCTGTTTGAAGTCAGAGGTGTTGAATAAATATACTTAGGATGAGTGTGAGATGGAGCAGAAGTGAAATACCTGACAAACAGACAATACAAGCCACCTGGCACTTTAAAATCCTGTTATATTTATTTCACACTAATAATAAAATATGTAGAAATTATCTCTACTATTTAGGCTTGTGATGTATCATTTGTAATACCCAAAAAGCTCTGCCATCACCATGTCCTTTGAGGAGTAGCGTTTAACATTGCCATACGTTGTTTTCACAGCTCACATTATTAATGTGAACACTCTCTAACAGCTGTCTCATGCATCAACACAACCTGACTCCCTGGCAACAAAAGTGGTAATCCTGACCTGCCACCATTTCACCATCACCACTACAAACTTGGATATCATATGCCTGATTGTTGTGTGGTGAGGTGCCTTCTGGCATGGTGTGCACATACATCGTGCCTGTGATGACAGAGAAAGTTTGAATCAATAAATCCATTATGAAGAGACAACAAGGAGGGGATTGCCATGAACATAAGTGTATTGGTATTTAATGTTCCCCCAGCACACTAATTTCCTGTACATGACCACAGAAGTCAAATACCTTCAAATATAGTAGAAAAATGAAACCTGTGGGCTCTGTGCAATAAATCTGCTCTGAAACAGAGTGACACACTGTTTTTACTAGTAAGAACTAAGCCTAAGTCTTACCTAGTATGCAGAAATTTAGCTCTGGTTGCAATTTCCAGAATATCATTGATGGACTATAGAAATCTGGATTTCACAAATCTTTTTTACAGGGAAATTATGAGACACTGAGATTGCAGTAGGAGAAAAAAAATGAAAATGGAGAAACACAAGAGTTTCTTAGAGTAAATGGAGAGGCCCTGAGGCAATAACACTTTTTTTTTTTAATTTGGATGAAGAAAACATGTAAACTTTCTTCTCACACTGAGAGACAGTATGAGCTCTGGGAAAGCCAAAAAACCTTGTCCAAGAATACCCACAAATTTTGAATATGCTCAGGATGAAGTTTTTGCTATTTATCCTTGGGATGGAGCATCCTTTATGTCAACTGATGTTAGTTTATTCCATCCCCAGGCTCAGTCCTCTATCACTTACAGGATGAAATAGTAGGTCATCCATATCAAGTTCCAAATTTTATTTATTCAGGAGCAGTTAGGTTTTATGATTTAAGGCTCCTAATGGGTGCTGGAAATTTTTGCAGAAGAAAAATGATTGATGAGCAATAAGGAAATGTATTGCTTTATAGGCAATTTAGATTTTTTGTGGAAAAGGTTCCAAATTATTAATATAATCCCCTACATGTAAAAATGGGGTTTGAAGTCAAGATATATGATACCCAGAGGTGTACATAGCCGCATATACCGACAGCTTTGTTCACAAAAGAAAACCCCAAACCAAGCTGATTTTACTGCAGCACTACCCCAAAAGTAACAAACATTTTTTGGGGGGAAAAAACCCCTGTGGTATTTGTTCAACACTGTCGTAAAAGGAAAGGAAACAAGAGCAGAGCAAGGAAAGGAAAAGGAGAAGACAGTGGTCTTTCCCTGACCAATATTACACATTCTCTCTTTCTTTCCTACTCCCTGCAGCCAGCTAAAGCAACTGGCAGGTGCAGTATTACTCTGCAGATGGATCAGGAGTGGCACACATACAGTTATATATGCCTGGCACACTCCTATTTCCTGCTTTATATTACATGCCAGCTAGCCAGGCAGTAGCCAGATTTGAGAGGACATCCCCAACAGTTGTTGTGCATGGAGAGGAACCAGTCTACTGGCAGTACATTATTAACCCTCCTCCAAAAATAGACTGGGCACTTAAGCCAGGACAATAATTCTCATTTTCCCCCATTCTTTTACTGTAACTCTTTGTTTCTCTTTCCTTCCCTGCAATAACTAAAGTGGATATTGTTTTGGATGGGACAAATGGGCACAGGTGATTCTGCAGCACTGAATCACTCCAAAGTTATCACAGATTTCTTGCTGTCTTACAGGTCCCCCAATCCTAAACCAGCTTCTTTTAGACTGGGTATGGGTGAGAATAAAACAAGTGTAAGGGGAGGAAGGGTGAACAAGAGTCCTGTTACTGTTCAAAAGGATCACTTTCAAAATTATATTTTATATGAATCCTACTTAGCCACAAAAATTAATCCATGCTTCCATGGCAAAGACCTAAATTTGCTCATAAAGTAAGTCACAGGTCACATTTATAGAAGATCTTTTGTCATCTAAAGATGAAACTAATTATTTGGTAGGATTTACAAAATCATCTAAATGTAGATTGGGACTGAAGGGTGAAAATTTGCTTGTCACACAGATTCACAAAATCGTCTATCTCTAGTAACCTAAGTATTTTTTTAAGTCTGGTCTGGTATTATTACAGAAGTACCTATTTTGCTTAAAATCTCATTCAACACTCTTCTTAATTTCTGTCATTTCAAGGGTGGGAAAATTGCTGCAGTGTACGTCTGTGATAATATTGTGGACTAGGTTCTAATGACAAAGACACTGGAAAGCCACTGTCACTGTCTTGTCACCATCTCCCTGCTACGTTCTCCATCCAGTGGAAGCCCTGAGAGACAGAGAATCAGTGGATCAATTCTCATAGCCTGTCCACTCCCCATGAAAAAATGTAACCAAGAAGAAAGCAGGTGGATCTGGCAGGGGTGCTCACAGGCATCTTAAAGGAAACTCAAGCTCCCTTTATATGACATGCTCTCTGGAAAAATGAGCTCTCTAGACGAAGAATATTTTGAGGAAATATCCAACCAATGCAGGCTTCAGTCAGTCTCAAACCAGGAGAGATTCTGTTCAAAATAATTATCACTACAATTAAAAAAAAAAACAAACAGAAAACAAACAAACGAAAAAGTTTGAACATAGCAATAAAAAAAAAAGAGAAGAAAATAACTACAAAATTGTGTTCCTTTAAATCATGACATTTATCACACCATGGGATTCACTTTTACTACAGTATTTAAAGGATTTCCTACTCTTAGGCTTGGGAATACTGCAAATAGCACAGTAAATTTAGTTACTCTGAGCAGTAAATGTCAAGATTTTAATGGTACCTACTGTATACCAGTTGATTAGAGAGTCACCCACATGTGTTAACATGTAAGATCTGCTTGTACCCTCTGTTATGTCTGTGTAAACCAGGAGTAAGGGCACTTAATTCAAGTGAGTTACCATCACATGAAACCCATGTGAAATCAGAACCTAGGTCTGTATGCAAAAGCTAGTTTGGAAGAAACACATTGCCCTAATTCATTTCTTTCCAGAAAAAAGAGACCTCATTGAAGTCAAAGGACTGGGATGGTGCATCAGTATACAACATCAGTTCCCACTGCAGGGGTGTCAGTCACATAGGCAGAGATTGGCCATCACTTGTTTTGCATTTAAGTGTCTTGCAGATAAGAAATCTATGAGGGCAGAGCTGGTGCTCCTTCTGTCAGAATAAGACTCCACCTCTATACATCATCAATTATGGCATTAAACAAAAACAAATTAACTTCTACTGTATCCAGAGAACTATTTTTCCCCTTCTTTAAGCTTGATCCATATAATACCCTAAACATATTCTTGTCCTTTAGAGAAGCTCCTTTAGTACACCCTATTGCTTCTTTCCATAAAGCACCATAAAGCCATGGAGGATACTGCAATCATGTGCACCCACATGCCACAGGCTGAGGCTCCAGTTGTGAAGAAAACTGTGCTTAAATCTGCTTAATAAACAGCACACACTACCTGTGAGGTTTTCTTGAGACAATTCACTGCAACAAATGTCGAGTCATAGTATAGGTAACAAAAGGTAAAATCATTTTGAAGTATCTTAAACTCTTAAAACATGCTGTGACTTTTTCAGAATTTTTTTTTCTGACATTAAAAAATAGATCCTAGATGCAATCTTGAGATTTGATTCTGAGTAAAGGATTCCAAAGTTTTGGTATGGCTGATCACATTTCCTTAGACATACCTCAGTTTTATTATCCAGTAGAGGTTATTTCAGATCCTTCTATTTTCAGTGTGCCACACACTAAGTACTCATCATTTTATGACACATAGTTACATGGACTAAGATAATGGTAATTATATCTCATACTTCAAAGCAATTGCTCGGTGAGGTGAGGAAGGGCTCCTTCTTCCACATTCCACAATAGAGGATTTGCAGCATGGAGTTATTCACCTTTCTGAGATGCATTAGCTATTGGTCAGAGTCAGAAGCAAGATACCAGATTCAATGGATTAAAGGTCTGATCCATTATCACACATCTTATAATTATCCAGAAGCATAAGTCTTTACAGTAATTAATCAGTGAGAGATTAGTGAATATTCCCAGTGGGAAGATACTAAGTCTGAGAAATAAGTGTAGTTTGGTGATGTCCTTAATTAGATATTGACTCATTAACCAGAAAGCTTATGTTTTTAGACATGATGGTCACATGAAAAAAAAAATCAATCTTATTTGCTTGTAGTCCTTAAAGAATATAGGCTAATTATTTCAGACATTTACGTATAAACTCTATATACTCTGTGCTGAGGGATTCTGTTTTCAGCTTCTCTGTAGGTATGGATGTACACTTGTAGCTGCTCTGGATTCAGCCAAAAAAATGGAGGGGGTGCTTGTGAGCAAGGCAGCTGTTCTGCCACTCTGACCAACAGAGGAACTCTTCATCAGAGAAAAGGGGACTGTCATCTCTGTCCCAGGGCCTGGAGGAATCTGCCATTGCAGAGCTGACTGGGGAGCCTCAGCTCCCATTGAAGAAAATCTGAAGGACCAGAGAAGAGATGATGAACACATAGGAACACGGAAAAATAATTCCCTGAATTTCAACTTCTAGTTGTTAAGAGCTTGGAACATCACATGAAGATGCTGCAGGGTTTGTGCCCCCTAATTGCCTAATATGCAACAGCTGAGCTCTATTAAATAACCTGGTCCTCATGTTTTGAGCACAACAGTCCTGTAAAACAGCAGAAATGGGAATCCCGTGAGACCTCACTAGTCACTGAGTGGAGGTGGGATTTCCTTCTTATTAGTTTACTGGATCCTAACCCCATGCAAGGACTATTGCACTGGGTTCACTCAGCATTGGCTTTCCCACTCCCATGGGCTGAGTAGAGAATCATCTCTGTCTACACACAAATTCACAAAATCCTCTTTTTCACCCCAGCAGATAGTGCCTATGAGATATCATTACTATTAGGTCGAGCCATGGAGTATATCTTTTCATAAAAATAAAGGTGTTCAATCTTTTCTACCAATATCTGACTTCATATTAATTTTATTTGGGATTTTTACACACGGCAACTTCAAAGGAAACAGGTTTTCGTAAGATTTCACAGCACTTAAGGAAATCGAGAGCTAGAAGCGCGTCTCGAGCCTCCTCCACGCCTTGTCTCACTTGCAAAGAAAGGGGCCAACACTGTGATGAGGTCTGTTAAAGGCTCCCTCAGCTCTTTAGTCGCCTCCTCTCATTCCTGACATTGTGTCCCCTTCTGTGTGTGGCAGCATCGCACATTTCTTATACTCCAAATAACTTCTCACTCCTCCCTCAACTCTTTCCTTTGAGGAACCTTCCTTTTTCTCCTCAACAGCCAGCTCATCTCTCTCCCCCCACTGAGCTGCGAGCTTACTGGAACAGGGAATATGCTGTATTCTCAAAGTACTCTATAAACATGTTTAATAACAATCTTTTTCAACCCTTGATCTTTCCTGGATGAATCCCACTTAATCCTCACTGAGATTTTTATGAATGGATTTTCCTTACCCTTTGAGGCAACATCTTTCTGCTAATATTTTTGTGTCAGCAACTAAGTGGGAGATAGACTGTGGCTGCTAAAAATAAAGAATAAAAGACAAAAAAACACTAATTACTCAGATCAAAACAAAATCTGGAGAAGTGAGTCATAACTCAAAAGAAAGGGAAGAATGTCTTGCTTTTCACTAGGAAAGAAAAAAAACTACAGAAAATTAAATTCTGCTCCTCTTACACTTAGGAGATCATTATCATCTTTAAGTTAACCAAACTAGATCTTTTATGCAGCTCTCACTTCTGGATTGCAAGTAAGAAATCAAGGATGTCACTAAAACACATATGAGTTGCAAGGCAAGAAAGACAAACAGCTTGAGCTTTACAAATGAAAGAGATGAAATTGCACAGTACTAAATAAAAGGATTAATTCAAAGCAAAGAACACAAACTACTTCTGACTATGTAAAGCCAGTAAGACAGTACAACTGCTAAAGGCTGTCTGCTCATACGCTGTGCCAGTTACTGAACCAGCATGCACCAAAATAATTTTTAAATAGATATCTCTTGCTTTGAGTTCTTATTTTAAGAAAAATTTCAGTAGTGTGTAAACTATAAATACTTCTGGATCCACCCTTGATGCAACTACACTGCAGTATTTGGAAATACGTCTTTTATGCATTATTTAGTGTTTCAACTGTAGAAAAATACTTTCATAATACAGTAACTTAGATGTCTGAGATAATGTTTGTGGGTCAAGTTCACAGATGATGTGAAGAATGATGTAAGATATATATGAGACTTGCCATATCTTACTCTTTCTGTAGTTTTTCTTAATACAAATTGACTCTTTCTAAATTACTGATCATTGATTTAGTAGCCTTTTATATACATCTGCATGCATGTGGGCATTTTTTTGCTACTAGCAAAGGTATCATGACATAGGTGTCATGTCCAAAACTGGCAAAAGATAGTATTGGATGACTTAGAAGTTGAAAAGTTATTAACAACTGTTCATTAAAATGTCATTTAAAACAATCCATAATTTAAAAAAATCACTTCTATTTGTTATTTATTTAAAGGTTTGCAGAATATGATGTTTCAGACACATGAGTCGTTCTCTGAGATTAGCCCCTCAACAAAAAGTCCACAGCTCACAGATTGCTGGAGAGGAAGATGACCACAGACTAAATAAACTCACTTACAACACAACAGCTATACCCATCAGACCATAACGGATCATAACAGACCAAAACTATGTGCTGTTTGTGGGCTATTTATATATGCCATTATTAGAGACATAGGCCTTTCACTTGCTGAATCTTAGTCTGCTATGCACTCAGTGCTTTAACTGCTATCATTACAAATGTTTACTCCTTCTCTAATGTATTATCAAATTGCACCAATTTTCATAATAAAACCTTTGCCCTGATATAAATAGTTTATCTGTGCAAATAACAAAAAAAAGAAAGAGTTGAATGGGCTTTTTTTAGAGATCATATGCACTGGGAAAGATCAAGGGCATAATCAATTTTTTTAAAAAAATATGCTTCTGCAACCCAACTTGTATTTGTTGAAGTCAGAGTTTCTTGATTTCGTTCTGCAAGCACAAACTTGGTGAGTGCTTCCATAATGGCGTCTTAAATATTAGCTTTATAGATTGTCCCATCATTGAAAAATACATCAGTCCTGATGCCCCATCTCTTAAGCTCTGTTAAGGATGATAGTTCCGTAGTGAAGAACCTCTAATGCCGCTCAAAGGCACAAGGTTGATTCCTGGTAACAGGACGGTCAAAACCACAGTTTGGACCTACAGTTGAGCTGATCTAAAAAGAAGAAGTGTAAAGACATAGTTTTCAGATGAAAAGACCAGCCTCAGAGGAAAGTACTATGAATGATGTTTTGAAAGAGCAGAAAGGCTGAGAGTCAATGCTGACTGGTCAGTTATATGTAAAATAGCTCTGTAGGATATTCTCTCCTGTTCATTAGTGGGACATCTGAACAGTTGTTTTATTAAACGATATTATGAACTCTCTGATGATAATAGCAGCTGCTATTTGTCTCTCAGTAGACTAATATGCTCTGTTTTCCCTACTAAGGCACATTTGGCACAATTGTGGGGGGACACACATGGGCAGGGACAAATAGAAGTAAGAAGATGTGCCAGGATTCCACATTTCTAGCAATATGTTACCAAATATTTTAAAACTAAAATTTGTTATAATTTTGTATGTTCCCTATTACAAGCAACTTTTACAAGATGGAGTAGCTTCCTGTCTATATTATATAATAGATTTTCTCAGTAAAGGCTTGCTTTAAAATAAAATAAAAAGTGGGTGGGATGTATACCCATAAGTAAGTGCCCACAGCTGGACACCTAGATTGGTTATTTATACACTCACATATACACCGGATACTACAGGTACTTCCAAGAAAGTACAGATTTTGGAGAAAGAAAGAATGAAAGAAAGAAAGAAAGAAGGAAAGAACTAACCTGGTAAAGAAAAGGAGGCCACAGCTGCCATTTCCACCTGCCAAGTCATATTCACATCTCATCATCTGATAAAGAAACAGTCACATCACAAAACAATTCTCCCACAAAAATCTCATTGTATTAGTTCGCTCATATTTCACTAGCCATTCGTGTAAGCCCATATTTGTATATTTATGTGTCTAGCTGCAGTAGACATGGATTTTGGATCATTATTAGTTTTGAAAGGGTTTTTAATTTTAGAAAATGCAGTAGCAAAAATATTGTCAGACTTATATTCCAATTTAAATATTAGAAAGATGTCTCATTGTCTTTCAATAAAAAAAATTAGAAGAGATTATGATTTTTGTTAAAATGATGCTACTTTGATATGATATTGCAAAGAGAATAAGGCACTTTCCGTTAAACTGATTTCCAAAGCTATATCTGAGATCTATATCTGCTGTTTATGGATCACAACTAACTTTATAGTCATGTATAAACTGTACTTCTGAGTGCTGTAAGAGGTATCCCCTGTCTCACAATAAAAATATTATGGAACATTATATTTCCATATAGTAATGGCACTCTTATTTTACTAGTAGGAAAGGTATTGTACTAATTTAATTGACTAACATAAAAGTCTCACAAGCAAGATCAATATTTTATTTTCTCAACAGTTTTTGTCAATGAAGATTTAATTTCCCGTGCAGAGAAGGTGTTTGTATAGTTTATAGATAGAAGTGGGGTGTGGTCCTTTCTGTGGAGCCTGGAGGCTTCGACTTCCCCCAGTCCCAGTCCCGTGAGAGTCTCAACACCAAAACACAAGTCTAGATGTCAGTAAAAAGGGGATTTATTTGCAACCCTATAATAAACTTATCCCTTGACCCAAAAATCATATAAATTCTCTATGTTTTAGTTTATGCCTGAACTAAACACATCTGACAGCTTAGCTATGTTGATTGGGATGTGAAGGTAAGAAAACATAAGCAAAATGGAAAATAAAAAAATCTTAACGTGTTTCACAGGTTAGACAGAGGCTTCTGGAGAAGACAAATATTACCCTATTCTCTGTTGTAAATCTACAACAGTTGTTTTGATCTTCTTTTACATCGAACACAGAAACACACACAAGTTAGCCTAAACACAACATTGCTTAAAGACAATAAAATTAGAATGCTGCAAATCTGCAATTATAATTCAGAACCTCAGCCCAATGGACAGATATGTGAACTTTCCCTGAACCTAAAGTCAAGTGCTGCTTGAGAGAAATTTTCAGCTGATCTGGATCAACCACTGATGTTGCATGGAAGCCTTTGGCAGTTCGGTGGTCAAGTTTCACAATGAACTTCACATTTTCTCCAAACCAAACCTCCCTGAAAATTAAAAGGCTGTAAATTAGAGCCAGAACTTCACAAGCCTCACATTAGACTTTAATCTGTCCACAGAACAGATTTATTTACTGTTATGTTAATCCCTACAGGCTCCGTATCTAAAGGAAAGAAAAATATCCTTTCCACCTGTACTTAACAGCCTGCTTCAGCGGTCACACCAGGCAGCACCAGTTTTTCAGGCTACTGCTATCACTGGCAAGGAAAAATACCGAATCTCATCAAAGTGTTTTAAAAATAAAGTCAAAGATGTAAACACAACCTCATTTTACAGCATGAACGGAGAAAATAGAAAAGTTCTGAAGCAAGTGAGGTCTGATGGAATTAGATGGGAAAGCTACAGCCCCTTTGGCCACTTCACTGGATTGGCTCCTGAGGAGAAGACATTCCCACCTGGCAAAAGATGCTAATAATAAAATTATAGTTACATACATAATTACTTCACACTTATCATTAATAACCAATGCTAATAAACCTGAAGCCTGAATATGATATTGAAATAATGTTGACATTTGTGCCTCAACAGCATATTTGTTTATCATTCTTTTAATTTTAGAACATACTTTGTGACTATGAATGTGCAAATGTGAGAGGAGAGGAGAGGAGGACTAGTTGAAGAGCATCTCCTTTCTCTGCTGTGTGGTACTGTGCTGGTTTGGGCTGGGATAGAGTTAGTTTTCTTCACAGCAGCTGGCATGGGGCTATGGTTTGGACTTCTACTGAAAACAGAGTTGATAATACAGAGATAGTTTTGTTATTGCTGAGCAGGGCTACCCAGAGCCAAGGCCTTTTCTTCTCTTCACCCCACCTTATCAGTAAGGGGACTGGGGGTGCACAAGAAGCTGGGTGGGGACACAATTGGGACAGCTGACCCCAGCTGACCAAAGGGATACCCCATGCCATATGGCATTATGTTCAGTATATAAAATACTAGGGAAGAAGAAGGCAAGTGAGAATGTATGGAGTGATAGCATTTGTATTCCCATATGCCCACAGCCCCATTTCAGCACAGCCCAGGGTCTGCCAGGCCACAGACCCCACCAAGCCCACCTCCCTTCATGGGCTGGTGGCCCTGGGCACAGCCCCTTGGCCTGGCAGGCCCCGCAGCACCCTGGAACCCCTGTGTAACTTTTGGCATATCAGTGGTGAGCAATGGGGAACAGACTTTTTCCTTTCAGACCTCATTTTCTTTCCTTACAATGCACAAGCCTTTAGAGCATGTTCACAGCAAATTCTCCTGAATCAAGCATTTGATTTATGCAACTACTAAGAATTTACTGGCTTACAACATGAAGACTACGTAAGTACAGTTAACTAACACCTCTACCTAAAACCTCTGCTTTTCCATTTTTATTTTTCATTTTTGTCCTGGCACATCACCCTCGCATTTGTTCAGGCCAGACAGAGACATCTTTAAACTATCTGTAAGTTCAATATCAACACAGATTCACAACCTGACTCTTAAAAACTCTTTATATCTATCTCAAAGTTGCATTTTTGTATTCCTGGGCTTGATAAATAGCATGTGTGGTGAGGTGGGAAAGGTGTTCATAATTTCCAGCTGAACTATTGCCTGGTGAAGTGTCAGCTTGGGTTACATAACTCATATATAAACAGACTTTTTGTGGCTGGTAGGAGAATAATTGGTTCACCTCTGCTATTCCCCTGTCTCACACAGCTGCATTGGTCTCTTATTTCATTATTCAGTAAAGCTTGCAATGACCACCACGTTCTTTACAAAATGGCCTTTTTAACTTTAAGAGAAATCGCACAGATTAAGAAAATGTAGTCAGCATTTAAATGCTAAAATCTCCTCAGGAAAATAAAAAGTGTTTTTTGGACTACTATGTTATTGGAGGTTGGTCAAATCTGAGCCATTGAGGACACTACAGTGGGGGAAAGGTTAGTGTGGAGCTGAGCCCTAGAACTGGGACTCAGAGAGACATTTAGCATCCCTCAGCCAGATGCCTCAAGCGCAGTGAAACGACTCCGTACATTAGGCATGAGATAGTCTCCTCTGGTACTCGGTAGACTAGTTCACAAGGAGAACCAGTACAGCACAGCCAGTCAGCTGGAAATCCACTCCTCCCTTACTACACACTAGCCCTTCCAGACTAGTAAACAAAACCCCAAGGCGTGTTAGGCACTACTGTTATAATAAATCATTATGACTTTCCAGGGAATGAAGGCAAGAGTAAACCATTGCTGGCACCAGCTGGAGTGCCCTAACAATAATGATTCAAGGAAAGGCAGCAAGGTTCTTCTGCAATCTTCTTGTTGCATGAACCTCTGCAACACCATTAGTTGCTCATGACAAGTTTCTTTCTTCCTGTCAGTATGGGAAACAGCAATGTTACCATGTAGAGAGATGGCATTGTCACATGTAATGTCCACCAACGTATTGTAGCAGTTCAACCTGCAGGTTCTTCACCATCATTTCAGGCAATTTTTGCAACCTTTCTGGGATGGGATGTAGAAGAAGAGAGAAACAACTAACCGTGTCACTATGATCCCAGGCCTTTGATGAGCTGCTACTGACTATATGTGGTTCTCCTTCCCAGCTGAAGGAACAGTCACCTGTATAAAGAAAATGGTCAAGTTAATATGCAGCCTGACATATGCAGCCTGACATATACAGCTGACAATTACTACAATAAGCAATCTCAACCTACTGAAAAGTGCATATATGTTTCTCAAACAGAACATTTGACCATGAGTTCTTCTGGTCCAACATGTTCAAGTCTTCTGAAGTCTCCACATACTTATGCATCATTCACTCTCATTCTCCATTCTCATCTTTTCCACATCATTTTCACCTTTTTTACAGAAGGGACCCTTCCCATGCTTGTCAGCCCCAGACTTGTTTCTGGCCTCTTTCCCATTCTTTCCTGGATAGTACTCCATCCATCTACCATTTCTTAGAGCATTTTCAGACTCCCTATATCATACCATTAAAACAGATTTTTTCAATGATAAACAAATAAGTATGCTATTATTTTCTTTATGCTTCTCACACGAACTTTTACAGGTGTATGACTTATAGATTTTTTTAATTTTTCACAGATTATAGAATGAAGGTAATATTTAAATTCCCTCTTGTATTACTGGAGATATGAACACTAATTAAGGAATATGCGGAACATATTCTGGAGATGGGCAACAATAAACACATGACTCATACTTGCCTAGAAGCAACAGCAATATCAGTAGCAATACTGATGGAACATACCTATGTGAAGTGCCACATATATGCATTTACATATATATGTTCCTGTGATACTCTGGGTCTGTTCTCTTAGACTGGGGACCCTTTCCAGAAGAAAAAAGGAGAAAATTTATGTCATTGAGTCATCTCTCTCTTTCATCTCACTAGAAGACAACTTCTTCACAGTCTTTGTAAATACTGTTACTTATATTACCTGATTTAAGTCATAGTAAATTTTCTTACAACCATATTAAAAAGAATGGATAGAAAAGTATCTCCTTCTGTTAATATTCAGCCTAAAGTTTAAGTTCCACAAATATTTGAGGGAACAAAATAAAATTGTACAAATATCTATGGAATAGGAAATGTAAACAGGGGATGTCTCTGAGGCTAAGTAAATGTGTTGAAAACCCCAAAGTTTCCTGCATCATTTTCTTGTACTCAATTGCATGTATAATTTGTAATAGCAAATTATTTCCTCATTAGGTGTCCAATCAAAAGTTACGTGAAGTCCCCCTATCCCAATTCCCCAACTGCATCATAGAGAGCAATATAATAAGGCCCCATTGACAAAAATATTCCTTGATTGCAAGGATCGTCGATATCCTGAAAATGAGTTTTCACAACACTAGAGGTGCACTTCAGCTCACTTTGCCAGGTGTTTGCATTGCAGTGATAATTTTCAGTGCTGTGCTGGCTGCTGAATATGGCCCAAAATTGGAATCACCCCCATATGAGTATTCAGATTGCACAGAAAAACGTGGGCAAAGAATAAAACAGACTACCATCAAAAAGACAGAGCATAGCACTCTGAATGCTGTATCAGAGCAAGTATGCAGGAGTCATGCTTACAGCTTTGTAGCAGCAGAAGTTTCCACACTGATACACAGGAAAGCTCAGAGAGAATCAAGTCTCCAGTTAAAATCTGTATTTTAAAGGGACTCTGGGTAAACTTAGGTGCATGTGTTTCACACACAGTGCCTCTCCTCATCACAGAGGTGTTTCCACAAATGCTTCCTTCAGTCTGAATCTCTGTGCATGAGTTTGATAATGACTCCCCATCATTCTAGGCAGCTGGTGAGTGCTGGTCTACAGTTTGCTGATGAAGGAATATTTCCTTCATTCCTTGCCAAAAGCAAAGCCTAAACCACTTAGTTCTGGTGTCTTTCACAGCCTTTCTTTGCTTTCCCTGTGTATGCACAAGGATAGATAGAGATCAGAGAGAAAGGCTTAGTTCGCCATGGTATGAAGGACAACAGTATTTGACCACTCTCAAAACTTAGAGGTTCATGTAGGCATGGGTGGCCTCCCAGATGCCGTGCGTGAAGCCCTGCAAAGGTGACTGTTCACACTTGCACTGAGTGCAGGCTGCCCAACAGCAGTGCCAGGAGGCATCACACACGTGAAAATAGCTGTCACACACAGCAACTACTTCTTCTTCCCTTACTCTGCTCTTCTTAGGTAATCCATGCCTCAGCTGTCCACAGTTTTGAAAGGGTGATGAGAGAAGGCATTGTCCTAAAGATAGAGGGAAGAAGGGAAAATCCTATTCCTGAATTGTTATGCTGTGAGGACACCAAACAAATTACTACTATTTGCAATTACTTTAGTGAGCTGACTGTGCCAGAGCACTAGAGAAAAAAGTACCACCTAAATGAAGACTTGCTGTTGATATCAATTTATTGACAGAAAGTTGATTTTCTCCTTTCTGCTCTCAATTATCCCTTATGTAATCAAAAGAATTTCCTCTTGATATGATCTTACCCGTCTCCAAATCCAAGATGTTTCAAAGCAACCAGTTATTTCAAACACCCTACCTGCCAGGTACCTGGTTTGAAGAATAGTAAGCTTGATTTTCAGTAGATACTCTTAAAAATGTTTTCCAAAAAGTGTCAATTCTCAATTTCAGCAAACAATGGTTGATGTTAAAAGTACTAGTCACATTTCAAAATGTCAGCCCGTGTATTACATGCAAATAATGACCAATCAGCTACAAATTAGAAGTCTGAGGTCCTTGAGGGTTTTTTTAAAGCACTCATGATGCTAAAAACTACTTTAATTGATCATTACCTATTTTAAAGGAGTTGAGTCTTTTCACTGGTTTATTGTGATTACTCCAGTTTTGACAAAGACTTTGGCTTATTTGTGTAGGCAGCACAAATCCAGACCCTGTTTCCCATTTCCTAAAGCACAGCTTTGCTGCCAGTATTGCTCCCCTGTGCCGGCTGTGGGACCACTAAACCTCGAGTCGTCAGTGGAACACAGACACCCCAGTGCTGTCCATCCCAAGAGCTCCGCATGAAGAAGTTTGAGCTGACTGGGTCTGCTGGCCATTCACTCTGGGAGCCATAGCCCATTGCATAATAAAGCAGCACCATATGTTTATGTGCCTTCATGACCTGGAAGAGTGAGCATCGCCCTTAATCACTGGTATTTATGATTCATAGAGAAATGGAAGAAATGTGAATAAGGAATATGTGATAAGAACAAAAGATGTCTGTGCTCACTGACATTGTCAGTAGAATCCTGCTGTCATTGCACTCCACTGGGACTGCAGGCCTGGCTTAATTCAGCCTGATTGCAGCTGTGTCTGCTTTGGTTTCCTGAAAGAACTTGCAAGTCTAGCATGGTAACTTGTCAACTGCAAGCCAGGAGTTTTATTCACAGTTTGCTGGAAGCCACATTAAATAGCAACATCAGTCTGGAGATCAGCTTCTGCAGCAATGTTCTTATCCTTAAGCCTGTGCAGATGGGTGATTCCCTGTGTGCTTGCTTTAGTGGCTGTGCTGCTGAAGACACTAATATCCTAAGACATATCTCTCTGGGGGGTTCTTGATATGAGAGTAAAATGAAATTTGTGTCCAGTTTGCCAGCGCCTCACCAGTACCCTAACAGCAGGATGCTGTATTAGAAAGACACTCTTCACAGGTGCTCCTTTCACAAAAAGACTGTCAGAAAAACCTGAAACATACACATTATTTAACCAAGCTCACAAATAGCAAATTCTCCAAACAACTAGAAATATTTATGCTTCCTATTTTCTTGGAGTTCAGGAATCTGCGGCTTTGTTACCAGTGCCGCCTGTGAGGTTATTGTGAAATTAATTCTACTGTCAATGTGTATAGAGAGAGCTTTGCTATAAACACGCACCCGAATACTATGTATTTTGTCTTTCTTTCCTCCCTCTAAGCGCTGTGTTAACAATATGACTCTTTACTATCAGTGCAACTTGAGATTATGTAGCGATAAGCAATCCACACTCAATATGCCATCCTATTAGGCAGTGTTAAGTTATTACAGGTCATATTGCTAAGCCTAAATAAGACCTGACAGAAAAGCTCATTAAACCTGAAAAGACTCACATGGAAAAAGGAACCCTTTTCCCTTTTTCCCCCTAACTAGATTGAGGTACTTAACTCAAAGCTCCAAATCACCTTTGTGAGAGAAGCCTCATGTGGCATGGGAGTCCCTCACAGAAGGACCGTACAATTCCCAGCATTGGATTAGCACCAGTTGCACGAGTCCTTTCCCTTAGTTGACCCTGCAAGGGGTGGGGAGCTAATTTAGTAATTCCTCTTCCATACCCTTTGCATTTTCTGGTCTCATGAGCAGGCCTCCAATCCCTGGAGCACAGATGACACAGAGGATCCCTTTTCAATCTTGCTAAATATAACACCTTCCCACTTTTTTTCCCAGCAGACAAACTCAACCTGTGGTGGCTGCCCTGCTTGCTACACATGTCCTACATCCCATAGACCAAATGACAGACTAGAACAGTGATGAAAAAGTTGAAATGTCAGCTTATACCTCACTTTGGTTCACGGTTTGCCCTAGAGACAGGACATCATCCTTTAGTGAGCATACTTAGCAATGAAGTTAAAGGACAATATTAGAGCATCCTATCTTCTGTCCTGTATATTCACCCTTCCATTGAACTCCCCACAGCATTGGCCTAATTTATACACGCAATTAAGCCTGTTAGAAGTAAAAACCCAAAAAAACCCCTATGGCTTATTCACATTGATAATAAACACTTGTCTCAACCACACTGATTTAAACAAGAAAATTAAACATCAGGACTGGTAAAGTGATTCCTTTTCGCTGGGTAAAAATTTCTACTCATTTTAATTCAGTATAGCTATGGGCCACAAAGGCTACTGAAATCATTCTGTCCTTTTGTGCAGTATTTTGGTCTTCACTAGAAAGTGTGAGAAGCCCTAGTAATAGGTCCAGCAATGTGTCTTCATCTCACAAAGTGCTCTAACCTCCTGGTGAATGCTAAGCAACTAAGTAATCCAAATCAAGACATTGGGATTAGCCAAATGCTTAAAGTTAAGCACAAATGTGTTTTCCAAGATCGAGGCTCACGGTAAGCCAGCGTTGTTGTTAGCACATTCAATATAAAAAAAATTGAAAGAAATTATGGATTTTTAGAATCCATTTTGATAATTTTGAAGTAAGTTGATATCTTGACTTACTGAAGTCAGAAGCATATCATTGTATGCTCAATGTGGATGGAAGAGGATTTTTAACCTACTGGCACACACAAGTCACCAGTTGGTCCAGACAATGAGATTCTAATAACAGCAGCAATGGAGTCTAGTGT
>WBMV01005495.1:1360207-1560969 GCA_013396655.1 Campylorhamphus procurvoides
CCCTTTCAGCATATTATGGCACTGGAGGCATTTTGAAACATTAATTAATTTAGTTACTCAATATCTGTAAGAAAAGTCTCTAAGCAGATATTTCTTAAACTATATCTGACTGTTGCATAGGCAGAACTGTGCTTTCTGGCTCTCTGGTACCTGAACTAACAAATACAATAATTTTCAGACTTTGCCCTCTTGATCCAAAGCTATAGTTTTATAATGCTTGTGATTTCAACTACCTATTTGGAAGACAAGGAAACAACAGAAAAAAACAACAAAGTCTGAAGAATTAAAGGTAATTTCCATTTAAATTCCAAGTTACTTGGAATTGTGTTTGTGAATCCTAACCTAATAATGAATGGATGAGATTTAGAGGTTCAGCTTGAATACATTCCCACAGCTGCTCACACAGCCCAAGCTGCAACACAGTCATGTCTCTCCCAGTTCCTGCTTTTTGATCTGAATCATTTGCCCCATTTGAGCCCAGCTGCACTTTTAAAAGACAAAACTTGTTACTTGTTTCTGGTCTTAATTCAAGTGCATTCCTGCTTGTCTTCATCCCAGTGACTATCCCTTTTCTACCACAGCAAACCCAACTATTACATTTTTAAGGCCCTTCATGCCTATGGATCCCCACAGATCATCTTTTCTTCTGCATCAGCTCAGTGCCAATGATGGCAGCTCCCGTTCTTCCTCAACCAAATTTTTCTGGAAGTACCTTTATGCTTTTTAGCAGACTGCCCCTTACGGTTCAGAGGAGTTTCCCACAAAGTTTGCCCAGCCATTATTCCATATTCCTTCAGCTCTGGCCTTGAAATTTACCTATGCTGTGATGCCGATAAAGAATCCAACAGTAGGTTTTATGTGCTGACTTGTAGCTATTATGCTAATGATAATAATTTCCCTGTTATCTGATGCTCCTACATTGTGTTGCATTCACCTATTATTCCTTGTCATGTTCAGAGACTCTGTGAAAAATCACTTAACTCAGTGTAAAGACTCTCATTGCTTTCAAAGGCTTTGAATCAGGCTCCTGGATGCTCAGTCTTTTCCATTTTATAGTCACAGTTAGAAGTACAGTGAGGGCCCTGTCCAAGTAAATGGTACGTCTGATAACATTTTACCTTTCCTCCAGCCTGCATCTCCATAGAAGACCCTTCTGTTCGGTTCTGGGTGAAGGGTGAAGACCTGACACTGAATGGTGGGGTTTTTTCCAATTTAAAATTAAATTTAAAATAAAAAGGGGAATTCTTTAGACATCTGAGGATACTGAAGCTTTGGTCTATGGTAGCTCTCCGTTTATCCTAAGTCCATGTATCCAATTTTACTTTAAATATCCACTTAGATACCTAACTAACTTTGAATTAGAATAGCCCCATCCCATGGGCACTTGAAATCCAAAGCCTCTAACTGGATCCGGATTTTTCCCAAGATCTACCCCAAAATGGGAACAAAAAACTTCTCTAACTCAGAGCAGAATGAGCCCATTTCTGCTGGTGACCTCATTAAGCACAGAGCTGTAAGACCATGCAGAGTCACACAGAAATTTCTATTTAAGTTATGACACTAACTCCATATTTCTGCACCAAATAACTTAAAGGAAATGTATACTTCAGATGGTGGTGGGAAAATGGGAGGCCTCCTATGCAAAGACACACAGAGGACTCACTTCCACCACCTCCGTGTTCCAGGCAGAAGTGACCCAGAAAGGTCCTCCTTATCTCCCTGTCAACCTCCAGAGAAAGAATAGCAAATTTTAAAATCAATTCTGGAAGAGTTTGCAAGTTGGCACAAGAGTCTGTAATGGTTCTAAACCTTTAACATTATTTTAAGGCTATATTTAAATATATATGTGTCATTTAAAATAACTCACATGCCCTCCTCCCATTTGCTATTATTCATTTCAGCACCGATGCAACAGCCAAATGGTTTACCAGCCTGTGTCGCTAACACTTGCATAATAACTTGAGATCTCACAACCCCTCTATTTATCAAGCAACAATGTTACCAAAAATAACTATATGCATAGCTATAAGGAGAGTTGGGGAGGGGGAGAGGGGGAAAGGGAATGGGGAGATTTGTCAATACCATTTGAAACCTGCAATAAAGAGCTAGCGTTGAAGCTTTCACAGTGTGTAAGTCACTTTTCCTGATGGGCACTTTTCACAAAGTGGAGCCAGAAAAAGAAGGGCTGGGCAGGCCCGTGTGCCCTGGGAGAGGCACTAGGACTGCCAGGTCAGAGTAGGGCTCCAGAGCGATGCCACTGCACATGTCACTGCAGACCAGCAGCACGTAAAATGGGGGAGATGTCTCAGGCAAGGGCCACGATATCAGTGTAACAAACCCAGCAAAGCCCCTTTCCCACCGGCACTGTCACCAGCAAGTAATCATTATTTCCCTTGCAACGCACCTATTCTTATCACCACTATTCACAGCAGATTGACAGGTTCAGTGTAAAATGCAGTAGGTTAATGAAGAAGGGAATGTCGCTGTTGTGTTCACTGTCCACTTTCTGTCCATTTACTTTCTCGTATGTCTGTGTCTGTGTTTGTGTGTGTGGCATTTCTTTTCAAAGCCTGAGCATTCCTGGGGGTGGTAGGGAAGAAGGAAGGGAGGCAGCAGCTCTTTAGAAAGGCTGCTTCATCTGTGAGGTTTACAAAATACCATCAGCATTGCTAAACTAATGAATAACAAGAATGTGTTGTCTCCAGCTTTTATGCAGACTGTTCTGAAAAGATTCAAAACTGTGTGAGACCTGCAGTGTTGATCTGCCTATTCCAGGTACAGCTTCAATGATTTTTATCTCAGCTTGGAACACAGAGTGTGTTCTGATACTAATACTGATAAAAGCATAAAGGCTGATGCCATCTGCCATGGCAACTATCAAGATGGCAGCTGCTTTTCATCAGCTTTATCTGAACTTTGCGTTAACGGGAATTCAGACACTGTGGGTGCATTTTCAAAAAGCACATAAAAATGATAGCACTCCTCTGAATAAAACCAATTCATCAAATATCAACCTACTCTCATCTGCTTTATGTTTCTGGTAAGAAACGTGAAAAAAGGGGGGAAAATTCCATGTGTGCTCTCTTTAGATCACCTTGTCTCTTTATCAACCCTAGTCTCTGATGCCAGTAGCATTAGTTGCTTCCACTCACACAGCAGCAGCAGCAGCAGCAGGGCTGTAACCCTAAGAGGCTCTGACTTTGAATCCCAACACTGGCATCACTGCTACAAATGGGATTCAAATGCGCAGTGTCTGAGGGCAGTACAATCAACAAAATAGCATGCTAGTGTACAGAGCCTACCACAGGTAATAACAGAAGCTTTTCCCAAAGAAAGGAAAAAAAAAAGATAAAAGAGGAGAGAGAAGATATAAGGAGGGGCAAAAAATGAACTAGTAGCAATTCTAAGGGGCTTTTTTCCCCTCAGCAATGGTTTACAGCAGGTATACCTTCTCCATGTTCATTAGCAGTGCTAGAACATGACAATTCAGAACAGAAAAGATGCTAATTGCAGCACGCAAGCTTTGTGTTTCTGGCTATAAAAGTATATGTGAAATATAAATATAAGATGGTAGTATACTAACATATTAGAATGCTGTTACACTTCTACTGATTTTGTTATTTTCCAGAAGGTTATTTTCCCTGATTTTTTTTCCCTCTGCTAATTAAATCTTTATTTGATTTATTTTTTTGGTTTAACTTAGCATCTGGCTCTCTCTTTCTCAGAATAAATTTTATTGAATTTTAAGTAGATATAGATATATAATGGATGTATCTAAACAAAAAAATGTAGAAAACAATGATGCTAAACTATACATACACTAGAATCCAAAAATTTACAAAACATGTTCTCAGAGTGTTTGTTGCTACTACAGATTGATTTGGCAAGTAAGACTAAAATGCTTGAATGTCAGTGAAAGAAAGCCTAATCAGAAAGCTGAATGAGACACAGAAAGCAAGTTTGACACAGAGAGGACAAGGACCAGAGACCAGATTGTGCAAAATACTGAGTGACTTCAGCTTTCCAAGAAGTCAGTGGCAGTTGAGGAAGTTCTCTGGCACCACAAGTCGAGCCCCAAGGGACTGAGTTTACTTGAAGCAAGCAGAGCAGACCAAATCATCAACTATTGTAAATCAGTTTAGCGCCACAGCAGTCAAAGCTGGGTCTGAGCTGGGCCAAAGGCAGTGGCAGCTATTTGGCCCAGAAGCTCTCAAGGGTAATAGAAAGCCACAGATCCACGTCTAAATTAAAATTATGAACTGTATTAGTAATAATGCTGTCCATTAGAAAAATATTTTTGTTACTTCTCAATATTTGCATCTGGAAAAAATATTATTAAATAGCTGATTCCACCACAACAATGTGGTTTTTGGAAGTCAGAAAGGAGAGAAATGTCTGAGACTTAGAACAGAGAGTATTATGTTTTCCCTCTGCAATCCATTGTTTCAAATATGCATGATTTTCCTTTTTTGTTCTTGCGTTATGTACTAAATGAGGCTACTGGGCAGGGTAGGACAGCCTTCATTTTCAACAATGTGAAAAACATGAGAAAAAAACCTACTAGTATACAAAAGCCAAGCTACCTCTATATTTTGTTTCCCAGTGCTTCCAGTCCAAGATAGATCCTCAGTTCCTGCAGGGACACTTTTGAGGCATTAAATTAAGGGAATTTCATTTTTCAGTGAGTTTCATTTCAGCAAAATGCTCCTCCCTGAAACTAAAACATAAAAATATTAGTTGATATCTTTGTTTAGGGTCTTGTAAGGTGTTGAAAAGCTGCAAGCCCAGGATTGCCACACAAAGATCTTACTGTCTTCCAGTGGCTTCCTCCATATTATGTTTAAGATACCTTCTGAGTATTGAGGAGCTTGAACTATTGAAACTTTTATAATCCTTACTACAGGGACAATAGATTTTTTTTTCTTTTTTTTTTTTTTTTGGTCATGGAGTCATCAGCTCCACCGCATTTTTAGGCCCTAAAAGCATTTATCTAAAAAAAAAAAAATCCTTACTCTGGAAAGTAGGAGCAATAAAACTAAAGCACAGAAAAAAAATGAAACAACTAAAGCAGAGCCAACACTACACAGATTTTTAGGACACAATTCTTTATCTGAAAATCTCAATTCATCTCTCCTTCATGCAAGAACATATTATTAATGTTTAATGCCTACAACAAAAGATAAACATTATTTGGAATGGAGTGAATGAAGTGTACATGGAAGCACCACATTACTCTGTAATAGTGACAATTTTTGGGAGCTCCAAGGGCAATGATTTTCCAATAACGAAAGAAACAGGGAGAATTTTAAGTCTTACCAAAAGAGGGGGACAATTGCATTCTCTAATAAACACACCTTCATATTCTTCTCATTCTGTATGACTTTATAGTTTTACTGTTGCCATTCATTGCTTTTATCATTTGAAGGCAATCAGAGTTTTGCCTTAATTTCCAGGCAAATACGAGTGGTAAAAAATATCATAGCTTCTGAAACTTTTAGCCTAACACAAAGACAAGAGATGTGGTCCTCAGATTAAAGTGTTCAGAAAATACTTCCACCAAATTTGTGGCAGATAAAACACTGAATCAGAAGTTGAAAAGAGAAACAGTTATTAACTGTACGAATGGGTCATAAGCACTTGATCAAGAGGCCACGTTCAGAATAATGGGTAGAACATTGAGAAGGGTACTACAAGAGGTTTAGCTGTGGATGGCTAAAATTACTCAAGGACCTAAATTATTTGAAACTTTTGAAATAGATTCTCCATGCTCTTCAGTAAGGAAAATAAACAAAATAAATACCGGCAAAAGCAAAGCAATATGGAGAACTCCATTACCTAAAAGACTGTCAAGCTGGAAAACCAAAGTCAGTGAGAAATAAGGTATTAAAACTTATATGATTAAACTCTGTTAGAGTCCCCATAGAAGTTAGGGGAGTTTCCCACCAACTCACTAGATTTACAATATTTTTCTTGGGAGTGGGATTTCTTCAAAAGACGAAAGAACAAATGCATAGGGCATGTACATTAAATATCATCAATGACAAGCAGAGTGGTGAATATTTGGGAAAAAAAAAGATAGTAGTATTATTCTGAAATTGAAGCTATGTTGGTTTAGAACAGTAGAGGAACTACACATGCATGATAAAACTAAGTAGGGACATTTGCATTCAAAAATAACAGGACTCCAGTAACTACATTATCACCTAGTACTCACAATGCCCTATCATGAGGACACAAGCTGCTGGAGTATATTTCATACAGCTTCAATTGGCCAAATCTTCAGTGGGATTTAGGTAACCATCTGCATTCCTTTGAACCTAAATGGTCTGAAAATATGGTGCAACTGGCCCAGGTCACTCTCCTGGTATATTATTTGCCTTGACAGTGTGCTCCTTAGCAAATATAAAAAGTGAAGTAATACATGGACACACAGGACTGAGCCTTAAATTAAGGCAGATTTTATAGACTTATGGTTAAAATTGGGGATTTTGAGATGCAGCTCTGTGCTGTTCTCACACAATGTCAGGTCTGTTTGCATGCAGCAAGGAATCTCATTCCTGTTCAGTGGGACTATGTGCAAAAGGAAATATAAAGCATTGCTGTCTATTATTAATAATGGAAAAAACCCCAAACAAACAAACAAACAAAACCCCAAAAAAAACCCCCAAAAAACCCTGATGCCTGGAATTGACATTATTTTGAAATATTAATATTGCCTTGTAACTGTGTTGCAAAAGGGAGAGCCTCTGCATGTTCCTGCTCTTCAGTTAGTCTGCAGTTGGAATGGTCTGCTAATGGGGGTCTCCATAGAGTTACATCAAAATTGCTTTCCCCATCCTTATCATATATTGTAATGGCATTGAAGTAGTCTTCACAGACATGCCTTGCAGTTATCATTCATAATCATGAAACTGGTATTCCACTAAATAAACTTTCTGGGACTTTTTAAATGTGATATGAACACATCACTCAAGTGAACTGAAAGTTGCTTTGACATGGAAAAACATGAAGAGAACGAAGTTGGATAGCTGTTTTGTAAACACAGAAATTGTGGCTGCTAAGAAACCTTTATAGTTCTCATGGCCTGAGTCCACTTAAAGGATTAAAAACTAAATTCTGGACACTTCTTTCAGGGGAGACACTCAAATATTGCACATACTTTATTTCAAATTAAATATTCCATGTTTTTTTTTTGTTTTGGGGAAAAAAGAAAGATGAAAATGTAAGTATGCTTACTGCTCATTGAATATATTACTGAGTAGGCTCCTCCTCATACACACACTCCTTCTAAGGACACGATTGCAATGGCTCTGAGGGTGGACCAGGTTTCACTTTGGGTTTCATCTAGAGGAAACAATGTTTTTCAGTGCTTTCATGAAACAGATTTCAAAGATCTCTAACAAAATCTTTCAAGGCAAATGTTTTCTTAGAAAGCTTCATTTTATCTGTATCTTGCCTATATGTGCACTACTGAAAAGTAAAGCAGAGAGTGTGCAGTAAAAGATCAACATTTATTCTGTCTTTATCTGATGTGGACACTATTCTGCACAAAAGATGTCCTTATGCAGTCTAGAACACCTTCAAAGCAGACCAAATTTAATTAATCATCACGTGCTCTGAACTGGAATAAGAGCACCTATCCTGGACCTTGCAGATCAGCTGTTCTTGAGTGTTTCTCTCAATACTTGGTCTGTTCTGTCATGAAAGACTATTACTGGATTTTGAATTCAATATCTCTCATACTTCTTATGTGCTGTGTTTTCTAAGGAAGAGGACTCTGATTTTTCACTCAGGTGTATTTAAGAGGAGAATCAGATACCACTAATGATATTCAAAGCGGTTACTAAAACAGATCTCAAAATCTCAGTGCATCTCCTGCATAAAACATCAGAACACAGCCTCTGTGAGCCAAGACTGAGTTGTAATTGAGATGAGAGCAAAGTTGTAATGCAGTAGGAATGGTGGGTGAAAGCCAATGTTATTGCTGCTCTGCATCAAGGTCAGGGACTGTGCTCCAGAGACCATGCATGATCCATTTCCATGAGTGAACATGGAAAGATCATGCCTGGTCCTACAGCACAGAAGAAGCCTGGACTTGCTCTTCTCCGTCATTGCATTTGATGGGTGATGGATGATCATAGGAGGGGAAAGGAAATAGAAGGGGCATTTAGTTATGTGAAGGGGACTGGACTTCCTTCACTTCCAGCACTTAAAGTGACTGCACGGCTTGTGCTTGGGCTGGGGTGAATCATTCTGACTCAATAACAGTGTGCACTCACTTCACACATTTGAATACATGGCCCAGAATACTCAACCACAAAGAATAAAAGTAGTAACTTTCCACAGTTTTAGAACAAATGGTGCTGTTGGTAGCAGAGCAGGCTAACGGCAAGAAGAAAAAAAAGAACAAGGGCAGAATGTGTTATTCCCACAGGTAATTTGATCACATCCCCGGAGCACACAGTACTTGACGTTACCCCAGGTTTTGACAGGGCTTTTTTGGCATTCCTGGAGGAGATGGCGTAGTGAGCCATGACTCACACCACCTGCCCACCATGAAAACTCTTGCAGCCTGCCACAAGATTTAAAATCAATAAGTGTTTGTGTCTTTAGGTTGCAAACATTTTCTATATCATTTACATAAAGAGCCTGCAACAGAAGAAAAAGAAAAATGCCTATTTTCTCAAGTTATTGCAAAAATAATTGAACAATCAAGAGGTCTTTCACCTGTTAAAATGCACAAAGTAGAAGTTATTTTTTTACTGGTAGAGATCACGCTGGGTCTGGAATTTAAGATACAGATTGATTGATCTCTTTAATCTAATATTTGTTCATGGGGAGGCTGTTATCTTTATTGCGGTGACACCTGCTAGTGTCGTTATAGTTAAAGGCTTACTGTATTTCTATTATAAATGCTGGTTTGGGGTTTAATATATCAGCAGGTTTGTACTGCACTGAGCTAAACGCTGGCCTAGAAGCTGTCAATCCTAAGACACACAGGCAATTTTTTAAAACCCCAATCTGATTCTTTCAGGGCTTTTTTCTCTAATATAATTGCTAAAATACTGAGGGAGGAGAAAACAGTAGAAGTAGCACGGATTTCAGTAAGCAGCTGATACAGAGTCTCACTCTCAAAGCTTTATATTCAATACAAATTAAAATCAATGTGTGAAGATGCTGTCACCTGACTTGACAAACAAGCTGATAAAACACCCAGAGATGTAGTTTCAAGTGATGTGACATATCTCTTGCTCTACTGAGGCCAGTCTGAGCCACCCTGCTAACATAAAACAGTCCAAATGCCAGCAGACTGTGCTGCTTTAGGAGCGCTCTGCATAAGGAAATGCCTCAGTGGCAGAGGCGGCTGCCTCATATGCACTAACTGCTGGTAGAGGGGTAAGCAACAGTCAGGGAAAAATGAATAAATGCTCTTGTTTGTCAAAGTAGGTAAAACGTTTGCTGTGCAGTTTAGTTTACTTTGAATTGCACTGCTGGGGGTAATGCTGTGTCGCTCTGAGCACAGTCATGTCAGTCGGGGCATTTCTGGGCATCGGCAGAGAGCATAAATGGGGGTGGACCTGAGGCTGCTCTACCCTCTGTGAGAAAGTACTGCAGCAGTTAATTTCATGTCACAGGAGGGTAACAAAGGCATCCTGAGGGTAATTTAGAGCATCTTTCCAAGAAGTGGAGTAAATTATTCTAGGCAAATCAGCATGCTCACATGGAAAATACTACGTCCAGGACAAGATCTAGATTTCTTAGTCTTCTCCATATTTCTCTTTAATTTTCTGGGTTCCTTTCCACTCCCATATCAGTTTTCACAGCTCCACTACATGCGTTTCCACTGTCTCACTCCATTTCTGCACAGCCCACTATCCTCTGTCTTTTTACAGAGATGAACAGGTCTCAAATATGATAATATGCCACATGGTAAGAAATTCTCTCTAAAAAGCTGGCACCTACATTCTGAGTACAAATCACGTGTGCTTATCTCACTTTCATACACAGTGTGGGTGCTGGTGTGCATGTGCCCACACAGATTTGTTGGACTAATATCCAAAACTTACCCCCTCCCTTGGATCTTCTTCTATTTTTAACTCAGACACACCAAATACAGACTTGAGCGTGAGTTTTCCCTAAACTGGCTATTTCTAAGGATCACTCATCAAAGTCTCCTCCATAGCCCTTCTCTGGTCTTGGCACCTGAGCTGATGCTCAGGAGACCTGCCCAATCTGCTGGCAGGATGAGTCAGACACAGGACTGTATCATCATGCAGGTCCTAGCTCACCACTGCTTTTGCACATATATCTGCAATTAAAACCCAACCATTTTACATTCAAAACACACAAAACCAGGGAACAGAGCAACACCAGGTCTGCAGAAAATGTCATCCTCTTTCACCACCCCTACAACATAACTCTACATTTATCTATAAAGGGTGGACGAAATGGGAAAATATCCCACTCTAGCCTATCTATTCTCCTGTTCTACCTCTAAATGAAATAGCATATTCTTCCCTGTTTATTTTACGGTTTTATATATACACACACATATTGGTCACACACTTGCATTTTTTTTTGTTCCAACTGATGAAGTAGATTTTTACATGCCTTTACCTTATTCTCTGTCTTCAGGTTCTTCGTGTAATTTTTACTTCTCCAGGAATTTCACCAATTCATCACAGTGAACATGGTTATTTTTTAATTGCTATCCATACTGTAGTAAATATAAATGACAAAAATCATCAAACATATGTTGCCTAAGTTGTATAAATATGCATATATGTTAAAGATGTGGTAGCAGGCAGGTGCACAGAAAATCTTCATAAAGTTAACAGCTACTGCAGCGATAATAAACTGATGTTACCCTTTCAAATGCTAGTCAGGATTTTGCAAGCATTAGCCACCACCGTGTGATTTGAGCAGTGCCACTAATACAGATACAGTCAAGCTGGCAACTTGTCTCTCTTCCCCCCCTCAGTCTCCCCCCTTTTTCTCACAAAGAAATAGAATGAGTTTATTAAAGTATAGATGCCATTTTCATCTCGCAATGTTAACTGTGTTGTCTGTATCCCAAAGGTACTGAGCCAGTCAAGGCAAACAGCTGTGCCACCTACTTGCAACAGTTGCACACCCACCACAAAGCACGGGTAGGAGGAGCAGGTTAAAGCGAACCATAAAGCTGCTAGTATACCTCACTTTGCAGTTTACCCATTAGCTCGAGGGAAATTTCATCCCTTTGGAGAATATGCATTGTATGTAGAGCTCATAGCAGAGAGTATTCTTTTGCTCTCATCTCCTATAAACCACCTACTGCATTTTTATGTTCTACAATCACATACACCAAAACAGTGTTTAGCAAATTAACATCAAGCTAAATAAAAGGCATATCAACCAACTTAGCAGGCAGTTTTTAGATACTTTTCTACTGAGGATGTTGAGTGATCTGTAGGCTGAGAGCTGTATTTCCCTCATATTCTCATTATTTGATTTTAGCTCAATTACATGAGTTTAACAGGAAAATTAATTCATTTTCACTGGTTTTATCAGTAGCCCTGATTACTGCAACACGAAGGAATAAAGCAAGCTGATGGAGGAAGGCACAGATTCAGCACATCTCCAAGGGCAGCTACACAGACGGGATTTCTGTACAAATACCACGGTATGAGAGAATTGCCCTTTCACTCCATCCCTTCGTAAGGTGAAGCCTTAGCTGCAGAAACTCTGTGCACAACCACAGACAAGTGCACTGCATGTTTGTGTGTGCATGTATGTGTATGTTGGTGAGTGGGGGGAAACACATGTGCTTGTTTCCGTGCAAGTGCAGTGGATTTCTGACTTCCACTGCAGATATGTGGGCTTCGGTTGCTTTCTGTGAAAGTCAGTGGAAAAGCATCTCTTCTCCCCTGTCTGTCTTGCCCATTGTAGGCCAGCCATGGTATATGTATTCAGCAAAGGTTTTGTCTCAGAGATGAGATGTGACAGGACGCAAAGAAATAAGAGAAGTAGCAGATGTACATGCATGCACTGATACAGTCAGGCACTTGTCCAGTACTTCTAAAGGTCCCACTACCTCTAATACTAACAGTGTCTCACAAAGTAATATACTAAACCAAGACTACCCTACATCATCATTGCATTAACATCAACAGAACAAATAAAACACCTGTGGTTTTCCAAATTGATGCTTATTTGAGGTCAGATCTACGTATCAGTGAATGTCTAGATCTTGTAATCCTCATCCTCTGATACAGTAACAGAAACACAGTCAGTACTAAATGTTCATTTAGAAAAAGAAATACTTTTAAGTACTCCACAATTAGTTGTGAGTTTCTTTCTGCGTCTTGAATATAATTAACTAGGGCTTTATCTTACCATTATCCTTCCATGCACTAGGGAGTCAATCTAGGAACTTCTTTCTCACAGGATTCGAATATATTCTTATCTTTTTATATTAATTGAGTTATCTTATAGTGTCACAGAGGCAGTAGCTGAAATAAAGGTGCAGAAAGAAAGCTTCAGTCCCTCCTGAATGCTACTTGAACCCAGAGAACTTCAGCTAGGGCAGTGTTTTGTCACACAGTGCAGACCTTCCAGGAGTCTGGTTTCCCTGCCCCTGAAGCATGAGCAGGGAAATCCCACTGCTCAGGGAAGTTCCATTATTCCACTCAAATCACATTAGTGTTACTGAAAAATCAGTGGTTTCACTTTTTGTCATGAGCACTGATGACCATTTCCGATCTGGGAAGTCATTTCCAGCAAACTTCACAAGCATACAACAGTGCACAACTGTGCTCAAGGAGCAGTCCCTGTACAGATAACGAGAATAAAAGCACACATGGACCATATAACAAAAACCCAACAAGCTTTATTTCTATCTCATCAGCACCTTGCTATGCATTGTTGTCAGCATATGCTTTCCTGAAGCTATATTGTATTCAGATTCCTCACTGTCAAGGAAATTATTACTACTAAAATCCACTCCCTACACACCCCAAAAGTGACTGCTTAGTACAATGATAGTCATTGGCACAACACAAATCTTAAAGGTATAATGTTTATTGTAATGACTAGAAAGGATAATAAGTTGAAAAGCAGGAAAAATGAGGGGTGCAGCATTCAAGTCTGCAGCAATACACAACCTTAACAAGACCAAAAGAGCAATGTTACTAACTAAAGCAATAGGCATGACCAAATGGTCATCTTCAATTCAAAAACATCTGATGTGCTTACTCTTACCATGACCTTCTGAGGTGGGCTCATCAAAGTGCCAGTCTTCCTAGACTGATGTGTAACCACTACAATACTACATAATGATTACACAAGGAATTGTTTCAATTGGCAAAAGCCATGTAATGCAAGAGGATCAGAGCTCAAGCTCTGACCTTTAATTTATAAACAAACAAGGAAAAAGGATTCTAGCCCTGGCATTTGCAGAAGTTCACTGCCCACTCACTGCAGTAAAGGACTGCGGAAACTAATTGGGGCGTATAAACTCAGATTCATATCATTAAGACAAAGCCCCCTGTCCTTCCTCTATACTCAGGGAAATGCAGTGGAGTCTCCTCAGTGAGGTCTTTTAAGTCTAGAATGAGTACATAAAATAGGCCTGTCACAGCTCTAAAATACCTTCTTCACAGGTATCTAACCTCAGGAGAGATGAATCCCAGATGCTCAGCAAGAGGTCCTGAAGAAAGTGGCTATGAGTTTACAACTTTCAAAGTACCTTAATGTACCTCATACTTGAGGACTGGAGTAAATGGTCCTTCTGCCATACCAAATACCATGGTGACTGCTCCAAAACTAAGTTGTTTGCCATCTTATCCCACATGCCAGAAGTGGGTTCCAGTCCAGCTTCTAACCTCTTTTGCCTTTGCAGGTGGGTGAAACTCTACTGTGAATCCACACAGCAGGGCAGATTTTTTATTTGATAAGAATACCCACATGGTCTCATTTAAACTGGTAGACTATTGGGTCTCACACAAGCGAGGTAGGAGATTTGTAGGATGGATGGTAAAGAGAGAGTTAGTGTAAACTATGGACATTCCATAACTGAGATCAGATTGGGATGAGTACCTGTAAAATAATAGTGCTTGCAGTATTCACTTTAGTTCTGAGGACATTATCATGAGATCTGTCCAGTGCAAGTCCCTGGACAAAGGGGTTTTACGTTTCAGATGCATTTTGCAGAGATCTTTTTTTTGCCTGAAGGTGGGCAGACTCATGGCAGCAAGTGAAGTTTCTGCTATATGGGAGAAACTCTCCAGTGGGGAGTCACTGGGAACCCTCCGAGCTAAGCAGTTCTCTTTCAGGATATTTCCCTGTGCTCTCCCTGTATAGCTCCATCTTTCTCCTTATTAAGACAATGAATTGCCTTCAAAACAATACACATAAATTAGAAGTTCAAGTAGCAAGACCAAGTAGTCACAATTAATTCATTGGATATGATATAAAAAATAAAATAATTTTAAAAAGAACACCAACAAACAAACAAAACAAAAAGCCATTGCCTTAAGGATAAAGAAAAGCTAATTTTTCCATACTAGTATGCTTGAAAGGAACATGAGAGAGACTTAGACAAATGGACTAGCTCCATATAATACAGTACCAGTTAAAGAAAAAAGCACAGAGATTACAGCAAATTATGCACTCCTGTACCCAGGCAGCATTCACACTCTTGAATTAAAAACATGTATGCTTAACTCCAAGGATCAGGACAAAGCCCTTAGCATATAATGATATTTCCTTAGAAAAGAAAACTCTGTTTTTCACTTATTTTCTCTGTAATAATAACTTATTTTCTCTGTAATAACTTTACATATCTTATTAAACTTTCATTAAAAAAAAAAGGTCTGTGACTGACAGTGAATGCGATTTCTACTCAAAAGGGAGAAGTTTAAAAAAATTATAACAATTGAAAATGACCTGTTCTGTGAGAAACAAATAGGCAGTCTGAAGTATAGATACCATGATGTATTCAGCCCTAGAGTACAAGAAACAAGGCATTTCTGGGCCATGCTAGACTGAGAACATTAGTTTATAAACTTTATCATGACCTGAACAGAGGCACTACCCACCTCCTTTTGGATCAAGAAGGGAGAGGAAAGGGCATAGTTGTATCTTTATTCTCATCCATTAATCTGTCCGGCCACTCCATGGATTTCAAGGAAAAAAAGGCTTAGACTGAAGCCCAAATTCTGGTTTCACTTACTGCTGCAGTTTATCACCCAAACTTGGTGGAATGCTTTGCTGATGTGACTAAATCAATTCACAGTTTTAATTTCTGCAGTTTCAAAATGCCAGGATTTATTTTTTTTTCTTCACAGTAGTTAGAGTCAGTCTTTATTTTTTATTAAAGTCTGAGATTTGCCAAAAGGAAAAGACTTCAGAAAACCCCCATACAGGCCAGGGCTCCTCCACTGCCTTAGAAGCCCCTCTGGAAAGCTGTTAGCCTCTCAGAAAAGGAATATAACCAGCTGACTCCAAGTGCCACTTTATCAATAATGAGATATTCAGAAGGAGTCTTAATTTTATCTAACCGGAGGGATGAGACTATCATCTTCCCTGACAACCGAAAACTCAGCAGAGACCTCTTAAAGGGAATCATCTCCATTAAGTTGTTGCCTGCTTGCAAGCAGTAGCAGTAATGGCATTCACCAGCTTTCAGCTGGAAGTGACTGGGGGAGAATGCAGCAGGTAAATTGGTGCTTTGCAGGGGTATTTCACATGTATCAGTGGCATTGTGGCATTGTGACACTCATCCATAGGGTCTGCAGGGACTTGCAATCAATTCTAAGACTACGCCTAAGGTTCTAGGATGGCCCAGAGCGTAAAGCATGTGTGTCCTGCAATGTTTGTGTGTGTGCATGAATACACATGCACAGCCTTTCCACAAATCATGTTCCATGGGCTCATCATAATACCAGCATAACAACTTTTAAATGAAAAATTTAAATTGTGATGTTCTAAAAGACAATTTGCAGTTCATGACACTGCAATAACTTACTCTGACTTTTTAAAATTTACACTGTGATAAAACTGTTATTAATCCCAATTAAGATTTTTAGGGAAAAGCAAATATTTAAAAGAGAAGGTTGGTGATCTAAATACATACAATTTCTTTTTTAAAAAGTCTGTCTTTTTGGAGACTGACACACTATCACTAGGAAATTTCAGTAGTTGCTTAATATTAAATAACATAAACAACTCCTAATTTCTTTATGCAATTTCTTTCCAACTGTACAGTTTATGCATGAGAGAAATTAAATTCTTCTCAGGCAGACAGTATGATCTTCCCATGACTTAGGAAAAAAGAAAGACAAATTTATCTCCAAAGCATTAGGTTTGTGCTTGCCAACGCTGAGTTGGGTAATTGGTCCAAAAAAGACAGAGGAAAAGGGGAAAAAAAAAAAAAAGAAAAACAAAAGTTCCAATAGAAAAAGAAATCTTTGATGTAACAGAACAAGAATCAGACCAGTGTCAAAGACAAGGAGTTTTAGGAATAAGAAAAGGGAACAGTGTGACTTGCTAATAAATTAGGAGATTCTGAGGTGCGCAAGACATAAAAAAGGGTATTCCCATCAGCAATAGTTGAAGATACTTTATGAATTCAAGCAGATGATAATTCATTTTCTCTGTGATGTAACCCAACACTGTTTAGTCCCTTCTTAACAACCCTTCAATCATGTCTTATTTCATTTAAGTCTAAATAACACTTCAGCCACCTCCTACAGGGGAGTACTTGCAGATTTCCCTCTGGAAATATATTTCTATAACCTCAGAGTGTCCAAAAACCCCCAAATTTTATTTTAACTTCTACAATGACAAATTATTTAAGTAAGACAGAATTATGAAACTAAGGTTGCACAACATGTCACTTGTTCTCAAAAAATTAATCCGATAGTGTTTGCAATCATGTACTTGTGTACCTCGCATTAGGCCTCACCTTATGTTCTGTCTATATTTGGGCTGTAGCAGGTTTTTGTGTAACTTAAGTAAACTTTAGTTATAAAACGATTATTAGCATAAATATGAATAATGTTTTTGAGACAGATTCTATCATCTAAACTGCAGGAAAACTTAGTGGCATGAGGCTGAAATTAATACTATACAATGCCTTTTACTTTCACCAACCCCAGGACTTCTTAGCCCAGATGTACACCTCTACTTTTTAGACCAAAGTTATATGCATGTATATCCAGAGCAGAAAGCTAGACCTCTTCCCCAGTTCAAATGGTGAGTCCTTCATTCTCCCAAAGGCTCATGATGTACACAAAATTGTCCAGGTTTACCAACCTCTACCCTGATGAGCTGGATGCAATTTCTCTAGGTATTAGGCAAGCTTATCTAAAGGTTTTTAGGTGCGTTGAACAAATCAATAATTATTTATAAAACGTTCTCAGGCAAAATACATAACTAGTCTGAAATGAGTTTTGATTTGATCACTTGCAAGTTATGTCACACAAAACCAGGAAACAACCATATTTTCAGAACAAACACAATTCACAGTGAATCAAAATGTTTACTAAAGACTATAGAAACATTTTGAGACCATAGAGGTGCAATCTCACTCACATTCTGTCATAATGTTAACATGAAAGTTCTTGCCTCAATTGAGTTCCTCCATGATGAATAGCATGTGGTTTCATTGCATTATGAGACTTAAAACCTGTTGGTCTCAATTTAAATTGAGATGATAGCTAAGCACATCTACTTTCAGAAAGAACCAATCAAAAAAAAAAGACATGATTTTCCATAGAAACATCTCTACCAATAGTTTATATATGCTGAAGTAGCCAATTACATCTTGGCACACTCAAAAATACATAGCAACAGCAATGACAGCATGGCAACAGCAGCTGCTGCACAACGGAAAAATTAGAAAATTACTCTTTAGAAAAAAATATATTCTGTTAATTCACTTTGTTTACATTTTCTTTCATGAAATAGTTCTAGAAAACACTGTATGTGTAGCTAACTCTTCTTGTGTACCTCATTACTGGGTGGAAGAATTAAGATTATTAACAAAAATATTCCTTGTAGTCAAGGTTGCCTTCCACTCTGAGTATAATTCTGCACATGGCAAATCATTTAGAAAGTATGGGATTTTCATTTCACTTCCTCCCAGATGAAGGTATATCAGCAATCATAAGATGATTTCACTTTTTGCAGCCAGAACATTGGCTTTGGTGTGACAGGACAACTTCCCTAAGCAGTGAGATTTCACCTGACAAGCCAGGAAAGGCCTGGCCATGGTGGAAAGACTGATTTTTCCCTCAGGTGAAGCCATCATATGTTCTCCTCATACAGTATGACATTTGCCATATGGTCAGATCATATTTACATGAATATGCACTTGAAAAGATATAAAGGGAGAGCGGGTTTTAAATAGTCATGGTGGAAATACTGTTTTTCTAAAAAATTTTAAGGTCCAGCTCCTGCCTCCACAAGCATATGTTTCACTTCCACTCTCCCCTTCCCAGGGGAACGTCCCACTTTTATTATGGGACAGCGCCCACAAGAGTGGTTATACTGTGCTTGATTTGTACTGTGTCAGTGACGATATAGCAGGGAACAAGCAAAGGGTTGTCAGTACTTTCTCAGAGGGGCGTGAATGTGTGTGACCCCATCGAAGTGCCACCTGTGTGTAAAACAGAGTTGCAGAGCATGGCAGTACACAACACACGTTTTTGAAGGGAGGTGATGGGAAGGCAAAAAAAATCTGTGCAGGAAATCTAGCAATTATGTTCACAGTGGAAGTGTCATGTGTCTAAATAATATTTCTTGTGTTTTATCTGTTTGTAGATTTGTATCATATTCCCTTGGGATACGAAACAACTCATTTGTGCCTCTATAGTTAAGGATTAGGCCATTTCCCTAGTCTAAATCCTTCCATTCTGTAGCTATTAACATCTGCAAAGTTAATCTACTGTCTTGTAAAGCACAGAGAGATTTTGATATACCAAGAGTGACTACATTTGAGTTGATCAGATATAGTTATGTAAATATGAATTCCAGCAATGGCAGATAAAGAATTTCAGCTTTATTTTGCTACTTCTAGTATGTAGGGCTCGGTTTTTAGGCTTGACAGTTGTTCCATTTCTCTGCGAGCCCACATTCAGGAGAGACATGTGAGGCCATGCCCACTTCCTGACTGCCCTGCAGATCCCAGAGTGTCTGCCTGAAAGTGAGAAAAGATCACTGCTTGAAAGGAAAAGATATTTTCTCTCACTTGCATTAAAGTACCATTAGATAGAGCAATGGGTTTTTTTTCAAATTTTCTCTTCTACTTCATACATCTGCTTGGCCCGGAAAGTGGGCTCCAGGTGAGATGAAGGTTAATCTGTCCAGGGCAGCCTTTCCACTTTCCTCTTGTCCCTGCTCAATAGGTGGTTTGGAGAGCTTTGAATGCTACTTTTGAACCCACCCACACAAAAAGCTGCTCTCTAAAATGACCTTTGAACATGACTGAGGGAAGACAGTATTCTCTGAAGTGCTGTTTATTGTCCTGCTTTTACACATTGTTATTTATATGTTTCATCTTCCACTTGTCCTGCTCTTATCCCATTGACCAGGTTCATAGCGGTCATGGCTATGATAAAAATCATTATTATCAGTTATAGTTGCTCTACTTCATTTTAGATAACGCTTCTTTTGGACTAGAATGGAAAGGTATGTACTGCTGCTAGTAGCTCTTATCGTTTCTCAAACTGTCAGTGAACAGTCATTATTGTCCTTCCACTTCTCCTTCTATTGTGAGAACAGTTAGTTATCCCACTTTTCATAAAGCTTGCTGGTTTGTAAATTAGCTTCCTTTGCAATAATCTTTCATTTAAATCTGGAAACCCTTTACCCTTCTTCCCTAATTGCATATGGGAAAATTAGTCACCAAATGGAAATGACTGAGACTTGAATATGAAATCTATACATTTCAGAAGAAAAAAAAAAAATCTCTACCGAGTAGGAATCAGAGCTGGCATCTTTTCAGTTTCAGCATAACAGGTACTTTCCCATCACTTTTCTCTTTCAGCTCTTGGCTGAAATCCTCAAACATTAGAGTGCAGCTTTCAATTCAGTATGGTGTACATGACCTCATGTAGCCCCTCACCATCCCAGGAGCAGAGCTAAAAACTTTCTGGCAGCATACATAATTCCTTCTCTGATTTCTGAGTTTTAGGATACAAAGACTAGTGTCACAGCAACATCTGATGGAAAGGATGTAAGAATAAGACTGAGCCACTGTCTCCAGCCTAACTTCCTCCATATGCTTTGTGTAAATTCCCAGAGCTTGCTCCATGCTGTATGTCTTAAGGCAATGCCTCACAGGTGAGAGGAATGCACTAGTTCTTTAGATATTGTTCATAGGTTGCTCATAGAAAGGGTACATCCTGCTCAGTTTGCTCTGCATTCTTGGTAGAAGATGTGAATGCCACAATCAAATTTCATCACTGCTTTTCTATCAGCATTAGTTTATATCAGTATTAATTCCTGGGGAAATGTGAAACTCAGGATTTTGGATTTTCTATTCAAAGTTGATCCTGTCCTGTAATTGGGATCATTATCTATGAGTGTAGGAGGCATAAATACCTGCAGGTACAGCATCACAATAAAAACACTGAGTGGAATGAAACAACACCTTAGTTACTCATGGCCAAATTGACTTACTACGAAAACTGCTACAGTAGAAAGAGTTACAGAAGCTAATCCACTGCTGCTTCATAGTTGTCAGCCCCGAACTCTGCTCCACAATATCGCAGTAAGTGATAGCAAAACTCTATCAAGTGGATCATGTTCTAGTTTAGACATTTAGTTAATACACAGGGTGATACGCTAGACACGTGGAGGTGTAAAAGCAATTTTGCACTGTGTGAAACATGAGTTTCAGGGAAACTCCAAGAACTGAGTTTGATTGATGGAAGAGTGGGGGACATTATCTACAGATGTAGCTACTGATGAGCTATCACTCAAATCCCTAAGGTATCATTTTATGCTATTAACACAAGAATCCCTCACGTCAAGCTGACCCATTCTACATTTCCATTCAAGTCCCTCCATGGCTTTGATCCTCCCTTGTCTCTCTCTGGCTTGCCACAGACACTGGGCCAGCAACATGGGCATTGATGCTCTTGTCCTTTCTTCTCTGTTCCACACCCCCAGCGTTTAGCTGCATGTGCAATGTGGCACGCAGTTGGCTTCTACAAGCAGCTCTTTTTCTATACTTCTCTGAAGTGACACTTGCCTCCACCTACTCCTCAAGGTGCTGCCCGTTCACAAGAACTGACACATTTTTCCATTCCGTCACTGGGAGAACATTTTTGGGTGCCAGTGTTGGCCCCTACTCGATAAAAATGGCCATGATACTAAAATTATCAAGGGCCAAGTGTCTCTTCCTCCTTTTCATTCACACAACAAGCCTTTAACATGCAAGTTCCTAGTAGTTTTTAACAAATTGGAAATGGTACACGACAATGCCATATCTAAGGGGAACAAAGGGGAATAAGACAGTGGTACTAGATCAAAGGGAAAACATAAGTATTGCAAGCAGTCTAAAGAGCATTTCCCTGGGATGAAGGAAAAGAAATGAGGCAATGGGAGCAATTGAAGTGGCACGGGCATTCTCATAGAGGACCCATTACACAAAATAAATTTTCTTTAATCTAAACTATTTGGCAAAAGCAGATAGGACCTGTATGCCAGATACATAAAAATGTATGTAATCTGCTCATGATCTATCTGCAGGCTGTACTGTCAGTTACTTGATGTGCATGGGCTGAGACAGGGGAGAAAGGAAAAAAAGGAAGAGCAACTAACTAACTAACTCACTAACTGTAGCACAAATGTGGAAAGCTTTCTTAATTGTCTCAGTTTGTATTTTTCTTTCCTTCCCTGAATGGCAGTTTTGACCCCTTAGAATCACTCTTTTTTAGATCCGGCTTCATATACTGAATGTTTAATGTACACTTTTTTAAACCAACAAGCTGAATTATCCATCTGGTTGTCTAATATATTTTTGTGGTAGCTTTAGGTCCTAGCAAATTGGATATTTCAGTACCTGTACATCTCCAGCATATCAGAACATAATGACAATGAATACGTACATTTCTGAAAAACGGGGGGCTTTTTGTATTTCTGTATAAGCACGATAATACATTCTGACACCATAAGAGTAGTATTTTCTGTCAATCAGCTTGAATTCTCTGTAAGTCTCAGACATATAAGTCACGTTGAGAGGGTTATGCATTTCACAAGTGGATTTATATATAAATACTTTCTCTGGCTCCAGTTCAACACAACAAAAGAAGTCAAACATTAGTCTGTATTTGTATTTCTTCACTGAAATGTTTTGACATAAACTGCACACAATCCTAGCTGAAAAGTGCCATACAGTTTGGAAGAAACTGCTGTGAACACCTCTATTGTTCACAAAATGCCAAAGTTTTTGCTTCTTAGAAACTTAGAGGCCTCATTTCCACAGTTCCATCAACAGTTTTCTCTAAAGAGCATGCAGTTATGTATACAGCCTTCTCCTTCCTTTACTAGGCTCTCTTTCCCTTGTAAGTAGACTCAGAAACCTACTAACACTACTGAGAGCTATAAAAATGACATCTGACCTTTGCCAAAACAATGAAACATCTACAACCAAATGGTGGCTATTTTTTATCTAATTGTGAGGCAAAGATATGGTTTTGCATGTTAGCAAATAAATCACTGTCACTTTACAGTAAAATTCTTTACAGTGCATGGCAAATTCTTGAGTCAAACCTATCAGTTACATTGCTTAATTCTAGAATAACTCAATAAAAGCAGAGTTATTTTGGATTTGCTCCAGAATTCCCCTGTTTCCCTGATGTGCAGTGGAAGTGATCACAGCCACCATCTGCAATCTGAAAGCTCTGGGTGCAGCTCTGCAAGATGGTAATAGAGGAATGCTGGAGAGACTGCAGTGTGACAGCAAGCTTCATTATATCCAGAATAACCTACAGACTTTCCTAAAATGTACCAAGCTTGCAGAGTCCCAAGGGGCTGCTAAACTGGTCAAGCATCACTGCAGCACATCTGACTACTCTCTTTTTCTCTGAGGATACTCTAACACACAGTCCCCATTCACCCAACATTCACCCGTTCGCTCCAGCCCTTCCTTATCCTCCCTGTAGCCTGTCTAGCTACCATAGAAGAAAAATCCTTCAAAAGGGCAGAAAACCTTAGGGTCCCAAACTCAACTTATGGGAAAACGTGAAGGCATAGTCCTGAAGCAGATTGTCTGTAAAAGCATGTTCCATTTCACAGTGTTCATTCTATTCACCAGCTTAAACTCACTCTAAGTAGTCCCTATAAAAATGTGTTGGTTTCATTAGACATCCAATACTGTGTTTAGTTCAATGGATTTAATTATGAGAAACTAAAAATAACCTAAAAAAAATAAAAATTCAAGCAATATGTAGATGAACCTGGACTGAAATATGTTGGCTTTGGAAAACAAAGCACTGGTTTCAATGAAAAGCTACTGTTGTAAGTGAAAATATTATGCCTTGAAAGGAAATCTATTCATTTCCATAAAAATTTAGTGACTTGAGTATGCATGGATTGGTTCCACTACAGATACATTGGATTCAATGACACTGTATTAGTTTCAAAGCATATTTATCCATGCAGTAAAAATGTATAGGCTAGGAGAATTAAAGAGGCGTGATGATGGCTGCCCTGAAGACTCTAATCAGAAATACAATTTCTATTAAAATTGATCAAATTGGACTCCACAATGATACATTCAAAAACTCTAAATAAAGCTTACAGTACTGTATCATTTCAAACACATCTGTCATTTCATGCCACTCTGGTGTAAACCGATTCTTCCAGGTTTCTGGGGGCTGCATCCCTTCCTCTTCTCCCCAGAATGCAACTGGAGGAAATTTAGAGTCATTCTCCATAAGCAAATTATCTTTTTATCCCATCTGTAAAGATGAAAATGCAGCTTCTTCTGTAGGCCAGACAGACAGAAGAACCTTGACTCTTTTTTGTCAGACTGTATGTAAAGAGTCAAGGATGCTGCCTTGGGGCAGAAGCAGTGCTGTAGACCACAGACCTGAGGCCAGTAATCCTCAGGTTAAAGTCCAGCAGTACCTCCAGGCCTGTGCTTCTTTCTGTCCGGCTCTGGGTGCCTACTTAGGGCATTATTCAGGGTCTCTGAATCACCCTTCAGCGATCACCAAACTTCCTCCTGTGAATAGATATGGAAACAGAGATGGAGTTCTGGCTCTTTGAATAGATGCTCAAATCAGAAAAAGTAGCATACCCTTGAAGCTATTCTTTGCTCAGACCTGTACATTTTTGTTCTGTTTAAAAATTACATGCCATACTGATATACTTGCTGGCTCTTGCTGAAGCACAAAAACTTAGGTATGAACTCCCCCTATGAACTACGTTTTTTTCTCAGAAATCCTAGTGTTTAATAAATGCACAATTAATTGAGAGGTGTTTCAGCTTGATCTATTGTTGCACAATAGGACTCTGGCTACACTGCTGTTATAAGTAATATTCTGTAGACACAACATTTGAAACCACTCAGGCTTCTGTGGCTGTTTCTATTGTAAAGAGGTATCCTGAGTGATTCTGAAAGCCCAGGTATTTGTTTTGATTTGTCCATAAAAATGTATCAGTAACTTTATTATTTAGTTTGTCCTGCTGACTAACACAGCTACCAACTCATGCTAAAGAATGTACATAATACAAAGGCTGTTAAGTGCCTGTGCTATTTTTATAAGAAAAAACATCAATAAGCACCTGACTTTGAAGTTTTTACCTTCCATTTTCCAGAATGGCTCTGAATGATAAAACAGTCTCCAACTTCCCTCTTTGTGATACACAATAAAGCTCTATTTACCATGTGATTTCTTCATGATGGGACCATAGGTTTCCCCTACACAATCACATCTCCTCAAACAACACTGGCAAATTATTTTTTTTTCAAAAATCCTGACTAGACTCTTCCAGTTTAGTACAAGTGGCACCCAGTATTTTCATGTTAGGGTATCATAAATATCCCGGGTTCCAATCTTCAATCTAGCCTTTCTGAATAAATTCATGATAAATCAAATTGCAGGATCAGTATCCACAGGAATCTGATGAGCCACAGTTTTATCTTGTCACAGCAAAGAATATTTTTATGTTGACATAACCTATTTTTCACTGTCGTGTTATAAAGTAAAAGTTTGTTGCAACTTAAAAGAACTATAATCCATTGTTCTTATTGGAACTACAAGTTAAATGTACACTAAAAGTTTAAGACTTTATTTAAAACCTGGAAAGCATAAAATTAAGTGACAGAGGAAGAATATGGTCCTATTAGAGAAAAAAAAGGTAGTTGTGAAATATAAAATTTAAAGACGGTTACCATTCTGTGGTATACAACTTCCTGCATCAGTTGCACTCTCTTGAATTGACTTTTTTAAGTGCTATTTCCAATACAACCAAGCAAGCCTTTTAATCAAAACTGCCATACATATAGGATTTCAAGATAATAAGGGTTTTCCTCAGTTATAGTTTGCACAATATGAGTTCTTTCTAAATTCTCCATCTACTTCTCTCTTGTACCAATACAAATACAGTTGTTTTGACATATAGAACTCTGATTCCTGCTATATTTCACCCACCTTTTACTACTTCCTTTTAATTATTTTGTACTGTTATATTATCAACGTTAAAACACCCCATATGCCAGCTATAGTACAAACTGTCTTTGCTCAAAGGAAATTAGAACCTATGGTCCTGATTGTGCAAATATTTATATAGAGGAGTAATGGCACGACTTAAATAGTTCAGCTGATGCATCGAATTTCTCATGAACATGTTGATATTTCAAGTCTAAGTGTTGACAACAAACACTGTTCTAAATGCATAATCTGAAAAAGGTGGAAGGAGTGTCTGTTGGATGCACAGAAATGGATGCAAGATGCAGGATTTGAAGGACAATCAAGTTTGACAGTACAAGTTTCTGCTGTTTTCATTTGGCTGAAGTCCTGTGCAGGTCAGAACATTTTGTACTCTCATGGTTGTTTCCACAATCATACTTCAGTAGTTAAGTTATGCATTTATTACGTTTATTTTACAAATAATTCTGTTCTGTGCCTGCACTTGTATGTCTCCTGACTACTGCCTTTTAAGTGTCTAGCCAACCCATGCAGTAGACAGGCAAGCATTTTAAAAGCGTATCTGTTGTTTTCTATCTTCTTCAACATATTTAATTATATTTATTCAAAAGTCAGGCAAGGAATCTCAGTGTAGCATGGTGGAGATCACCTGACTGAATAATCCCTAGCCAATCCTAAGGCAGCAGATAAAGGGCAGCATAAATTGCTTCAGGGCCTGTTTCAAGACCCCCTCCACCACTGGGATTTATGTGCTATACAGCCACCAGAGACACAAGTCCAAATACATTCACATTCTGGCGTAAAAGAAGAAAAGGATCAGAGCAATACAGCCCTTCAAGGCCTCCAACAGAGGCTATTTGCTATCCCAGGCTGAAAGATTTCTCACACTGATTTTTAAAAATGGATTTGATACCATGTAGGTTTACAGCCTTAAGTATAGGATAAGGAATACACAAAACAAGGGGATCTCATGGGAAAGCTACTATTAGTTTGCATCTAATGTAGGGCAAAGTCCCACTCTCAGTTAGAAGTGCACACACTTGGGATAATGCTACCACCTGTCACTTAGTAAATCCAGATTTACAGAGGTGTAAACAGGAGTAGAATTTGTTCCAGAATCTCCAGGCAAGCTGAGAAAGAGCCCTTCCAGAACACATATTTCAATATCATGCCTTAGGTAACAGCAGAATCACAGTCTTTATGTTTCTTTCATGCAGTATCAAACTTCCATGCATCATACATCTTTATGTTTTTTTACCCACTTCATAGCCCTAAAAGAACACTGAGTTGGGTGGTTGGGGTAGTGGGACTTTTTTTTTCCATTTTAAAAGAATATATGTTTTTCAAGTGTAAATAAACAAAATTTATTCACTCTTTAATTGGCTTTTGTCAGAAGACATTCTTCTTTTCAGCTAAGAAAGATGTATTCTTTGATGTCTTCATTAAAAGATCTCACAATTTTCTTTTTCCTGAGAAAAAAGAGATATATATTAATGCTATGGTAAGCTTTTGTCTTCCCCTTTGATTGTTCCATAATGCCAAAAATGCCATTTTAAATGTGTGTTATTTTAACAGGGTTTATGTTAAGCAACAAGGTGGATATTATTCTTTAAATCTAAGCTTAAACAGTATGAGGAGTGGAGCCAATTGAAGTAAATCATAATTGCTAAACAGGATTAAGTTTGCAACAGCTTCCTTAAAGTTTGCAAGAACGCAGATACAAGAACAGATCCCTGAAGCAGAAATACATTTTTTTCATAGCTTCTAACCCAGGCTTGCACTCTCTAAAGTGTCATTGTCATGAATCATTGTTAGCAAAACAATAACCCTAGTGGTCTTACATTTTCTCTCTGTGCAAATTATGTATGTTTTATGTGACATTACTTACTTCCTCAACTAGCAAGTCTTTCCTGTCTGTTGGAAAGCCACCAGTAGTGATGTGCTATCAAAGTGAATTACCTTCTTACATGCCAGGAAATTAGGGCGATCCAGTGCCTTTCCTCTAGCTCCTCTACACTGCCATCCTGCTCCCACAGGGTCTCCCGTTCACTCTTCTCCTACTGACTTGTATGGGAGCCTTCGTATAGGAAGTAATTTCTCTGTGGCTTGAAAGAGGCATTTCAGGCTTGAAAAGAAACTGTGTGACTTCATCCATGATTTGTTCCTAGACAGTTACCGAGCACCAGAAAGAGGATTCCCATCCAAGTTCCTTGTAAGTGGGTAAAAATGCAAACATGATGAGGGAAACAAAGTAGGGAAAGGGTGGCCTATCAGATCCAAGCACATGTGGCCGTAGGGGCTTTACTCATTGTACATGTCAGGGAGCAGCTGTAACCAGTGGTAGGACAGAAGATTCAGGTGTCAGATTATGATGGGTTTTTTATCTTCTTTGCAATTCTCATGATGTCTAATACTTTGATTATTATAATGATATACATTGAGTTGGAAGAGACTTCCAAGGATCATCAAGTCCAGCTCCTGGTCCTGCACAGGGCCATTCCCAAGAGTAACACCATGTGCCCAAGAGTATCGTCCAAACGCTGCTTGAACTCTGTCAGGCTTGGATGTAATAGATCTGCACAGGGGAATGCTTTGATGTCTGAACACTGTTAACCAAACGATTGGCTACTAGGAATTAGGCTGAAAGTATTCTTTGAAAGGAAACTGACTAACCGTCTTCTCTGCCCTACTATAAATTACATTCTGGCTATAAAATATATATCTTCAAAACGTGACAAGTGCTAAAAACCCCTGCAAATGAACAGTTAGGAGTATGCTCCAGTTGCCCATTGCCATATCATCTTCCTTCTCTTCCTCTCACTTCTATTTCTCTCCTGCCTACGCCTGCAGTTCATCTCTCTCCAATAATCTGGTCATGCCATGTACCCCTCTCACATAAGCCCACGTCCATGCCTGTCTTCCCCTTTCATAACTATTCACCTTCACTCCTCCCATCTTCATCCTCCTTTCCATTCTCTTCATGGATGTGCTGTGACATTGCTGCTATCCTTCTCCTCACTCCAGTCCCCTCTGTCTCTGAGTGGCTTCCACCCTTCTATGACCTCTGTATTGCTTCTCAGGGGTTCACTTGGCCTCCCAAAAATTGCATGCAATTTCCTAGACATCCACACAAATTTTTCTATTCCCCCATTTATAGACCCAAGTTTGCCTCTCTCTGTACACATCTATTGAGCCCCTTAGTTCCCCAGATCTCACCCTTTAGCCTCTTAGTACCCAGTCATTGTAAACAGAATTAAAGTGCTTTGCTTTCAATTACAACCCATTTGAAAAAAACCTCTGTCCTGGGGAGAGGCAACAAGTGATTCAGGAGGACTGATTTTTTTGACACAGAGTTAATCAGATCAGGTTGAAAAACAAGTGTCTAATGAAAATCTAGATTCTATTATCTTAATTGTCGAGTTGCTATTATAACTGCATTAAAGGGCAGGTAAAGGAGATGCAAGAGGGTATTCCACCTTTTAATACCAACCAATGAGCACTCATTCAGTAGTTACATCCAGGAGTACATTTATGCAGGCAAAAAGTTCCTTTGAACACTCTAAGTCTCACCTGTATTTGATGTACACATCTGCAGTATACCTAAGTAAATATGAGCACTGTTGGCTTGGTGTATGTTTGCTGACACAGTTTCTCAGGAAGAACTATGGCACATTCCTTGCTGGAAGATTAGATCTTACCTCTATATAAGTCAGCGGCCCTATTGTATCTGAAATGGCCTTATTGACATCAAGGAGGATAATGATACCTATGCTCTCCAAAAAAATTCTGACTGTGATCCTTCCATGACCCCAAGCCAGAAAGGATGAAACAGTAAATTATGCTAATCTACTCTTTGTCAGGTCCCCATCTGTTCTTCCCTTTCATTCAGGGCTCCATCCTCTCCAGAGCTAGCCCTGCATGAGCATCTTTAACAAACACCTGGAGCTAAACCCATCACAATGACTTTGTACCCTCCTCTCCAGAGTGAATATAGCTGAGGCATGAACGGCAGGGTTCTTCGCAGCTTGTCTTCCCCAGGATGTAGAAGAATATCCAGCAACACAGTGCATAAATGGCATTTGATTGTATACAAAATTCAGTAATTTGCAAAGGGTCCCCCAGTCATTAGCGAGAATTAATAAGGTTCTACTGTAATAAAATCTTACTTCAAAATACAGAGTTTTACCAGAACATATGGGATTATAAAAGTAAATGTGCATCACACATAATCTTATGCCACATTATATAGCACATTTTTAAAAAGGAAACACCCACAGGTCTGAACAACTTTTATTTTTATGCAAATGCAGTATGCACAGAGACGTGCTTACTTGTCACTTTTGTGTTGTATCACCGCAGTGCGAAAGGGAACTATCATGTCTCACTTTGCCTAGCCTTTATCCATATACCTTTGCAAACACTCTTTACCATTCATAGGCTAAAGGAGTTCGGGCATCACAAAAACTGTTTTCTAGTCACATCCATCTTCTGTGACGTGCAGAAGGAAGTCCCTGCTAGAGCTTTGTAACCCAATCCTCCCTGGGAACTCAATACACTGTACAACTTGTGCCCAACCCACATCCTTTTTATAATAATAGCCATCATCTTTTTATTATGTCTCAGACTTGAAGAGTCCTGAGAGCAGATGTAACTCATGATGACCTGACTTCAATGGGAGAATGAACCAGGTGGCTAATTGTCTCTAAAACAAATACACTGATAATTAGCAGGAGAGTGCAATGCAACAGAAGCCTAGCCGCTAACCTTTATTCAAGTTAAGCAAATGGGTGAGCAACTGGTGCAGCTGCAGCATACTTTGACAAGTTAATAAGGGATCCATACCTCATCTAGGCAGCTACAGTAGCCAAAGCATGCCCCCAGGACCTGGTATCAATTATTCTGAAATAGTAGACTTACACAAAATGGAAACAAATATCAACAGTAGTGCAGAAACGTTCTACAGCTTCCCTTTCTGAGCAGGTCACTGCACTAGCATTTCACCCTGAATATCTGCCTTCAAACCTTGCCTTACATCCCAAAAGCAATTAACCATGGCAAACTCATCTTCCTTTCCACTTGCCCATGTCACAAAAAGAAGCTACTCTGAGGAGCAGTCTAGGAACAAATAGCAAAGGAGCTGCCAGTTAGGCTCTAGTGCATTGGCTCTGCTGCACAGAGGAGCTTACCTGCTAATGGCTCCGAGAGTAAATGGCTTTAGCTACCACTGCCAGGCTCCCATCTTTACAAGCACTAAACTTCAGCCCATTGATTCCATAAAAAGCAAGAAAAGAAAATGTGTGGAGGTTGCTTTAAAGGTGTTAGCAACTTGAAGACTTTAACACTGTCCATGTTAAAACACAGATTGCTTTGTAAATGGTGTCAAACAGCAGCCAAAAAATAGCACCATGCAAAGTACCTAGTGCAAACAACTCCATGGGTGTTGACAGAGAGGTGGAAAGGTAAACATTTCCAAGTTATTCCCATGATCCTTGTTACATGTGTAACACTGGTCAGATAATTCAGACTCTTGTGGGGTAAGTGATAACATTCTCACCTTTGTTGTTTTCCTTCAATATTTACCATTGATTCTGCTTAAAAGAGAAATACAAACAACAGTGGTTATCTGCTCATCCGGAAGTGTTCTGAAGTGCTAGAGGGAGCAAAAATCAAAAGGACTGTTTACCGAGCACTCCACTCTTAGATCAGGGTTGAAAACTATTGTAAGCACTTTCCTTTAGGGGAACCTCTCAAACAGGAAGGGTTTTATTCTAAAAGAGGATTAGAAATCAGAACTAGAAATAAAGTAAGGGACCAATGTATCCATGTTGCGACACTCTTACCTTCTCCCTACTTTTTTCTTGTACTGCCAGCAGCAATACAGAAAAATGCTATTGACTACACCTGTTCCACCCCACCAAAGCTATTTGGCCTAAAAGTAGGTTTTGTCAAAGCCTATCAATCACACATCACTAGCCTCTTGACAAATGAATCTTGACAGGTTTACATTGGCATAACACTGGGGCAAGAGTGGCGAAATTAGCCCTCTTCTTAGGGTCTAAAGAGAGCAGATCATAAAAATTAAACAGACAGCATAAATGGTGAAAAGTAGAATTTTCCACTAACTTGTTTCTGGCTTCCAGTTTTAATAGTCTAAGGAATTGTTATTAGAGTGATCAAAGGGAGAAATCACAAATGCGAGAAATATGACAACTAAGCATCAAGCTAGTGTGGCAAAGTATATTGCTCTCTTTCCATTTCCTGTTAAATTCTGCTTTGGAACTTTATTTTGATGTAGATTTGACAAAACTCGCATTGCATTTCAGTTTCTGGTGCATAGGTCTGCTGAAAGAAAAAGAATAAAGGGAAAATGAAGAGACTGTCAGAACAATAGCTGCTTTAAAAAAAAAAGAAGTCTGCTGAGATTTTAAATTTGGAGAGTTTACTCTGACAAATAGGAAAAAAAATCACTGGGGAAAATAACCTTTTGCATACTCTTGCAGCCCCTTAAGACATTTGTCTATTCACTAAGCTTGAGGTACTTTTCTCTAAAGCTGCAAATAATTTGCTAGGCTTTAAGAGTTGAAGTAAAAAATATATTAGATATTTTTCTTTTCAGTTCTTCTATCAAGTAAGGTTAATGCAATGCAGGTAAGATTTTTTGGGGTTTTTTTCTGCCACCAATTCATCTATAATTTAATTGTCACATCAAAAGATCTATACTCCAGACCCCTGCCAAGTTCAGAATAAGCCTAGCTTTTGTTATTTGCTCTTACAACTTTCTGGGAATACTAATAAATACGTGGAAGAATATCAGCTGTTCACCAACTTTAAATATTTCACTGTGAGATGAAGACATTTCCAATCCCCTCAATACTTTTTACTTTACCATCGTAAGAATTAGACTGTGACATTCTTGCAACACAATTTTACTATAATTTGTCTAGAAAATTGTAGCTCAGTATTGTCTCCATCCCACTTACCATGAGTTCTTTGAATTAATTGTTTTGCTGGATAAGAGGCATAGGCCCAGCAGTTTAGCCTCTTGGGACTTCTCTTCTGTGTAAGCTTTGAACTTCCTATTTACAAATTCTGTTCCCATTGTTCTTTTCTGGGAGTCCAGGACATTTTTATATGAGGCATTTCAGGAGCATTTCATGAATAAGGTGTGAAATGTGACTTTGTCTCTCAATTCGGTTGCTGAGTTCCACAGGCACTGAAAGCATATGATTTCCCACATGGAGCCTTTTCCCTTTTGGTATAGGCAGGTAACATATCTCACCAAGCACATACTTCTTACTAGTGCAACCATACCATCAGACTAACTTTTGATCCCATCCCAGATTATTCAGTTTGTGGCACTAGACAATAAAAAACCAGAATGTTCAGAGCCAACAGATCCATATATTCTCCCTAAGGAACACCTCTCCGAAAATACTTGCTGGAAAGGCACCAACACTGAAGAATGTTTCCTTTAAAAAATACAATTTTCTTGCAAAATAAATATTCAGTTGCAGAGCAAGAACAATATACAGATTTAATTAAGACCTTAACACTTACTATAAAGTTGCTTGTCAATTATATTTCCTATACCAAAATGTGCTGCAGCCTTTTACACACGAAATGTACATTTCCTCCTGCAAGTTAGAATCACAGTAAATACTCTTTTTTCTGAATGATCCTTCCTCTTTTTTCCCTGGGACATCGTTTGTATTTCATAAGGAATTTGGCATATTCTCAAAACTAAGCCTGAACAGATATTTTCTTTCTTTTCTAGTTGTCTTCAGAATTGAATGAATGAAATGTTAAGTTTTGAGTACTGCAGTTGCTAGTCGCCTGCTCCTGTTGCCCAGATTATTTGGGTCTGTGGAGAGCCATCATACTCGTGGAGCAGCAGATGCCTTTAGCATTTGTATGTTCACCATGCAGAAACCATACAATACACTTCAGCTTAATTTCCTCTGTTTTAATGACTTAAAACCAAAACTAAATCATATTCTGATTGGAGCTACATATCACTCCCAAGAAAATCACCTCACCAGAACAAACCAATGGATATGAGGCATGTTTTCCTTTTTCACAGACATTAAAAATGCCAAATATACACAAATAAGCAAATATTCTGCTTGGATACTTCGGAGTCAAGTGTTAGTAAGTTCAACAGAGGTGCTGCTTTTTTAAATAAATTTGAAATGAGATCTGTTGTCATGTTACTAATTCTGGACTTCTAGTTAGTGCAACATAGAAATGCAAAAGAGCCTCTTACTCTATGAAACTCATTGTCATGAGATATTTTAATGAAAAATCAATGTAACTTGTAAAAAGAATAACGTATGTCCTCAACTAAGAAGACTTTTCACTTTTATACACAATTCTAAGAATTAGAGAAAAACAACTTCTAAAAATTGATGGCAGAAAAAAAAACATTTCCATTTGAGTTGATTATTTTATAGATACTTACAAGGAGGTTTCCTTCACCCACAGATGACAGATAAGGCACAAGAAGAAACAGTGTGTATGATCTGATTCAGAACTTCTGCCCCTACAACAATTTCATGAAACATGCTGGTATTTGTGCCCTTGACATTCCCCACATAGTTCCAGAAATTATCAGCTTTGTTTGCTTTTCCATGGCAGTGCATGCATACACAATTGTACACAAATGTTCCCCCTCACCAGCTGAGTGCACATCCATAAATAAAACATTCCTTAGAAAGGTTATAGATTTAGCCACACAGAGGATCAGCAAGAAAGATGTGGAACTGGGTCGGAGAGTCTCCGGGAAAACTAGAAGACATGACCCAAAATCTCAAAGGTGATGATGTGACAGTTGATAAATGGAAAGAGTGATTGAGCATATAAATGAATGAACGAATGAGATGAAAGGGTATTGGAGTTATATGACATACTCATTCATGGTTGTAGCTTGCTGAGTAGTTTGTTTCTTAGCACCCCTTGCTAGGTTTCTGACTTTTAAACAAAGTAGTGACTGTATTTAGAAGATGCAGAAGACTATATTTACCAGTCTAGGTAAACACACAAGAATAAAGGACACAAAAATCATTTTTTCTTTGTAAGAAACAAATGCCACTGCATAGCCATCAACCTGTAATTTCTAAAAAGTGAACTCTGCTCCATTTTGCTCCCCAGTCACCAGGACTCCTCCTCTGATGATTTTCCAGAGTCCTACATTTTAACTTTCTCTCCTCCCTCATCTCCAGCACCGGTAATACCTTTAGAGACACAGCAGACTTTATATGAATGCTATAAGTACCAAGAACTGCAAACCAAATGAAAGCAGATGACTCTTTTGTGTCCATTGAAAGCATTACAAATGCTTTTGAAATGCTAGGACAGGTTGTGGAGACAGGGAAAAGAGGATGTGATTCTGCAAGATCAACTTAAAGAGCAAGATATTTGCCAGAGTCTCTTCTAAAGGAGCTCCTTACCAGGTGCAGGTCCCTTGTCTTGATTCTGCCCACTAGAGAACCAAATGTTAAGATATGAATGACTAGAAATTAGAGCACAGGCATCCCACTTCCTGCACTAAAAAGCAAGGTGTATTTACACTTACCCATATAATTGAAAAGCTATAAAATAAGGTGTCTTGCTTGGTTCTTTAACTAGAGCTGGTTGTTGCCAGGGAGGAATTTTCTTCTTAGTCTGTGCTTTTCCTTACTATATTGTATTTGATGACTGAAGGTATAAAACACAAGGGAAAAATCGGAGCAGGTTTTTTTAACCCTTGCCTAATTTAACTGACCTTTCCCACAAAGCCCTGGGCTGTACCTTAGTTTGCCCTTCCTTATCTACTGAGGCCATTCCTATTAGGGTAATAATTCACTTAATTTCTTTTTTAAATTATATTTAAAAAATCCTTTGTTTACAGACATTTAAACATACTGATTCTCAATCACCCAGCACAAAGTCTTTGACGAAGTGATAATTAGGTGTTAAGAGCTAGCCAGGTAACTACAGAGGTTATCTGTCTCCAGGCAGCCACTAAACACTTAAATAAGAGTGAAAGTACAAAAATATGAGGTGCTCAGGATCATTCAGCCCTAATAAATTTTGAAATGTTTTGAAACACTTCAAATTATTGGCCTGTCTTGACAGCCCCATGCTGCTGTGACACAACCTGGCATTTTTTATGGGACCTACCCACTTAGACAACTCAGTGCTCATGATAAAAACATCATGTGTTTAGTCCCATAAACCTTGCTGTGCCCCCTCCTTTTCAGCAAGGTAACAAACAGGAGAGGAAATCCCTCTCCTGATAACTGTGAATAATACAATTACATTTCATCAAGGGGAGAGTTTCTTAAATGTTCTTGACTTACTGCCTGGGAATCTTTGTATTTTCAGAGGTGAGGATATCATGTAAATTATTCTCTCAGTTGACTTGGAGCTCTTCGTACATCCTTCTTCCATCTGCTAATTTCACAGAAATGCAAGACTTGCCATTACAAGATTCATATTGTGTTCAAAACAAAAAGAATTTGTACTGTAATAAATAGATTTTTATTCCCTTCCCTTCTGATGCAATTTTTACGTTGATCCTCTTTTTTTTCTTTTTTTTTGTGAAGTATTCAAGCTTTACCTACCTGACTGAGACCCAAGGGATATTCAAGAGACAAGTCACTTTTATAGTATTTAAGGTGATATGTCTGTAATGTCAAAGTACATTTTTCTTCGTCAGGATACAAAAAGCTATCTGATATATCTTGAAAATCACTATCATTAAAGCAGGGTATTTGCTTTAGAAATTATTTGACATAAAGCTGACCAGCTGCTACGGTGATGAGACTGCTCCTATGAAGACAGTCCTTGCAAAATGGTGCTTGAGTGTGAAGCAAGAATCAAAACTCTCAGTCACTTAAGGTGACAGTGCTTGATCTTTTGTAATCACAGAGCTAGTAGTGCCAAGGTCATGAATGGTAATAAGTGGATTATTTCAGTGACCAAAGATTTCCTTAGTATCATTTCAAAGAATCAGCTTTTTAATGAGAAAATATGAGAAAGCATTGCAATATGTTCTCAGAGAATGCTTAACTGAATGGCACACTAAGAATAAAAGCGTCTGTGAATGTAAGGTTTCCAAGCTGTTTTTGTTTTCTAGTCATCTCCTTATATCTGTAGGTCAGATTCTGTCCTCGCTTCTAGAAACTGCAATGTTCCCTCCTGTCAGCCTACAAAATATTTTCAAAGAGTTTGAGACTGATTCTCCTCAGGTCTCTTTTCGTTAATGTTCACAATAAACTGAACCAAATGTGGCTTGTCAGGACAAGTTACAGGCAGCTTTGCCTAGTTTGCCTCAATTCAGACTTAGTATTGCCTCAAATATTCCCTAAAAAAAGTAAGTGAAATGAACATGCTTGTGAACTATTTAGTCCACAATTCAATATTTTGCATTCTGGAAGTGATTAGCAGCAAAACAACTAATAAATACTTCCAGAGACACTCAAGATACATACTATACACATTTATGTAGGAATTACCATAATAATATTATCACTAACAGAAATATGCACATATGAAAACATCTCAAAGTAAACATAACATTTGCACAAAGTAAATACCCATATGTCTCAATAAACACAATTTTAAATTTTAATATGGCAAGTGTATGTTTTTTTTTAATTGAGGATGAAAAATTAAGATCAAGTCCTTTATGGGGTGATTCCTGCCATTTTCAATGTACAAAGATGGCAGTGGGTAGAAAAGCATGACACACCTTGTACAATTAGGTAGCATAAGGGCAGAGTCTATATTTAGTGCATAAAGACTGAATACCAAATTAATTGCCATCAGGACTACATCAGCAAACCAGGTTTTGTGGTCTGTACTCTTAACACGGTGACTATAATCCTGGTTTTGGCTACCAGAAGAATGTCTGCTCTTCTTGTTTGAGCTAATGGCAAATGTCCTTCATGACATGTCCTCTCTTTCATGTTTTCTTTGTAGTAGTCACTGATGCACAGTTTTGTTCTTTTTCTCTGAATCCGTTGCTAGTTACAGATAGCTTTGGTTGCAATGTTAACAAAGGAGTAAAGAAAGAGCAAAAATTTGGGAATATATTCTGAAGACCAAAGTCTATCATTTGCTGTAATTTCCAAATACTGGTTTGTTTGTTTGTTTTTTTTTATGTCACTTGGTTGTTTTGCTGAAGAATAACCTTATAAAACTTTTAAATATTAAACACAGTTCAACAGGACTGAATGCTGCCTGTGGCTACACATTACAGAAAGTCGTTGACTTTAACAAAGTGTTGGGAATAAGAAGAACATTGCCAGCCTCAGAATGTCTTCATTAAGATTACCTCACCTGGCCTCCTTTGGATATGTGCACTCTGTCATTCTAACTCACACATTCATAAACAGAAGACTGTTCTTCTTGGTCCTTGCTTCTGGCAATTCGCTATTCTGTCTTCCTTTTCTTCCTTTACAATATTTGCAAGAATACCAGTTGTCTCAGAGGTTTCAGAGGCTCCAGTTTCACCACTGAAGATTTCAGCAAAGACTTAGGTCTTTCACAGTTTGATTTTAAGACATCAGGCTGTGTTACCATCATTAATTAAAATGAAAATATCACTTAAATTCTCAGCTGAACCAATGTGTTACAGACATACTGATGGAACATAAATATCAGAAAGCTAAGATGACATAGAGTTTCTGATCATAATAGCATTATATGAAATAGATACAAGATGGCATATGTTTCTAGCTGTTCCCTCTCCCTTTAACACATCACATTGATAGCATTACAGTTTGTTAACATTCGGACGAGTTTAGTCAGGACTCCTGAATATCCCAAAACAGCTTTTACAGTTTCTAAAATGGGTCTAGTGCCTGGGTTTTTCTTCAAATCCCTCCATGCAGAATGGAGACTGGGCAGCAAACTTTCTAACTGCGCCCATGCACTCATAAACATCTGTAACAAACCATAATTCTGCTGAATGCAGGACCCACACTGCCATGACATTTTGGTTATGAACGTTAGAGAAGCATGTGGCTCTGAATCCCAGTGTTATGGATTTTAGCAATTTCAAGTGGAAGCCAGCTCTCTGACTCATGCAAGCATCCAATACATGCCAGAAAACTCATGTAAATCAAAAGATGTGTGATGCAAAAGTCATGCAACCTGGCAGCAAAAAGAGGGTCAAGAAGAGGATGGAGGTTAGAACCCCTTAGGAAGGAAATGGTTAACCAGCCATAGTCCCACAAACAGCCAGGCAGGCAGCTCCACCACTGCAACAAACAACAAATTATTAACACTAAGCAATTTAGCAGCTCAACTTAGAATAAGCAGCACATTGGGCACTGAGTACACAGTGGCAGACTGTCGATGACTCTCTGCTACCAGCCAGCCAACAAATTTTATTTTTTGCCCTACAAAGAGTTCTTTGAAAACTCCACTATAATAGGCCATTCTGTGCCCAGGAATAATTTTAGAAGGGCTGAGTCCCAGACTTCCTTTTTGCAGGTGCGAGGCAGCACATTCGCACCTCCAGCTACAGCCACTGTTTCCAGGGGCTGAGCTACCCAGGCCAGAACCCCAGCATCAGCAGAGCTGTAATATGGAATTTCTCTGTTTTCCTTATTGGTTTGCCCTACTATAAGCAGGTCTGCCCCATCCAATCCAGTCTCCATGAGGTGTGCGATTGCAGCAGGAGAAAGCCAATGAATAGCATGATCCGGATCCAAGGTTTTGAAAATCTGACCCCCTCAAGAACACCTAATTGTACCAACACAGCACTATTTTTAAAAAGGGCGCATTTCTTGATCATACCTCACGCTGCAAAGCTTCTGTTCAAGCAACTACACAACAGTCTGTTAACACTGAAGGAAATCCCCTGAAAGCTGTGTTTGTTTGACCAACACTGACTAAAATTAGAAAAATATTAAATGAAAGCAGCTGGTCAGCTACCAGCCACAGTATTATCCCAACTTCCTTCACAGGAAATATTATAATAACATTTTATTTGTTTTTTCCCCTGCTTGCTGCCAGTGGGGTGTAATATTTCTTTCATGTTGCTGATAGATCAAGAGCACTTCTGTTGGACTCAGGCTGTACTGCATCCTGACACCGATAAGCCCAGCACGGACTTTAATTCATGATTCAGACAGCATCTAGGGATGCAGAGAGGCAGGAGGGAGCAGAATAAAGCAAAGATTATTGACTGCTTTACCCAAGGTTACCTACAACCTTGTTCTTCCTCCTGGTTCAGTATTTTGACCATAGCTCTGTAAATGTATGAACAACAGAAAATAAACTGCTTCCCAGCAGATCTTTGTTGTCTCCAGGGACACTGCTCCAGAATCATGGGAAATGAACCATGAAATGTCTGGGTGCTTTGTGAAAGTTACCTCTGACACTTGGACCATAAGTGTCTTTACATTTTTGCTCATCCTCCTTTGTGCAAGACAGTGGGAAGTGCCTGCACAAGACTTTGCACCTTTCCTCCAACACTTGCACTGTCCCCACTACAGCGGCCTTTTCACTTCATGCTGAAGTCCCAGAAAAACAAAATAAGGTCCAAAATGGGGCCTGAACTCAGTGACATGAACCACCTTTACTAACCAAACCTCTCAGACACCCCTGGACTCTGCCCGCCATCTCAGCTCCAGAGGGGTTTATGGCCCGGTCAGAGTTAACTGAAGACAATTTTGCTGCTGGCTCTTTCACCCTGATTCTTACAGAGGAGGACAACCTGGTCCCAAAGTGTTGGACAGCCCCCAGACAGTTTTGCATATTCCTTCCCCCTCAAGGAGGGGTTTTTGTTTCTCTTCTGTCACAATGGTTTTAACACTCCATTTACATGACATCTTTTCAAGTGGACCCTGAGGCTTGGTCTACAGTAGGAAGTGTTTGTCAGGGGAGCAACCTGTCCTGCTGTAGCAGCTGTCATACTACCGACAGGACACTTCTAGCACAGCTTTTGCCATGTCCTTCCATAAAATGAGTTGCATCAGCAAAAACATTTCCTTTCCAGTAAAAATATCTTTATAAACTTCTGCCTACTGGAAATTCCCTTCAAAAACCTATAACATGCTTTTAATTGCCCTTTGTATCCTACTAAAGGTTTCTGTTATATTCGTAGCTTTATACAACTATAGTTATGCTTTAACAAAATCCGTTTAAGTATACCAGGTATAATCAGTTCACAGGTTAGTGATAGCTCTTTTTCCTCAGCATACGCATTAAAAAACAATATGGCTTTCATCCATCTTCAGTAACCAAGGGTTTCTGCATATGGAAGCCATATGGAGTATAAGAGCCTGCCTATATCAGAAATTATAACAATATATAGTAATGTGGGAATTTAAACCACTGTAGTTGGACAATATAACCCCCTTTTTCCTCCACAAGCATGCGAATGTGTGTGTGCATGTGAGTAAAATGAGTGGTTTTATCCGTTTTAGCTTATGTTGCTTTGAAAGCAGTTTATCTAAAGTAGAAACAAAAAAAAGTGTTTACTTCTGAGTAAGAATGTCCACATGGAGAGTCATGGTAAAATAAATGCAGCATTTTAACTATATGAGTATCATTTGTCATTCCCACAGACACAATTGGTTCTATATCAAAGTCCTATATCATATTTTTGCATATAGTTTCTTGTCACTACCAGCATTTGCATTTTAGCAATTTGCATTTCTTCTTGCAAATTAAAAAAAAAAAAAGTGTTCAATTGAGATTTGCAAATGAGCAAAGGCAGCCAGGTGAAGGTAAGCAGGAGAGATGGAGGAGCGGTGAAGGTGAAGGTGAAAGGGAGATAAGCAGCAAAATATCAGCCTTGATTGGAAGGGTTTGGTTTTGCCTCCAACCAAACGTGGTGCATCCAAGTTTGCACCAAAAGTCTAGGTAAGGTGATTTTGCTCAAATGGCATTGAGAACTCACTTTTAAAAGCACATACTTATCGATTTCAGGGTATAACATAATTAGGTCTCATATTACTCACATAGACTGTGCAGTTTCCCGTTGTAAACCTAGATATTATTCAGAAAATCAAAGTAATCTCTTGTGGGTATTAAAATAACAATACTTTTGAGAAATGATTGCTACCATTTTTGAAACTGCATTAATGTTCATTATTTACGTAATATACAAGTTTAGAAGGGGCTGATTTTTTTTAACTTCATTGCTAGCATAAAAAAACTCTTTTGAGTTCTTGGAATCAAATGAATGCAGGCTTCTTTTTTTGTACAGGATGATGAAGATAAATGTATCACTACACATTAAAAATACATTGCACATTTTATACATTTACGTATGTGGCGCTTTTCATGTTAAAAAAAAAAAAGCACATAGCAAAAATCTCTGAGCACTTCAGAGAATGCACCCAGAGACAGAGCTATTGTTCAGGAAAAGCCAGATTAAACAAGCCTGTAGTCTTGACTTGAAGGCATTTATGGAATTAACATTCTGAGTCTCAGCTGGCACCATGCTCCAAAGCTGGGGGCAGAACATGCAAAGCCTTTGGCACCTATGAGTTTCCACTGATGTTCCCATTATAGACAAAAGCCCAGTATTTTGCACAATTCCAAGTCATTCCTGAACATGTGCATTAATGGAACCAAAAGTTTTAATTAGCATTCATGGCCTTAAATTACATGGTACTTTAAAGACTGTTAGAATTGCCCTGGCATCACCAGGCAGACAGTAAGTGACATGATCTTAATACAGAATTGAACTGGCTAGTCTGGGTAATTAATATTCAAGGGCAGCTTACTTCTCTGTACAGTGCAATTTGTAAAGATACCCATGATCAGGGATTTATGAAAACCTAGACTAAATGTGACTAAACAGTGGAATGTTTCCTCTTTTATCTGGGTTTACAATGCTCATGGTCCTTTGTAAGAAAACCCTGGGGTTTGTCCTTTTTTCATGCAAAGTAACAGGTACAGGGGTGCAGTCTGATCTTTAATTTTGACAGGGTTCACTATCTTTCATACTACATGCTAACACCGGCTTTCACATTCACTCTGGTTCCTGAGACAGCCCTGTGTCTGGTGTCATAGCTGCTACAGTACACAAATAATTCAAGGAAAAAACCCAGCAAACCACAAAGAGAGAATTCAGTCCTTGACATGACCTAGGAAAGAATAAGCACATGTCCACCATCAGGAGAGAGTGCTGTTCCTAGCTGGTTAGGTAGCACACAGTATCTCTGAAGTGCTGACTTTGCTTATTCTGGTTGAGCGTGAGGTGCTTTCTTAGTTGTATTAACATGGCTCCTAAGTCAACAGAACAAAATCCAGCATAGACAGGTAGAAAGTAGAGGGTCTGCAGAGAAAAAAATACCGAAACACAACCAAAGGCACTGATGTACTCGTGCTTCATTACTCAGAAGCCAGTGGCATAGAAAAGGGCCTGATGTGGTGGAAGACGGCAGAGCAACTAATTCTCAGCCTGTGGTGTAACGTTGTTACAAAAAAAAAAAAAAGACAGATGTCATTCTGACATGTGTTAACCAGAACATCCTGTGTAAGACATGGAAAGAAATTGTCTCACTCTCCTCATTGATAGCAAGCTCAGCGGTACTTCTGTGTCAGCTCTCAGTGTCGTACTTTTTGAAAGATGTAGACAAATTGAAGAGACTGAAGAGGAGAGCAGCAGGAACAGTAAGATGTTTTGAAAATGGGATATAATTAGAAAGAAATGTATAATAAAGCCTAACTACCGCACTTTGCTGTGGTAATAAAGGAACCAATAAAGTCATAAGAAGCATTTGGCAATTGGTTTATTTTTCAGCGGAAAATTCATATATATATGTGTGTGTGTGTGTGTATGTAAGAAGTTATATAGCTCTGGAAACTAGGGACTATGTGGAACCTTCAGTAACTGAGGGAGACTTTTAAAAATAAATTCAACATAATTGGGAATGGTCTAGATACACTCCTTTCACCTTAGGCAAAAGGAGGAACTATATCACTTGTGTGGTCCAACTGATTTTGAAGACTTCTGCAGCATTATACCATCCAAATTTTTCTATTATGTTCTGCTATGCTACAGTCCACCCCAGTCAATTAATGTGTTGGTTGTTTTACCGCTGTGAGTCTTCAGCTCAGCCCCTTTCCACTGTTCATGTTATTCCCCAGACATATTGCATTTCGAGTCCTTTCCAGGCTATTACTATGATGAGGCACTCAGTATTGGAATAAACATTACTTTGACTAAGCAGACATCATAGTTTCTAAAAATTCCAATGTTGATTTGTTGATTATTTTGCAGAGAAACAGAGCCAGAGGAAAATATCTTAACCGATATCTATAGAGTGCCAAAGCCAAACAATGAACTCTATAAGTAATGATTAATAATAACGATACGCAAGAAAGTGTAAGATTTCTGTCTATTTATCAGGACATCTATGTGTCACACTTTGGTTACATATGGGTTACATATTTACTACCCTCTGGACTGCATGACCAATACATGGTCAACTACAAAGAGCTGCTTCTCCACACAACTGCTCTATACTGCAAACAGTACTTCAGATATAACTTTTCCACCCAGAACCAGAAAAGCCTGCATTTCAGTGCCTTCATTTTCTCTCCAGCTATGTGTCTTCACCAAACTCTACAAACAGCATTACAGTACTTCCTGGAAGTCACTTTATGGAACTTTGTCGTTTTCACATTCTTTCTCTCAGCTCTTTCTGTATGATCCAGCTCTTATTTGGAATTCTCAAAAAATGGACCTAGCAGTTAAGCTAGGTTTTACCCCTTCTGACCAGAGTACAAGGATTTCTTCTGCATAACAGACTGCCTTCTTATTTATAAATACCATCATTAATTTTGTCTCCCCCACAACATCATGATTTATGTTCAGTTTGTAATACACACTAACCCCAGAAGTAATTCTGAAAAGCTGATCCTAACCAACTTTCCTGTCCTGTATTTGATTACCTGATATACCTGCTTTCTTGTACCATTTGATTTTTCATCCATTTTTTCAGGCTGTATCTACAACTTGTCAAAATAATTTTGAATATTAATGCTGTTTTTCAGCACCCTTGTAGTCCCTGAGCTTCATATCAACTGAAAATATTGCATATTGTATCACACCGAGCTAGACCAAAAAGGCAGCCAAGATGCCTGTAAAATCTTAATCAACATAAACTTGCATTTTGACAGGAATACTTCATTTGATGACCTGCATGTGGTCATCTTCACAGATTTTGTAGTGTTGTATAGATTCTTCAACCAAACTCTTTCCATGGCATTCTTATGAAATGTCCTATGACATGGGAACAAAATCCTTATTCAGTATTTATCTTTATCCCTTAGACTAAGTAGCAAGTAAATTCCCAGGGTTACGCTAAAAATTATGCAGCTAAGATGCAAACAGAGTCTTTGTAGTGTATAATTCCGTGAAAGAGTAAAAATACAGGTCTACAGAATTTATCTTTGCTACTGACTTCAGCATTCGTCCCCTGAAAGATTATATACAGATTACATACATAATGGCCTCAAAAGAACCTTCCTGGGGTAACTAGGGAATATTCTATGAAACTCCAGAGGAGATACTCCTAAAGCTGTGCAGTGTGGTTTATGAAGTCTGCATTGTATTAACTGCTCATGTCCCAGAAGGTTAGCATACCCTACTTCGCAAATACTTTCTGGAATATGGTGAGTTTGGCATCTGCATGGCACTTGTAGACCAGTGCCTGACTTGTTCCAGAGAAGTTCAGGCTCCACCAGCATTAAGGAAGTATCTTACTGACAGTGACGAATAGCAATGGCGCATTCAGGCTTTGCATTAACTTTGCCTTGAGCCTAAGAAACAGGCTCACTTTCCATTTGTCTTCATTGCAGGTGACTCTAACAGGTAATGACAGCTGGCAAACAGCAAATAGCAATAAAGCCAAAATAGTATTCTGAAATGGGAATCATATCAACACCAAACACTGCCAAAATTACGCTTTGCTTTAAAGACAATCAGTTCTTGGAGTTTCATGACATTTACCTCAGCATACAACAGACGGTGTAAGAAAGACTTCTTAATCCCTCTTCACCTTCCACAAAAAAAAAAAATAAAAAAATACACCCAGTTCTTCTGCCTTCAAAAAGGAAAAGACAAGGTTTCCTAAAAATGTAGTCCAGCCATACAAAAAAAATGTAAGGAATGAGTGGCTGAATTCTTCCAGAAATAGAAGTTGTTAGTGGGAAGGACATGGCTTACCAGAATTTATGCCAAGTTATGGGAACCTACATAGCTCTCCACCAAACACAAACATATCATTAATCAAAGTGGGAGAAAGACATATTGCCTCTGTAACTGGCGGGGAAGCAGTTTGGTCATCAGAGGTTTCTTCAAAGTCATGGCACAAGGGTATAGAAAAATTATGAGTCTTAAAAATAATAGGAATATCTGGACTCTTACCTTTTATCCAAAGTTTTATTCCTGCGTGTTTCTACATTTTGATCAGATATTTTAGTGTCAGGATTAGTAAGCATACAGTGTCTCTTAGACACTGTTATAATGAAAATATAACTTGAAATCAGGGAGCATTTGGGGGAAAAAATTGTTTGTCGGAACTTTGTTTCTCTACTGGCATTAAACACAGTCAACTTAACACCATGATGATGCAGAAATTTAACTTTTGTACATTTTTATTATATCCAGGATACCAAAGGTAACGGGATTTATTCACAGAATTGCTGTCATTGAATTCAGTTTTCTGGTAAAATTTCCTTCCCATATGAACCCATAAAAAATATGATGGCTGAAGCATTAGAATGGGTTAAAGCAGAAACTGATGTATATCCATACAGAAAGAACAGAGAGATTGCAAACTGTTTATGTCTTTTACATTTTTTACTGTATTAATAAGGAAACACTGTGATTACCAGTCAAAAAAAGACTCAGGAGTGCTGCTTGTAAAGTGCACTATTACAAAGATTTATATCTGTATCTGGGGAGTAATACAGAGCATTGATATTTTAAGGAGCTCAGTTCAAAATCTCTTTATTCAATGCAAGCCTGTGAGAATGAAGTATATTTTTCCTGGGACAGCATCATTGTTTGTTTATTATAAGAGCTGCAGAAAAAAAATGTTTCTTCCAAAATTGTATCTATTTCCAAAATATTTCAGAATTAATTACAAGAGAATTCTTTTGCATTTAGTGAAAATCTCTTAGAAAGTGGCTTTAGGCAGTCAAAAAAAAATCTGCTCCTCGTACATACATTTGGTTAACTCTGAACGAGAAAATATCTATATTCAGCATATATTTCATGAACAAAAGGGTACACCTCAAAATACTTGGAGAAGATCGCTGCTTTACATCTATTTAAAAACACAGACCACTAAGAGAAGAGGAGAAACCAGGTGGACCACTGGGGCTCACCAGGACACTACACATAATTTACCTTTCTGAAGACACTTTGTTCTGCAGGTTGTATTTGTACATACTTTTGTCTACATTCTGTCAGCCTTTCACAGGACCTGAACTTGCTCCTTTTGAATCAAGAGACATGTTTGCTTGCTATAGCGTTATGTCTTAGAATAATACTCAGAACCAGAAGCTAGAACACAGTCTAGTAACCCACAGCAATCTTTCCTAATACTTAGTTAAAAGATGAGTTCTGTATAATCTAAAATAAATGCTCTCTTCTTTTTTATGAATTGTAAATTCAGATGCATGCTCCTCACAGCACAATCTACTGTGTCAGTGATGTGTTTATAAAATGTTTGTTTTAAATACTATTGTATTTAGTCTGTTAATGCAACAATAGAGTTTATTTTCTTTGCCTGAGTGGACTGCAACACATCTATTCCTTAGGGAATCAGGAGAGCTCCTGATTCTTTAAGAATCTTTAAGAATCAAGCAACTTATATTCAGAAAACACTTCTAAATCCTTTTTATTTCTTTCAGTGTGTTTTTCCCTTCCTCTGGACAGCAGTATTTCTGCTCTCTGCCTGCTACAAAGACCTTCAGTGTGTATCGAACCAATTCTCCTATTCTTTTTGCTTTGGGTCACATTTTTCACCTTTTCAAGACTGTTTTGGCACAAATAGATAGCTGTCATACTTTGGAAGAGCACAGTGTAGCCAATCTCTGAAGTTCACCAAGAGAAAAATTAAAATATGTTAATAATTTTATTCCTTTCTTCCTTCTTTTAATTGTTAAAAGGTAATCTCTTGGCCAGACTGTGGTCTTTAGGGTATGATGTATATGTCAAACACCTATGTGTGTAAGTGGATTTCTTAAATGTACTGTGAAAAGTAGCAATGCACTGAGATCACAATCTAAGCAAGTAAAAAATAAGAGGCAATGAAACTGACGGCATAAATCCAAAGTTTATCATATAATTCCCAGATCCATGCAGCTGGTCCCTAGGAACATAAAAAACCCAACAGTACAAAGGAAAACATTTTCAGATGTACTTTTTTTTTTCCTAAAGATCCTGCTGCAGAGGTTATATCTGGCAGTGGGGAGCTTTTTCTCTTATCTTCGGTTCCCACAAGAACCAAGCTTGAACATCAGAGCTCCCTAAGCCTAATAAATGAGAGTATTCTTGTCTGCTTTATCTTTTTTTTTCCTTCCCCCCTAGTCATATGATGAGGAAATAAATACATGATCTTATTTTCAAAAGAAGCTATTATATTAGACTGAAGGTGTGAGCCTATCCCTTCCCTGGGGCTCTCACCTAGACCTAGGTAGCATGTACAGTCACAGAAATGCACAGAGGGTGGCAATGGCTCTCCTTGGAGCAATTGCTCCTGGTCCTCGCTCTGGAGCTGGAAGGCAAGTGGCCTCTCTGCAACTCACTGGTAATGCCTTCACACAGTCAGTCTTGTTCTGATTAGTCCAACAGAATGGGGTGCATATCACAATCAATTTCCATAAATATTCACTTATGTCTCTTTTGCCTTCATTTTCCACAAAGATTCAAGTACTTGACTTGTGTTCACATGAATGCTCCCAGAAAGAGGATTTTAAGCTTATATGCTTGAACCCTTGCTTATAGTAAATTTTAAAATAAACGGGTACTCAAATCATAAGATGGGAAACAGAGTGTCTTTGGTGGTGTCTGGCAGAGAAGCACTTAAATAAACCGGGCAAGTACCTGCTTAAGTCCTTCTCATCAACAGTTATGCCTGCACATGTAGTTTTATCTGGAACAGTGGCCTTGCAATTTGCTCTTCCATAGTAGTTCAGTGGTTGTGGCAGAGAGCAAGAAATGTACAGCATTGAGTCTCTGTTTCCCCTAGAACAGGAATGATACTGTTCAGTTACCCATGTCATATACCTTAAGATTTTCCAACAAAATATATCATATAAGACTTATATAATAATTTTACTGAATATTACTTATAATGTTTTGCAGGGAAGAAGATCATGACACTAGGGAAAAAGTCTTTCATATTCTTCTTCAAATAGTCATGGACCGGGAACAAACACGGGTAGACAAAAAACCACATTTTTTTCAATGCCACCATTATTTTCTTTATGCCAGGGTCCCTGAGTGCTCAGCCTGAAACATTTAAGTCCAAATTCAATCAGTCAGCCTCAATTTTTATACCTCCTTCAGGAGGACCAGCATTTAATTTCTAGCTTGTGTACATTTTTTTTCTTTATTTCCTAAAGTGTAGAAAGGTTAGAAAGATGAGATTTGGATACAGGAGGTGGAATTCCAGATGGAAGGAGAAAGGTTTATTGAATGAAAGAGACAAAAGCCAACAGAAAAACTGAGAAATAAAACATCCTGAGAAATAAAACATCCAAAAGAGCCAATAACTTCAACATGGACACATAAGTCCAAATTTGTCCTCAACGTATCTCTGCTCTTTCAAACCTCATGGATTAAGCCTGCTATTTGGTTGCTGAACAATCTGTGCTAGCAGAACTACTAGAAATGGAGCATAAACAATTTACAGAGAAGTGGCTGTATTTGCTCTGAGCTGTAACTGGTTCCACAGACTCCACATAAAAGCAACCCACATCAGTGTGTGGCAGTTTATTTCACACTGAGCCAGCCAACACATTTTTGCTCTGAACCGCGTATGCGCCCGTTGCAGAGAAAGGACACCTGGGGGTTCTGACCTGCTGTACTTGCAAAAACCCACGTTCATAGTGAGGCCTTTACTATCCAAATGTTGTTGTATCTCTGAGCTTTGCAGACTGCTCAGGCCTCAACAGACTAAGCAAAATTGGACCCAGTGTGAATTTGCAGTAACTCACGCTGCAGAGCTTGATTCCCCTGCAAAATATCTCCAAGGACTCAGACACAGCCACCATACAGATCAATAACTTTGCAGTACAAACAGATGGGGACTTTCCCTTTTGGGAACAGGGTAAGGCAAAGTCAAGTAATGTACAACAGAGAAATGAGTAATTGAGCCAGGAGTATTTTAATAGGATATACCAGTCCAGCATTTGCATTTTCAAAATGGTATGTACCTCCTGATCCAGAATCACCTGAAACCAATGCAAAAAAACTCCCTCACAGGTTGGAAACAGTCATTGCCACTCGTTAGATCTTGCAAAATGCAGTTTTGAATCTCCAATACAGAATTTAAATTTAGGACTCCACTCACTGCATTGTTTTCTCTGAAGACTTGCAGTGGCATAGCCCAAACTTCCCAGGCATACGTACTCAGTTCTTGGACATGGACTTCAAAAATATCAGGCCTTTGGCTCCAGAGCTTGAGTCTTCAGCAACCAGTTTGCAAATGCTGAGAATTAAATAAGCAAATTGGCAGCGGCTGCCATCAGGAGTCAGCCTTTCACATCATGGACTGTGAGGTGCCACAGGATTTTCCTTCACTGAGGAAATGAAACACTCTATCAGTCATGGTGGTAAAAGGGAGAGAGATGCTTTTTGACGCCTTGCTCTCTGTTGCAGAACATCTGGATCCTGTGAGACACCTGCTTGTCCTAGAGAAGCTCCAGCAGCCATGGTGAGCCCAGCAGTAGCATTCAGACACTCTGAGGTTGAGATACTTTGGAAAGTGGAGAGAGTTTCTATGTCAATGCACATGACAACAGCAGCATTCATTTTCCGAATGCTGTGGGAGGATGCATATTTAAGTTGTGATCATTTTTGGAGACCTGCAGAGAATATTTCATTTTTTTAAAGGGGGATTGTGCAGGATGTGAAAGATCAGCACTGTGAAAGAAAGCATTACCCATTCCCTGCTCTTAGACCATGCTGGCTGTGAGAATTCCTGCCCTTCTCACACCTTCAGCTTTTATTTCTTTGCAGCATTTGCCATGTTCACCAACATTTTCAGCAGCTGTCTGTGATTCCAGCTACAGTCTGACGCTAAACACAGTAAGTATCTGGGAATAGTAAACATTTGCCAGTGAGACAGGAAAAACAAAAAGATTTAGCAAAGAACTCTTAATGAGAACCATGGGACATGTTACAATTCTGCTGAGGATGAATGTGCTTTGCAAAGGCATTTGCATACTGTCACTCCTCCCAGTGTGGCTATTTCCTTAACCTCTTTTTAGATTGCAAACACGATACGGCTGTGCAAAATTTCATCCAGGCTTATCCCAAATTGAGGATAAAATGATCAATAACTAAAACATGACTCAGGCAAAGGAGACTTAGAGCCTAATTTTCTTCTAACTTTTAGTGAAGAAAGTTGCCTGTATAACAATTCTACTGACTTCTGTGGTGGTGTTTGCTATATTAATGTAGGCAAAAGAAAAGCAGGCTCTGACAGCTTCAAACTTACCCCATGTAAGGATTCAAAATCAAGGTGCTTGTGCTACTTTATTCAATAGCTGAATTTGATCCCTAGGTTTGATAATAAGCAATATAAACTATATTCCTCTGTAAACTATGCTCAAAGCCTTTTCAAGTCAGTGGACATCCAGCTGCCTTTTGTGGTATTATTGGAATGAAGGGAACCAGAAGGGGCAGTGATAGAAATGCAACCCATTCTACTCAATATGCCTGATAATCACAAAAAACACACTTCACTCCCTTCTGTTTGTGACCCACAAAGCACACAAGTATGAAAGGAGGACCACAACCTTTATAGGAACAGAGGAAGATTTGAAAGTAGTGGAGAGAAATAGTGACATCAAATACTCTGCTAATTTACATAATTTACTAGGCAAGAGATATTAGAGTCCCACAAATACAAGATGATTTCTGTCTGAGGACACTGTATGAAAAATTTCTGAAGTGGTACCATGTTATGGATAAATGGAAAGGTATCACTCCGCATTAAGCAATCACTGATCAAAGGTTTTGAGAGGTTTTAAAAAAAGCTGCCTTCAGCTAAGGAAGCCCACCCAGCCTGCTTAGTTTCTCAAGTGTCAGTAAGACAAGGAAGAGTTTAGAGATTGAGTCAGGTCAGGGAGTTTTAAACCTTGTAGGTTTCTGAAGTGTTTCTAAGAAGCACTGGCAGCAGAAAGAGCCTAGGAAGGCTTACACCCTCTGAAGTCAGCATTTGTGGAAAAGCTACATTGCCAAACCTTTCAGGGTTAACAAGAAAGATGTTAAGTGTAGATTGCTTTACATAAATCTATCAGTAGTACAGTGTGTACTGTCTACATTCTGAGCTCCAGGAAAGTCCAAGAGAATACTTCTAGGAGATACAGAACAACACCTATTTTCTTCTATGTATTCCAGGCTGTATTGATACATATACCTTCAAATGTAAAATGATGCCCCTACACCACTTCCTTTGTCATGTTAGCAGAGGAAATCTACATTTGTTCCTTTCTTATTAGAGAAGCTGGAAGCACAATCCAACTTCATGAGTTTTCTGGTGATTGTTTGAGATTCTTAGTAACTTGGCACTGGGAATGATGGCATTCCTCCATACTTAAAAATTCCTTTTACTGTCAATTGAAATGTAAAATGTTGTCAATGCTAAAAAATTACCTTCATGTCCATCACAAGTAGGGTTATTTTTCTGCACATTTTTTAGTACTCTGGGAAATCAATTGATAATTAGGGAAATATGTCTGATAATATACCTATAATGTAATTACTGTAATGTACTGAATAAAACTGAAAAGCCATCCTAGTAGATTTCTGCCCAGAGCTACTTGCTCAATCTTCTTTTTATTGGAAAGTCCTTTCATCAATAATACTAATTGTAGGTATTTATTTTTAGGCTCCTCCTGCTTCCAGATACATAGCTTGGTTGAAAAGTGGTTGCTGTATTTTGTGTTAAAGCTTCTTGCGGTCTGGTTTTCGCTATGTCTCCTTGAGTAGGTAAACATGACAGAACAAAAGTGCCTGGAAATGCAAACAGTCCCTGAATTATTATGCCTATTACTTTTTATTAGTAGTAAAACCAAAAGAAGCAAGGAACAGTTCTATTTATGCACATCAGTTAGAACATAAATAATATTAAAATGTTAAAACTATAAAACTACTTATGCCATATTAATTTAATTCTAATAAAAAGTAGGTTTTGGTCTTGCCTCCATGACAGCAAACGTGGTGCAGCATTGCTTTCATCCAATATTTATACTCAAAAACATTTTAGTTTAGGATATAAACTAGTGATAAAAAATTACAGTCTCAGAATATTGGGCTTTGACTAGTCCCCTGCTGCCCTTTATATTATGTTTCAGTAAAATACAGTACATCTTGCTGTTTTATTTCATTGTTTGTGGCCCATGCAAAATCCTATTGTCCAGCTGCCCAATACAAATGAACAACAAATCAGAACAACCAGAAAAGCACAGTGACTGATTAAACTAGGTCAGAATTTTTGCCTGTACTGTTAGAAATATGACTGTATTCAGATTTTTGGTACATGTTTACATCACCTTGAATGGCACTGAGGAAGCCTGCTGATGGAGCGTTTCATTTTTGAGTGCTACAGACAAGCAAATCGTGCCAGCTCTCCTTAGCACATATTATCAAGTTGCTTAGTTCTGTTGACTTTTTTTTAATTACACCAAATTGGCAGGGTGATCCTGCATGGGATTAAGCAGCATGCGAGTGAGCAAGAACTATGGTTCAGAGCAGACACTGGAGCTAGATGAACTCCTTTGCACAATAGGGTCATCTCCAAGCACCCTCACGGCAGCATCAGGGCACCCCAAAGCAACAGGGTCTCCCCTCAACAAATACCTGACTGCTGCATGGCAGTCTAATCTCTCCTCTGCTCTGCAGCATTTTACTATCAGGCTCCACTCAAGTCGTCCTTTCCTGTCTCAGCACCCATGACCTGAAAGAGGCCAGAGATTGGTCTTGGGGGTGCACAGAGCTGGCCATACAGGCAGCTGCTCTTTCTCATGCCCTTCCTTGGGATGAAGAGTCCAAAAGACTGGACACTTTTGGAATAGGTTCCTAAGAGTGTTTTAATGCAGGGAGTGAAGAATTAGCTGCCTCATCTGACGAAGTAGTATAGGGATTCACAGTAAGTGGACTTCTAATCTCCCTTCTTTAAAGAATATTCTTGGACAGAGACACAATTTAGCCATAATTAAATCATATTGTCAACTCAAACTTTGTGAAATTGACTTCACAAGTTGAAGAATTAATGAAACCAGGTGCTATACTTGTCTGTGTCTTCCTTCTCTCAACACTTCGCCCAGCAGGAGACTCTTAGGTTCTCTTATGTCTCCTGTCTCTATGAGGTAAGAGACAGCACTTGCTCTGTTTCTGATTATATATCCACCTTCTAGAAACAGGATAATGCCTGTTTTACCTCTTTTTACTTTCAGCTCAGTGCAATCATTTAACTGAGGTCCCTTTCCAGTACCCAGACCATTTCCATGAAACTTTAGAAATTAAATAATATTTAGGATCTACTCTTCTATCAAATTTGTTTGAAACTGGCAGCAAGCTCATAGGTCATTAGGAGACTACTGATACACAGACAGAGCAATTTCATTATTCCATTAGCTGGAACCCTGTAATCAAACCCTCTGCACAATCATGAAACTTGTTTACAGATTGTAAGACTTTGGAAAATAATAGACTTTGGATTCTTGCTAGTTGCAACATGGGATGCAAATAAAGACAAATATTACACTGGAAAAAAATTTAAAAGGAGCAGCTCAAATGGCAAAATATTTCAGCTCTAATGGCACTAGCTTAGAAAACACATTAATCACCTATTTAAAAAGCCTTCAAAAATACAGTAAAGCTGCTTTGGCTTAACTAGTATAGTATGAAAGAACTTTGAAAGCTAAACAAAATATATATACCTCCTTCAAACAGAAGAAATAGAGGAAAACAGAAAATAGGTTAAACTCTGTCACATTTCATATAGTCACCGTTCTAAAGGAAGTTTCTAAAATTGTAAGTAACTCATTCCTCATATCAGGTAATGAAAAATGACAACTCTGATGGATTTTTAAAATCTTACCCAGGGGAAGATGCAGAGAACTACAGCTTCATAAGTCTGATATTATTAGGGTCAAGATTGGTACAATCAATAATAAGGAACATGGGCAGTAGAGGTGTAAATAAATATGATACATTGGGACAGCTTCTGCAAAGGGAAATCATACCTCACCAATCCATTAAAATGTAATGAAAGTGTTAACAATAGTAAGCGATACAGCTGAGAAAGTATTTTTTGATTGAAAGAAATAGGTCTGGCAAGATCCTTTACCGAAAGCTTTTAAAGGCATTAAATCAATGTGGAATAAGACTCAAAGTCCTCTGATGACTTAATAATTGGTTAAAAGACAGGAAATAAAGAGTCAAAGTAAAGTGGAGATTTCCTGTTAGAGGAAGGTTACCATCTCCTCAGGGACCCACAGGCAGACCTGCGTGTTTCAACATATGATAAATAATGTGGAACAGGAAGGGAATGGAGAGGCTAAGAAAGTTTGCTGATGACACAAAGTCTTTTAGGATCCTCAGAACGAAAACTGACTCTAGAGTTACAGACTATACTTGCAATGCTGAGGAACTGCACCGTCTAATAAAGCAAAATTAAGTACTGATCCACGCAAAGTAATGACCAAGCAGAAAAATAATGTCAGCTGCACAGCCTGAAGCATAGGCTTTTCACTAGTATTGACACTAGGGGAGATTTCTTGGAGTAATTTTGAATAGTACTTAAAAAATGTCTGTTCAACATTCAGCAGTGCACAAAAAAGGCCAGTAAAACATTAGAAACTATCGGGAAAGAAATAGAGAAGAAAATGGGAACATTTTTCTGTCTCTGCCTTGTGCACCTATAATTTTGAATACTTCACATACTGAATATTTTAATAAGCAGCCTCTAAAACGTTACAATAGATTCAGAAAAGGTATTGTGGATAGTGACAAAACCAATCGGAAGTGTGGAATGAGTGCCAAATGAGACATAACTAGATAGAGTGGTTTTCAGCTTGGAAAAAGAAATGACTGAGAGGAAGAGCATGTCAGTCATGAGCAGTCACGAGCACTGTAGGAAAGGTGAATAGGGAAAGGTTATTCACTATATCTCATACCATCCAAACTAGCAGGCACTGTATGACTCTATCAAGCAGAGGCTGCAAAACTGAAAAGGAGACATACTTTCCCTTACTTAATTACACCATAGAATGTAATGAGAAAAACATAAATGAGTCAAAAAATCAATTGGAAAATTAATTGAAGTCCATCAGAGGATGCAATCTTTTTCTCAAAAGTCTCTAAACCTGACACCAAGCTTCCTTTCTCTACTTTCCTTCATTACATTTCCACTCCTGGCTCTAATCAGACAGGACACTGACTTTTCTTCACCTTTTTGCTAAACACCAGAAAGTAAACATTCACCCTAGGGACCAACTCTAGGAACCCTAAGATTCCCAAGACATCCCCTCATTTTCTCATTTCCTGCAGTCCACCCCACAGTATCATCTTTTCCTCTTCCCTCACTTAGCACCTGGAAAAGCAGCAGCATTTTTTCCCCTGGATGGAGAGCACTGTTCACAGTGGCTAGCATGACCTCCTATCACCTTTAGCTGTTGTTCACAAAAAAAATTCAGAAGTTGTATGGAGGGAACGGATGGCTAGATTCACGATCACATTAGCAAATAAATAACAGCAGCTTTACCAAGCCAATCCAAATAGATGGTGGATTTTCAGAAATCAAATGAACTTACACTTCTCCTTGACTTTAAAGAGTAGAGCATCATCTTCCTCATTTAAAAGTCTGCCTCTGTTCACAAGCGGGAATCTCCTTGTTTGCAAGAATCCAGAACAAATTTTTCCACAGAGATCTTTTCCTTCCGTTCATTTCAATCCACTACCTAATGAAATGCATGAGGTTTTTGGTCTACATCCACGTAACTTGGTACAACCATCGTTCTAGTGGCAGGAGTTGGTATACAGGCCCACATTAGCAAAAATGAGCAAGGTGCTTACTCAGAAACACATATGTACAGCTTGCTCATCTGGCACATGTTGCCTATTCTGTAGACAGCCAAGGACCAGGCTCCTTGTCTTTTTGCCATGTTTGCTCAGCATTTGAGTCCTGGACAGGCAGCATATAACAAAAGCATCTATCAATTATTTCATCTATCTCAAACATTTTAAAAAATACAGAACTTTCTTTCCCCGCTAGATGTGACAACAAGAGCAATGAATAATAAAAATAACGCGAAGTTAAAAATTTTAAAACTAGTTCTTTAAGAATATAAGAAAAAATAGACCAGCTTGCACCAGTGGCCTGTGTTTTTCTGTTCTGCAGACCTGTAGGTAACTTCACCAGCAGCATTGCTGACAGACAGCACTAAGCCCATCAGCTATCAATTCATGCCTACTGTATATTCCTCAGGGACGAAAAACTACAAAAGCACGATGATCTGCAACCCTGAGGTTTCTCTTTGTGACACCACTGCTAGTTCAGCCTCTTTTCTTGTATTGTAGCTACACATAGCATCATTTTCACAACATGGTGGAAATTCCCATGTTCCAAGTAATCCTATTTTGCTTTATCTGTCCCTTTTTATTTCTGCAAGTCTTTGGGGATTCTGATGCTACTTTCTAACAATGTAAGTATCCCGGTTTACAGTTTTCAGCCGAACAAAATGGTAGCAGTTGATAACCCATGTCTGATTCGTTAGTGCTGCTCTGTAATTTAAGACTGTTAAATAGAGATGAGATTGACTACAGCCTACATGAATCAAGACTCTTTCATATTTTCAGTCGTGGTTTTCTACAAATTTGCTGCATAATGGGATCAATAGTGTTGCATCTTCAACCTTACTTCAAACCTCAAATAGTGTAAATTCCAGACATCTACCCTGTATCCAGCATCAGGCATTTTTGAACTGCATGTGAAGTGTATAGATTTGATATGCAGTCTCCTTTGTCTCTCTAGTAGAATATCCCAGAGAAATAATAAGAATAAAATTAACAGTTAAGGACAAGTACAAGGATTTTTCTAGCCAATATAAACAAATTAATGCCAATTTTCCTTGCACCACTGGTATTTATTTATTTTGACTGGGACTGCATTTCTGGCTTAGGAATAAACTTTTATGGCTTTCTCAGTTTACTATAATGTCATTATACAAGGTCATAACAAAAGTCCGTCTTTCCCAATACCTTATCTCCAACACTGATTAGCAGTGAATACTAACAGAAAGAGGACGAGTGATGGCATGAGCAATGGCATGAGCTGATTCCCTGGTATACTTTTTTTACTGGCTTCCATCAGAAACTTGTTTAAGGACTTCTTGAACCAAAGGTTGCCACTGATGACTGGTAGTACAATCCCGTTTTTAACCCATATGAATTTTGGCTTTCATGACACACTGTAGCAAGGAAACAAGCCCAGCGTAAAATTTTCTAGTCATCCTGTGAGACTTTTTCCAACCTCTAAATTATATTTGTGTATCGTTTCTAATAGATATTTCTGAATCATTTTCTTAGTTGTTTAAAAAAAACCCCACATCTATTGCTGAGAATTATTCCCTAAAGTGTGTACTGGGGATATTTTTAGCAGCTTTTTCCTCCCTGTCCCCATCATCACCCACATTGCTTCCTGAGGTAGCATTTTACATTCTGTGCCACATCCAACACTTCAGAGCACCCATGACCTCCCATAAGCTTCTCCTAATCTATTACGACCAAGTGGCTTCCCGTGCTTGAGAAGTACGAATAACTTTGTCAAACGTTAATTTTAGGATTTCCCATAACATCTCTGAATCTTGTCCCAGATTGTGGGCACCATCTGGTTCTTATCAGAGAGACTGAGTGCCTCAAGAACTGAAATGGAGTCTTCAGATTTAGCCAAGTTCAAAATTCTCCATTGTTTCAACCTTTTTTATTTATATCTTCTGTTAAATGAATGGTTTTCCTTCACATTTTTAATTGTGGTGCAGAAATCCTCATACTTCTGAGGTACTATTTCATAGTTTAGTGTCATCTGCCTGAGCTAGCAATGTATGGACAACACCAGATACTGCAGAATGAGCAACTGTTGGAATAAGGCCATCTTGCCTTCCTTCCTGCTCCTCCAATTGCTCACAGCTACAGATTGAGGAACCATTTAAACCTTCCCTAGTTGCCTTCCACTTTTGAAAAGAGTTTACACTTTGATAGGGTTTTAAGTGTTCTATTTTCACAATCTGACTCTGTCCTCAAATTGCTTAACTCTGGGTAAGAGGGTATTTCAAGACTGACAAAAACCTGTTGTGTTCTGCTTCTAAGTTTTAATTGACCAGCAATATGCAACATAAGCAGCTTTTATAACAAAAGGATCTGGCTTGTGACAGACTCAAGGTACCGTACTATCCCTCTGGGAACAGTTTCCTCAATCAAGGAGTTTCCCACAAGCTGCTATATACAGATGACATGAGTCCATTTTCTTTGTATGGGGAGCATGACTACAAAAAGGGCTTGTGTTCTCCCTTCTGCCACCTCCCTACACTAAAATGGAGTCTAAAACAGAAAATACACATGGTGGTTGGTCTCGAGCTCCCAGATTTGACATGTCTGTAGATTTACTGACAACCTTACCACAGCCAAGACACACATTCCCACAGGCACACACAGAGATGACTCTGTTTTTACCATATCCAGGTTACTGTGGGGAACTGGGTTAAGAAGTGATTTTAAAGTGCCCATACACTGGTCTCTATAAGTGCCTGCACTAATAATAAAAAAACGAAAACTGCTTCTTGTAGATCAAATGTGACAACAGACAACTTTTGAAGAACTGGGATTACCTACAAGACATCAAATAATCATTAGAAATCTAAATATGACTTTGTAGGCTCTATTTCCAGCTGTTGTGAAACAGATTCATACAAAATAGGCTCCAGAATTCCAAAATTGAAACTAAAGTCTTTAACAACTCTTTCATATGAGATAATACATGGAGAATGACATGCCTGTTTTACACTTTGATAAGTAGTAAGCACTGACTTGACCCCTTTTTTGTTTGGAAACCAAACATAAATGGCCAGGTCACCTCCTATGAGTGTGTCATTCTGGGATACAATACCTGGCTGATAAAAGCAAGTATCTGTCTCAGAAACATTTTAGACACTGTTGCTTTTCCTCTCAGTCCACTGGATCAGCAAAAGACATCAGCTTTTTGTCAACATTACTTGAACTCAGGTTCTTATATATACACTTCTTTGTGTCTGAAGAAGGAAATTCTGGAAACTACAGCGAATACGAACCAGATTTCAGATTTTGGGAGCAGATTCACTGCCAGGAATCAAAGGCTGAACTCCTAGGAAATAGCTTTGGTTTCCTTCACTCAGACTGTGCTCTTGCCCCCTGACAGAGGCAAACTGAATGAGATTCACAGGGGACAGAGCCTCAGCAGCCTGGAAAATAAACCTTCACTGTAATTCACTATTTTTTAAAAATATTATCTAATGGATGCTAATTCTGTGGCCTTTTCTTCTATGTGAGGATGACTGGTCATGGATCAAAGATAAAGCCTTTGAAAAATACAATGGTAAGGCTCTCACATTGCTCTCTGCACTCTGGTGCCATGAGTAGATTTAAGGCAAATGCAGTTCTATAAACAAAATAAAAAGATGGCATTTCAGCAGCAATATGTAAAAAAGATACTGGGTAGAAATACTTCAGAGAAGCAGCCTGCTTAGTTGTAAAATGAGTTTAAATTAGGCTTTAAAAAGGATTGCTAAATCTTGACACATATATGAGCAGCTTATTATCATGCAATTGTGCAGTAGTTGCTTGATCTTGTTACTGATGTGCCACATATGAATAAGTGATTAATTACCACAAAGGCTAAAACAGAGCAGAGTGAGAGTACTGTAGCTCACCCTGAAAGAGGGGCTTAAACACGTTTATTGCCCTTTAAGTGCATTTCATTAAGGCCAATTAAGGACTTTCATGTCTTATTAGAAAAATGAAGTAGATTTATGAGGTTTTCCTAGGCTGTAAATGCTGGGGCTAGCAGATACGAAACTGTGCAGAAATACAGTAGTTAGAAGATAAGAAAATATTATAAAGATACAAACAGGAATAATTTCACTAAGGAATCAGATCACATGAACGTGGTCTCTTTCAGAAGGAGGGAGAAAAAAAAAAGCAAAACCAAACACAAACAAACAAACCCCAAACCAGAGGTTAAAATTCATAACATTTCCTCTCAGACTCGATCCTATAATTTCATGGACAGTTTTGCTATCCAGCTCTCTTTGGGGTCTCATTTTCTTCTGTTCTGTATGAAATTCAGGATGCCATGAAGTGCTGCCATTTAGGTTGGGCAGAATTTGCTAGCAGCAGGCACACCTTATCGTGTACCTGCACATAAATGCACAGAGAAGGAGGGAGGAGAATTGTTGACCACCACATAGCACAACTACGTGCCTTAATAATGTTTAGTCTTGCCTATAGAGATTCAGTCAGGTCTCCTTTATTGGTGTAACTTTAAGCACTGACTCAGAAAAACGTATAAACATATGCTCTAGTTAAAGTTTATTGGGGATGTATTTAAGGTTTTAGCTGAATAGGAGTGAGTATAAGCACACACTTAAGGGTGTGCTTCAGCATTTTGTTGTATAACAGACTAAAAAGTGAAAGCCCTGACCTATGCATCTATACTTCTTAGACATCCTGCATTTTCTGCATTGAACCAGGGCTTTCTGTCTGAGATTACTCCTATATTCCTTTGAGGAATTAATTTTTAAAAACCCAAATCCAGAAAACTAATGAATAGAAACAAAACATTTCTATCTGAATAATCATGTGTATTCAGATTCACAGCATTCAAGAAATGAAACATGAATGCTGACCTTCTTTTCTTAAATCATGCTGTTCTTAAGGTAACAAGAAGGAAAATAAAGGAATGGAGTTAAAAAAACTCAGCATCATGATCTGAGGACAAAGGCAAACTTTGCTTTGACTCTGCAGCATTCTGGAGGTCTTAGTCACAGCCTTCATCTTGAGTGCAATTTGGTCTATAGAATTTTCTTCCTTGCTTTATTGTGAAAGAAAATTTTCATGGGAGGTTACAGAGCATGTATCATTATCCTTGGGGACTGTGTCTGTTTCAGCATCATCCAAGTTTCTAGGTCCCACAAATACAGTATCTGGGCAGCTTTTTTACATATTATATGTATTTATGAATTTTTAAAAATATGCATTATTTACTCAGTGGACTGGAATAGCACTGTCAAGTGGGGGAATATGTATTTATAAATATTTTTAAAATGCACATTATTTACCCCACAGACCAAACAGTTCCAGTCTACCATGTATAGTCTTAGCCACCTAATTAAAAATCTTATGAAACTTCTTTGAAAAGCACTTGCAATACATACACAGCAGCAACTTTTGGGGCTTTATTATCTCAGCTCTTTAAATTTTTTTTACTTCAAAATACACAAAGCATTTAGACATATTATGGTCTAATCACTTGCCAAATTTCATCTTAAATAGAAGCTATATAGGAATTACACAAGCACGAAAAAAGCATCAAAATGAGCAGATCAGCTATACTTTGGGGGAGGAGGTATGGGGGGTTGCTGCACTGATATAATTTTAAAAGAAACAAACCTATATTTTTTAATTTGGTGAAAAATAATTAATTCCCACACTGAGATTTGTTTGTGCCAAACCTTAGCTGCTCCTTTTAATGAGGTTTTAAATAATTTTTTTTCTGCCAACTTATTCTTAAAGGGGTTTGTACCAAAAAATTGACTATATACTATCAACAGGGTTCAAGTACTACTGCCTAAATTCTTCAAGAATGAGGGACCAAAATTATATATTTTGTAAAATGACAGGATTAAAGAGAAGAGGTAAACATAACATCAGCATACATCTGTCTTTTATTGTCCAAATATAATTTCAAATAATGATAATGTTTCCATATTTTGTTCTTTAGGTTGGATTTTCAAAACAAATGATGACTTGATGATTAATATATATTTTCCGTCTTTGAGAAGGGATTTATTGATGCAAAAAGTGATAAGCATCTGCCTCTGGTGATTTATATCTGACTGTGAAAGGGGTATAAAGTAAACACAGTTCATGTGGTGGGCAAAATGAAAATCTCTTGATTCTGCCTTCATCCACAATTCAGAGCACTTCACATGCCATCCTGAAGCCATGCTGCAGCATCACCCTGTTTTTTGGGGCAGGAGGGCACTTCTAGCCAAATGGTCACAACCTTCTTTAACATGAATATCAGCTCCCCATGATGAGCACGGGCAACACAATTGTGTCTATTTCCCTGATTCTGCTCATTTGCACAGGCTGCAGACATGGAAAACTTTAGGAATGGATTTAAAGGCCATCATAGGTTAGAAGCTTTGAGTGAAAAACCTTAGCAGTCTGAACCACACAAGAGGCTTGACTAGTTTATAGGGGTTACTCCAGTGTGAGTTTCAAAGTGAGAAATGTTTACCTGTGCATGCTGTTGCCAGAATTTGTACTTGCTGTCAAATGTACAAGTAGAATCCAAACTATATCTAGAAAATTACCTTTTTTTCTAGAATTTTATGAGCTATTTTGTATTCCAACGGCAAGCAAATTACACATTAGAAAACACCAACAGGTTCCTGTGACAAAGCTTATTAAAACAACTTGATCATTATGGGAGGCTGACAATTTTCTATTTCTTCATGATACCAAAAATGTCTTCTATAAACAAAAAGAAGTGGTTTTAAAAATATTAAAATTGGTACTAACTAGAGAATAAATTAATAGGCTTTTTATTCAGTGGTTGTGACAGTGTGACATGCTGTTTCTGAGATTTATAGATGATCTTAATTCTTAACATATTGGGAGAGGCTTTGTTCAATAGTATTTTGTGTATGGAATTTCTCTTTAAATTGTCTTCTGACATCTTATTGAAAGCTGGCATTGTAGCCTGGCACACCACCATAGTCAAGTTCTCTGGTCCAAACAGAATTTTATGAATTGTTGAAAAGCCACTTATTCTTTGCCTCCAGTCAGAAAGAATAACATGAACACTGGCCTTTCTCAGAGTGTTTTCAGCTCCAAGCAGAAATATTTTTGAAAGTAACTTGCATTAAAAAAAACCTGGAGATGCAACGGATATGTAGTAGCTCTCAATGTAGTGGAACTGACTGGGTAGGCAACACAATGCTCATGCTAGGCTGTGATAGATGGTGTGACAATGTGTTCTGATGTGGTGAGAGCATACCAATGCTCCTGGCTGTGCCCTTGGGTCATCAGTCACACAGCTCCACTGTGCTGTTCCCTTCTGCACTTCTGCACTCCTAGCTGTACGAAATAACAAGCGGGTACGAGACACCTGAAACATGAGCTAGTACAAAAGAGAAAAGAACAAATGCAGGTAATGTAGTATTGCCTTCATTTCCAGCTACTGTTACAGCCATGCTGGTGTTCAGTGGCATAAGATGTCCAGCTGGGCCAAGCAATGGTTCCTCTATCCCAGTATTGTCTTCTCAGAAGTCTCATAACAAATAATATTTACAAAAAGTGTATAAGTCCTCACATTGTTCGTTAGCCTCAGAAACACTCAAAGTTAAGTTGGACAGGGCTCTGAGCAAGCTGATTTGATTCAAGATGTCCCTGGACCCCACAATGAGAGCTGGACTTCCAACCCATGCTATTCTATGATTTTATGATGCTACAACTAGCTCAGGATCCACAAATGTTGAATTAGGGACATCCTTCTTGTACCTCTCACAGATTTACTTAAAAGCAAAAGAACTGCTAAACAATCTGTTTCTCTATTTTTTCACTGAAAAAACTTCCTTTTAGAAACATTCTGGCATAATATCTATAAACACAATCTCATAATACTAGAAGGTTTCAAAACAGGTTTTGCATTAAGGTGTTTTAGTCAATTTTTCCTGCCTTTCTCAACATATGTACATGTGGATGCAATGACCTACAGTTTTACCAATCCATAGATTAAGGTAGAGGGGACTCTAGAGGAAAGAAACACCCTTGAAAATCAAGCTTCAGGTGAGTGTTGTGTGAGTGGGGCAAGAGCCTGATCACAACCCAGGAAACCTTTCCCTTACTCACCCCAGCATTAGGCAGGTGCAGTGACAAAGAAGTTTGACCCAGAGACTGGCATATTCTGGTCAGTTGGCAATCTCTAAGTCAAAGAGAAGAAAGGCACAAAAATACATATTAAAAATTAAGGATTGTGGTCATGAGGTATAACATTGCACTAAATAATAAACTACAAGAAAAGGCAGTTTACTCCTTCAGGCACACACTAGCAATGTTTCTGTTGTCCTGGAATTTTCCCTTGCTTAAATTGCCTGCTGAACTTCCTCGATATCAAAGCTAAATACCCCAAAGGAGAAACAACCACCTCATATTGCTCAGCTGTGACACTTACAGTGGATTAAAAATCAGCCAGAACCCAAGCAGGATCTTGCAGGCATTTGGGCTGACACAAACCAGAGATGGCATTCTTCAGGCCTTTGCTGGGGCCTGGGGGCTCAGCCACATAAAAGACATACAAGTGTGTTATCACATTCAACTTGAAAATTTTCCTGGCTGAGAGGAGATGGTTGGGTTTATGTGGCTGAAATTACCATGCTCTGCTCTAAAGCAAAAACTGTGCTGTGCCAAGGGAGGGGAGTGCCCATTCTTTCTCATCCACCATACAATGCTGCACAAGCATGCACGTCTTGGGTGGAGTCTGCAGGAGAGAAACGCGTTCCTCATAATCAAGAGTAATTCCAAAGGCAAACAGTGACCAGGAGAGCATGCTATCCAGCAGAAGACTAATCCTGAACCCAACTCCACAGACGGTTACACAGCCTGCTGCAATGCCAGGGCAGATGCCAGGGAAGAGACCAGCCACAAACTGAACAGACAGACAATCCAGAGCTTGGCATCTGGGTTCTTCAGCTGCCAGCCTTGCCTCATGAGTAGCCACAATGGTTGGCTCTTGTGCAGAAAACAACAGAGGAAGAGGCTAAAGAGGTCTATGTGCCACACTGCCAGCACTGGGAACAGGCAGTGCCAAGTGAGTATTGCAGTTTCATGCACGTGCCAATGTGCTTTGGAACTGCTTTTACATTTTCAAAAGTAACAACAGAATTCCTACATAAAGCAAGACAAGCTTTAACATCAAGGACAGTTTCCCTTCCTTTTTTAGAGGTTTTTTCTGTGCGTAAATTTCTTTTGCATTTCATTTTGTTCACCTCACATATATACTTCAGACAGCTATGGCACAGGAATGGCCTTCATGCCTTGCACTCCATACTGATAAAATACTTGAATCTACAGGAATACATGCACAGATCAGTTAATTTCATAACCAAATGACAAAGCCCCAGCTTGTAAGCCTCTGCTTTTTACAGCATGAACAATTACTCCAAAAAGTAGGTGCATGATCGTCTCTGTCACTGCATTCTGAGGAGCAGCACGGCACTGTAAGGGGTTCACCACCTTCTCTTTAAAAGCCCTATTCTGCCCTGTTTACACTGAACTGACACTTTAATCAGAAGAAAATGGTTTTTTACATCAATCACTACTTGCATGTTTATTTTGTTTCAGGGATCTTCAGGCTATTAATCTACCAAATGAGCTTTTCTAAAAGTGTGTATTTGCACACGTGTATATATATATATGTGTCTGTGTGTGTGCTTTCCCACATTTGCCATCCAGCAGAGTTATTTAATTCAGTTTTTGTTTTCTGAAAATGCCTAAATAAGTGCACTACTTTGTGTCACATCATCTTAGTGAGTTCTGTGGTTTGTGTGTGAGCAAACAGGCAAAGGGAACTGTGATGAAGAATAAGACAGCAAATGGGCTGGCTGAAGCAGTTACGCAGTGACGGCTGCTTTTCACTTCTGAAAAGTTTTTTGAGATCGGAACCTTGTTCAGTTATGGGGACCTCTCTAACTGTTGATTATGGACCAAAGGAGATTACCATGAGATCTTACAGTAATAAAGAAGGTTATTCTAAATAATCTATGCTGCTTTGGTACAACCACAATGAGATCTTATGGTGAAACATAAAGACTGCGTCCAGGGGTTGTGATAAGGGGGTTTTTTGGTGTGACTAAAACTTTGATTAAAATGCCAACGAAGGCAAGGTAACAAAGGGCTGAAACCCTTCTGTTTTCAAGGCATGCTACCAGCATAGGAATCAAGACTTTCTCCTGGGAGCTTCCAGAAGAGGCATCTTCACCTATAAATCACACCTACTAAGGGTATCCCCACCACCACCCTCCCTAGAAATTCATTATCCTGCTTAATCACATTTTCTCTTTGCCACCTTCAAGTTTTCTCTTCCTCTCCCCTTAGCCTATTCTCTTACCCATTCCTTATTTTTATATGGAAGACATATATGGAAGCCCTCTGTCAAATCACAGCAATGCATCTGATTTTCTGGGGATGTCCCAGATGTGTTCCATTAATTGTATCTTCAGTTTTACGAGTGCTAATAACTATAACCTAGCCATCAAGCAATTGTGTATCATGTTTTTAGCAATTTTATTTGCTCAAAATTGGCCTCTTTTCCCATTGTTCCAGTGCAGTAAACTCCACTAATAACTCTTAAAGAACACTGAAGAAACTGAATCATAGTTTGAATGGAAACAGAACTATTCCAGCCTGGACATATCCTGAAAATTCTACCTCTGACTGATTCTAGATAAGTTACAATATATTCTGAGCAAAAAAAAGAAGGTGTGAAGGATTTTACAAATTTGTTCCATAATGTTTTAAAGAACAATACCCTGTACGTGCTGGCTTACTGACAATATGTAGAATATTTTTTATTCATACAAGCTGTTTGGTATTTGTTTTCTGTCCCTGAACATAGTAATTTTTATGGCTTACCTTTTTATAGCTATTCTTGTTTTGTTATTAATTTTTCTTTCAATGCTTTGTATATAATACAGTAAAAAGCAGGTGCCCTTCATCAGCTCTTAGTGGGAGTATTTGGTTTACCAGTTTTTAGTGCCATACTTCAGAGTTAAGATACAATAACGTGAAACCAAAGATGAGACTATTAGATGTATTTCCTTATCAACTCTTGCCCCTTTTTGCACTTGCTGTAAGGCTGAATTCAGCTCTGTGATGAGTAAAGCCCTGATCCTGCTGTCACTTAGATCAAAGATATCAGCAGTACTGGTACAAGCAAGGTCAAGTTCTGCAGACCTGCTTTTGAAATTATAAAATCAGTGGATTTCTATTTACACGTATGGACTTGACTTACCCAGCTTTGGAAAACAATTGTGTGAGATTCATCAGACTAATTGTGTACTAGTTTTCTGGTTTGGTTTACTTTTATCCCTCTAATACATCAGGTACACATCCCCATTGCATGTAAAATGTGGAACTGCCTTAGAGAGAGTTTTGCTCTAAGATTCTTTAATCAAATTTTCCTAAAAATCTAGTTCCAAGTCCTCAGCTGGTGTAAATTGCTTTAATTCAGTTTATCAGAGTGACACAACATCATTTCAAAACAGCTGATATTTTGACCTCTGTTTCCTAAACATGTAGAGACAGCTACAATTCTGCTGCAAACACGGCCCACAATGTTTTCCTCATTCATTACATATATAAGTGGGAAAAGCATTACAAGTCAGGAGGAAACACTTTATGTCATTATTATACTACTAAAAATAAAGGTATAAATTGGCCCTGAAGTGGGTTGAATTTCTTATTACATACTTTTAAATTGTGATTTAGTGCAAAATTACATTTCATAATTTGATGATTTGATATAAATGCATTTCTATTGAAGCAAGGTTCCCTCTGTGTGTATGCAAGCCTGGGTTTCTGTATGCAAAGTCCAGTCCACCTCCCAGGCTGTTAAGTACTGTTAGTTGCTTAGAGAGGTGGTGGCAAAGGAAAAGGTGGTGCAAATGAAAAGGACGTGGCATATTTATGGAGCAGGACCTATTTTGAAGTTCACATTGATGTCCCGGTCACCTGCACTGTATTTCCACATCTCTGTTGAGATGGTTCAGTATTTTTGCTACCTTTATTTTTAATATATAAAATTTCAGCCCATCTGGGAAAACCATAACTTCCTACTTTGGCTTTTTTAGGGAAAGAAAATCTGCTTTCCGCCAGTAGATAAACTTTGTTAAGGCAAGCAATAAATTAACAATTACAAAATCTATAGAGATATGAATACTTAATTGAAAAATTTACATTAACACAATAGTAAAATAAATTTTCAAATTCGTGGTACAGACTTTCCCACATGGTTATATGTAAAAAATGGTTATACTATAAGATACTTTTCTCAAAAAAATCTGCATAGAATTTTTGCTACCTCCTTCTGTCCAACAGATCATGTATTGCTATTGAACAGATATAAGAACAAGGGAATCTTGCTCAACTTCCATGAACAAGTGTGAGAATCTTATCAAAGATATAGATTATAAAAATGTCTTATCAGTGTATGCACTAGTATGCACTAGTAGAGACCTGCCACTATACTCAATAGTAAAATGCTCAATATAGGATATTAAGGTAATAAAATCGTGTTGGAGTTGTTTCTCTTTGTAGTTCCTGAGCCAAACATTGCTCTCTGTTAAACCCATACAATGTCTATTAAATTCACGGAGCTGTATTTAGACCAGGAAACACAGAACATAATTTTAACTTGGTAAATTTGAGCTAATTTTATAGTAGACTAGCAGACACTCTAAGTAACTTAATTTGGAGAGGCTTTTCTCTTGTTTTCAGTCTTACCTGAAAATATTATCAAGAGATTCACACTTTGTGAGTCACTGGATTCACAACTAAAATACCTGGAATAAGGCAGCAGTATCCTAAAAAGCAGAACTACAGCAACATAGTCCATTCTGAATTATACTCACCCGATGCATTTATTTGTCTAATTTTAGCACTTCTCTGTGCAAAATCAAAACCTACATATTAAGCTGTGCTACTTTCCATGACACTTTACTTATGATTCCTTTCTGTTCTCAGTCGTCCAGCCATAAATATCTTTTCTTTCTGTTTTGCAAGTCAACAACACAAATATTTACTGTATATTTTCACCTCTTAGTTTCAGCACTTGTATAGTCCTAACATATTCAATGAAATCCCTTCATTCCTACTCGTTCACTAGTATTTATTCCTTTCATTCTAAGATTTGGTTTTCTGCCTGCAGGGACTCAGCAATGCACTCCTTAATGTACATGTTTCTAGTTCCTGTTGGGACACTGTCCAAGGCTGGTATTCATGAAATGTTAATGTTTGATTCAGACATAGGAGAAATACCTTTAGCACTGCTCTAAAATTTGGAGCAGTTTGATCACTCCATAAAAACAAGTTGAGGAGGGCCAGTGACTTAATGGGTCCATTTGTGTTCATTGTTTGGGATGTTTGAACTCCTATGTTGTCATTTCTCTGGTTGGTTGGTTGCTTGGTTGCCACCTTTGCTGGCAGGGTCTGTGTGGCAGGTATCTGACAGAGCTCACATGCACCTTGACTGAAAGACTGTTCCAGCCCTCGGATTTTCAGGTGTGCCACCATTCCCATTCTCCTTTCAGTGAATGCTGATGTTGCTATAAATAAAGCATGAACTTTGTCTGACACATGTTTTCAAGTCCAGCAGTCTAAGTTAAGATCCTGGAACAGGCTCCCCAGGGAAGTGGTCGCAGCATCAAGCCTGACAGAATTCAAGAAGTGTTTGGACAATGCTCTCAGTCATATGGTGTGATTCTTGGGGTGTCCTGTGCAGAACCAAGAGTTGGACTACGTGATCCTTGATGGGTCCCTTCCAGTGCAGCATATTCTACGATTCTGTGATGGAAAGATACCGGTTATAACCATGCATTTTTTTTCCAAGTACAGCCATTTTCTCTAAGTTCAGTACATTATGAAGATGTTTTTCAGCTAACAAGTACTGGAGGCAGGTTAACAATTATCCCATGGTCCTTTCAAACTTGAGTGGAAGCTCAAGCAGAAGTTACGGTCCTCGGTGTGTCACTCTGTGTTGGTCACTCCCTTTGCAGGCAGGCCTGGCAGGAGGACATGCACTTACACAGCCCTTTCACCAGTCCTACCTTGGCCAAGGAAACCTCATGAGAGGACCATTTCCATTCACTTTATAGCCTTTTTCTCTGCCATACAGGAAATAAGAGCATTCACATACCTGATAAGTATTACACCGTGCATAACATCTTTCCTTACAAAGAAAAGCCATCCCTACCACTTTGCAAATAGCTGTGCAGAACAGCACCCTACAATTCAGGTACAACTGAGCTGCTTTCAGTATCAGCCCTGATTATTATCTCCATGAGGAAAGATTCCACTTCCACATTATCCTAACCTTCAGCCACAGCATTAGAAAGCAAATCAGTCATATATTTTGCCCTTCACATTTCTGAGAACACATAGAGGAAGAAACAAAAAATTAAAAATATTAAATATTGCCTTTTGACTTGACTGCTAACACAATAAAGCAGCATCGTAAACTGAATCATGGAAGTCTGCAGTCTTCATTGCTCCCTTTGCTGGTATTACTTCATGGATATTGGAGCCCTTAGGGAAACTGGAATATGAATAAAGATTTTTTTTTAAATCAGCCGTTTTTTCTTGGTTCTGTTTCTAAAAATAATGCAGTTTGCAAAAAACAGAAGGTTTGGTTTATAACACAAACAAAATTGTTACATTCTGAATGGGTTGTAAGTACCTGATTCTTTGCCTTTTTACTCATCCCTGCTAAAAAAAAAAAATCTGCAAATCCATTTGCTAACCAGCTGCACCTCTGTACTGAACAGATAACAACCTGTGCAAGCCAGGCTTTGCTGTGAATCGGTGCTGATAGGCCTGAATCTCATAGCTTTTTTTAAATGCTAATGACAAGAAACATTTCCTAAGCCAAAACGCTCTTGTAGATCTGTCTACTTCTATTATGACTGATATTTGCTTGTAAGTACATAGAACACTTGTTCACTGTGCCTTATCTGCTATGGTGCAGCATGCTGACCTACATACCATTCAGCACAATATGATGCACAAACATCTTCTAAATAATTTTTCATTTTCGACTTAAAAACAGTAGAGGCAAAATAGGATTGCTGCAAATCTAACAAAGAGATGGCATTATTTCCAAATAAAAATGTGCATTTTTCCAAAGAATTTATTTGTCTAGCAGCATGAAGTTCATACATAGCAATGCTTAAAAAGGGTGTTGAATTGCGATTAGGAAGGAAGGACTTAGGAAGAAGAACAAACCACATCTTTTCTACTTACATAGAATAATTAAGCTAACTTATTTCTCATCACAATTAAAAGTTCAGCCTTTCTGAACCATGTTTTTGCAATGTCACTAAATGTTGCTGATATAGGAATGCTGAAATAAGTGTGATAATAACAATAAAGAATGATGGATAGAAAAGGATACAGTAGCTAAGGGAACAGAAGTGATAGTCTATTACCTGCTATTGTCAAGCTAAACAGAAGTAGAGTATTTATGATTTTTGCTGTGATGCCTGTATGTTGTATAAGCCCAGCCTTTATGATGATACTTGTCTACTGAGTGAAATAATTACTATGTCAGTTTTTATTGTAAATAAATATATGTTTTCCCAGGGGCCAGACATTACTTATATTGAGTAACAATTGCACAGCCACAAATATATCAAAAGCTTGTAAAGGAAAATGTACTTTAAGAGCTAAATTTTAAGAGCAAAACAGAAAGTCTCCATTAATTCAGAACATTCCTAATCAATTTATATTCTAAATGGTTAAAGAAGGACAGAACAAAAAAGCCTGCTCAAACAATAGGAAAAAAAATAAATGTTTTGCCTTAGCAGAATACAGTAGTCCGAACCCTAAAATGTGTGCAACTAGAAATTACTTCTATATAGTAAAATTTTATAAATAAACCTAAACTAAAGATATTTTTAAAACAATCTGTTTTAGACATGCACTGAATTGAGAAATATTTATTGCCCTGTTATTACCTCTTGATGAAAAATAAAACCAAACAGTTACCAATTAGAGGAAGCATCAGTGTTTAATCATATAAGAATTTAAATGAATGACACAACATACATGTGCTATTTATTAGCTTTCTAAGAAAATACTTGTTTTCATATCCACAGTCACTACAATTTTTTTGATCCTGATGAACCATATGGTCCAGGAATCAGCTTGATTGCAGTTTTAAACTGCAAAAATGAAAATAATTTGGGGCCCAATTCCAGCCACAGGGAGGTCAATAAGAGTGTTCCCAGTAATGCTTAGAAGTCCTTCATCAGCCCATTAGCTGTATTATCCCAGGTTGTTTCTCGGTCATTGTATTTTAGAATCAGTGATTCATAAAACAAAGTAAAATGTTTGATATCTTTGCTTCTATTTTTAAAATGAAATTTTATCTGTAAAATAGTGTCTGGATTGGTCAAAACTGACTAGTACTTTTTGTATTTCACTATGTACCTTCTTGTACACAGTCCACAGACACCATCTCTCAGACAAGCCACTGACTTCTATTAAAGTGACAAGCAATGTCTTGACTCACATTACTTATATATCATTAATGAGAATAACATCTTTTAAATCCACAAGTAGCTTTATGAGTCTAACATACAAATGATTTGCTGTGATGTGGCTTCCAGAAATAGATTGCTACAGACACTGATACATCTTACAGCATTACCCTGCAATTGATGCTGGTTTTGGTAGATTTAACTCTATGAGTGAGGTGGATTTCCCATTCATGTAATCAGAATTGTTTTCCAAGTTTATTTTTGCAATATCTGTCAGAAAAACCTTGGGTCAGATGTGCATCTATTATTCAATTAAATAGAAGGTTACATATAATTGGCACTGTGCTCAGCAGTTACAAGCTCTGTGATGTTAACAGAAGCACAGACCAGAGATCAGACTTAACTATGCCAGGTCCATGATCCATGTGTTCCCCACTGAAATCACTACTAGTTAGCTATGACTAAGGCTCAAATCATTGCCTGTGCTCAAGAAAAGCCAGTCTTGGGAAACCTGATGAATTGGACTCCAACACACTAAACTGATTTGTGCCCAACCCAAATGTACAAAGATAGTGTGAGCCTAATCTGAGATCAAGTGCTCAGTGCAGTGTTCAGACTGGTGTTTCCACTTACATGTGATTCCCACCTTGGCCTGCAGTGGCACAGGGGTGCACACTGGCATGTAAGCATGAGTAGTATGCAAATACAGTCTGTGAGTGCCTGAATGACCACTGACGTAACTTTCATGATCAAGAACTATATTAATCACAAAACCCCTCTGCCAGTATCTTACTATATATACTGTCTAAGCTTGATATGTTGTGGTACATTGCACCTGGATTTCATTCTGAGACTAATAATGTTTATGGGACTTTTATTTTTTGTTCCCAAAAGGAGTAACAGAGAGGAAGTCCCTAAGATACACATTGTTATAGGTCTTTGTCATTGTATTCATTTCATTAAACACACACATATCAGCAACAGGGGTTACTGTGATGCACTTTCTACAGAAGAGCATGACTTGTAAGGGTTACATGCCTTATTCAAAGTCTGGTGGGAAATCTATAAAAGAATGATGAAATAAATCTCACATCTCTCTCTTCATCTTTGTTTAGACCTGTATGTAGTATGGATTATTTCTCTTTCAGCTATAGCTCTTTTAGAAGACTTGCATTATTCTAAAATGTACAGAGGACACAGTTCTCACCTTGTCACATGAGCACATTCAAGTAAATATGGCTATTCCGTGGGCTGAATCATTTCTATCAGACTGCACTTGTCATTGACCAAATAAACCAAGTCTTCTAACACAACACTGGAAACATAGCTAGTGTCTGCATATTAATTAGCCTTCCTGACCTGAATAGACTATTACCTAGGGCCCTGGCCTTCATTTCCTAAGCACCCTAAACTCCACTGCAATGAAAAAAATGAAAGACAAGGCCTTTATTTTGGAATTACATCATATGAAAATATCTCTATTGCCTAAGAGACAGGATTTCTGAAAATGCCATGGAGAGTTTCTGACATTGCACGGAAGAACAGCTTTGTTTTGTTCCAGATGAGGTCCTGTGGCCCCATAAATTACTGTCACCCAAAATTTGGACCATAGTTTGTGCCTTAGAAAAAATACAGGAAGTATTGTTAGGGCTTCTATCATTTTGATCAAATATGTGTATAACTTAAAGCTGTTCTCTATTTTAATAAAAGAAAATTAGGTAATACTTTAAAATTAGCTTCCTTTGATCCTAGAAGCACTTTATTACGAGGTTCTCAAGCCAAGTGGAATGAAAAACTTTTAAATAAAAAATTAATGCAAAAAAGCAAAGCTGGGAGATAGCTAGATTTAAGAAATATTGCTCTTTTTTTTCTTACTCAAAGCTTCTGCAAAAATATTTTTGTTTTAAAAAAATATTATTCCCCTTTCAACTCATTCCAGACACAATTTTACAGGTAGGCTCTGTGACTCATTAAATCCAGCTTTGAAGATGCACCTTAACATAAAGTATTACAATTATCATATACTCTAAAAGCCTGTTTGGAATCTAACTCAGTAAAGTTTATTAATGTGCTGGAAAAGGTAGTAAATTTACACATGATGTTTTAATTCTACAAAGAGTGGAAATATTCACAATGAGTGAAGAGAAAAGCAAGGTCTCATATTTTAAGTTAGAAAAAAAAATAAAGTTACTGAATCTGGCTAATAATTACTTGAAACTTTGTTTCTCAGAATTGCACTTTTTCTGAAATGCATTTTTTCCCCACATATATTGTTATGTTTGTAAAATGGACACCTGGAAATGATTCAGTCCTTTTAAAATTACAGATATGTCTTCTCAGCCATAGCTTTGTTGTAGAGGTAATGTTAGGCAGTGCTTGATTGAGCTGAGTTTGATAGTAGAAGAGAAAAAATAGTATTTTAAAAATACAAAGCATCTGATTTGAGTGAAGGAATTAATAGGAAAAGAGAGTGGCAAAAAAAGGGAGAGAGTTTTGGAAAAGCCTGTAAATGTTTTTAGGCAGTGTGATAATAGATTAAAAATTAAAATCATGTATGTATCATGTCTATTCAAATAGAAAAATAAGTGAGTAAGTGTAGGACATGTAAATATTTGAAAGGTGACTGAGGCAACACAGGCTACGAATTTGCCTGTTAGAAGTTGTGCAACTCCTATAATTTGTGACATTTAAAATTGGACTGTCCATGGATCTAGAAAATGCACTCTGGAGAATAATCTAATATTATAGTGAGGTAAATTAACAGACCAGCAAGGTCTCTTCCATTCCTTATTTATGTGATAAATCCATTGTAAAAACACACCATAAAAATTTATATCTTCCCACGATGTACACAGAGCAGCCCTGTCCTGAAAGATGCTGAGCAGCTACTTGAAGGGCAGAGGTACCCTCTGCCTCCAGTAGAGTCATGACAAGCCAACAGTTATCTCCAAATGACAAAAAGAGAAAAAAAAATAAAGTTAAAGACAGTATCTGCCAGTATTTCATGGACAGAAACCTATTAAAACAAAGAGAACATTTGCTTTTAAATGAATGGATATCATTATGCATGCAAAAGTGCCCAAAAATAAAAAGGCAGAGTGGCTGCATTTCGAGGAAACAGTTGAGCAGCAGCAACCATTACCTTGGCAATTGCAGCACACAGGCTCTCTGCTCTGCAGTCTAAAATGAGGACATTCCCTTTGCTGTGTGATTTACTTTGACTATGCTGCAATCTTCTTTTTCCTCAGGTAAAATGTCAATGAGCAGTGTCCCAAATGTTTTCCCTGATCTTGTCAGGAGCCACTTTCTTTCCACAAGGCAAAAAAAAAGAGAAAAGAGCACAAAACCTTGTGCTAGGTTAGTGCTGCACAAAAACTAGCCCAAAAGGAGTTGGTATGAGATGGGAAGCTCATGCCAGGCAAGGATCACACAGGACTGTCGCAGTGCAAAGAACGGATCCAAATCAGCCTTTCCACAGTCTGAGCAATAATGTGTTCTAGCTTGGGGCCAGCATGCAGACTGCACTGCATCTCTATCAGCTTGCAAAGGTGCCATGGAGAGGGAGGTCGTCTGAGGGAAAATGAATGAAGACAACAGTATTTGGCCCTTAGTTTAGATAGCAGGGAAATATTCTGCAGAATTTAAAGATCGTGTGCTACCAGAGATAACTTTGAGACTGGATGGACAGATGGGTGGATGGACAGATGGATGGATGGATGGATATGATTTTGTTTAATATACTACATGATATTCAGGCTTTAACAAATATATACATCTCAATACATATTTATTACCCATAAGTACTTGGCCTTACCCCTCTGTTTTTATTGCATCACTCATAGCTACTGCACTGTGAAAAGCAGAAAGAGCAGAAAGTACCTTCTCTGTCATGGCAGAGCATTAAACATCCATGACTGAATTCTTTCATTTGTTGAGAAAAAAGAATGAAAGAACAGATCTGAACTGAGATCAAAGGAAAGGAAAAATGCCGCCTTTACATTATTACGAGCCTTTCCCCCCATTTTTATATTAAGCCTCATTTCCATAAAAGGGACAAAAACACTGAGTGGCCCCTCTGCTGAAGTATGGTTGGCATGGTTCAAGGCAAGTCTGCAATGAGAACTGCAGTCAATCACCAGAATGTACTTCTGCCTCCCACTGTTGCCATGAAAGCACTCTGGCCCTTGAGTTACAGTGTGGTGTCATCACCTGTTTATGCAATATCTCCACCCTCATTTTGCATTATTCACCGGTAGAAGTAAGTGAGTTGCTTTTCCCTTTTTCGTGCTCCAAGTAAAGTTTCCGGTATGGGAAACAAATGGAGCACCTTTAGCAAACAGGTTGTTTATATTTTTGAATTTAATGTTAATTATTATTTTCAGAGATGTGGGGAACTGTACTTTTCAGGGACTCAGAATTGCTGTGAAGTAGATGTGATGTGTTCTAGTTTTGCAGAGCTGCTGAACTGGAAGTCTAGAATGGAGTATTCTAATGACCATTGGTGACAGGCACATTCCTGGGTCAGAGATTCTTTTTGGCTCAAAAGAAAAAGAGAAAATAAGAAAAGTCCAGGCAGATAAATCAGTGGGATTTAACAGCCTACATGTGGAGGTTAGAGGTATATTTGTAGATCAGTAAATCTAAAGCTCTATTTTAAATATCCATCTTGATGCTCAGTTCCTGAATAGAATAAAAATAACAAGACAAAGAGTACCTAAAAGGGACTGTAAGCTGATCTACTGATGCAACAGCATGATAGCAATTTATACGTGTGCCTGTTTAGTACAGATTTACAGTAGGACCTACAATCTCAGCAGTAATATCCCTGCAATCTCAGGTGCTCTCTGAAAGTCACAGTACATGCACAGGATCAAAAAGAAGGAAAATTCCCATCAGTTCCATCCGGGACATTTTCATCTGTGATTTTTCCATCAGTTGGCAAAGAGGAACAATATTTTGGGAAAGACAAATGAATTGTGGTGTACACCCACAGTTCAATGTATGCTATTAGCACTTTTTAGTTTGTATCACCACGTTTATAGTTAATAATATAAGCATAGAAGTCATGTTAGCACATTATCAGTAGCTTGCCAGTGCTGGTGAGTATTTAATTTTGGGGGACATAAGTACTTATCACCACACAGACCTAAAGCGATTTTCTGTGTACAAGAATAGAGTTTTCTCTTGATTGCCATTCACAGGAACATAGGCAGCTATCTTTTCATAGGCTTGTACTGCCTCTTCTAAACCCCATGTACCTTATTTTTCATTCTTTCCACCCTCCTAATGTAGGTGACTGACATAGCAGCCATCAGCTGATTACTGAACAAGATGGAGCAGGCACAGACCATTTGCTCTGGCACACACATCTAAACATTTACCTGCACAGCAGGAAAATCCTTTCCATGGGGCAGTGCAGCCCTGGGCAGCTGCAAGTCGTGCACAGCTCGGAATACCTGAAGTCCCTCTGCCCTGGGGTTGGTCAGCTTGGGAGGATACTGGCCACAAGCAGTGCCAACGTCTCACTCTTTGGAGAGCCTTCCAGGGCCACACAAAGGACATCTGCAGGGAGGAGAGTGGCAGGGGCTCTGGGAATCTGCTGCCACTGTGAGATCCTCTGATGTCACCACTGCAGCAGCAAGAAGGAGTTGGAGTCAAGTCAGGGGTCCTCCAGTCCAGGGACCTACTGTCATGTTTATCATTCAACAGTTCCTCAAAGAAATTCTTTCTCCCTACACTCAAATACTCCTCTAAGACACCAGACCTAGATTTGGGGTAAATATGCGATATCTGTATAGGCACAAAGGTAATCCATGTCACAGGACAAAGCCTTCTTTAAGGGTGTGTTACAAATCTGAACAGGTACATAAAAATCAAACTTAAGTGCCAGTAAGCTTTAGCACTGGCAAGAACAAGCTTTATGTTACCAAAAGAGTTAAGTCCGTAAAGTGTACAAGGAAGCAAACGGCACCACAGAAAATGTACATACATATGCTTGGCAGAACTTTATCTCTGGCCTTGTGATACTACAGGGCCTTTTGCTTTTTAAGGAACATCTTTTGTTTCTGCATGCAGTTTGGAGTTAGTTGCCAGGAAAAGGAAAGGTTTATGAAGGAAACAACTGGATCAAAGAAAACAGAAATTTAGAAACCACTTTACACTTACCAGGAAACCAGAGAGCACACTAGGAAACCAACTAATCTATTCAGTTATATCCTTACAAATACTATATTCTGCCCTCTCTGACACACTAACAAGGATGATCAGCAGAGGAGACCAAATTCCACACTGAAGCCCAGTGGGGACAGAGATTAGTCTGTGATTAGCTTATAATACAGTACACTGTTTGAAGAAGGGAAGATTTCAATTTTCTCTGTACTTTGAGGCTGGGGCAGGGGCAAAGAATAGTATTTTGCAACAAACTCTAGCTGCTGAGAAGGGTGCTTGCCATGGTTCAAGCTGTTTCTGGACAGGCAGGTGGGAAAACCGGCTTCCTACGTGCAGAGCTCCTAATCCTGTACTGGCAACGCGCAAGAGATGGAAGGGGAAAAATACTGACCCAGGTTTGTGGAAGGGTGGAATAATACACATGAAGCATTTCTCGTAAACTGAGGGAGAAACACTGACTGAGCTCACACTAACACACAGGGCAAGGAGTCCAGACTCAGTGCACTGGCCCAAACTGACCATTGCCACCTCTCAGGTTTAATTTGATTAGGAGGCAGGTCAGGGAAGGGGGTCTACATTTTATATTTGGTCTCTGCTCTAAAAACTGCAAAGTGAGAAATTAGAAACTTCTTTGTTCCTTCACCCTCCTAGTTCCTTACTTCTCAATATACCTGCAGTGCTTTCCCGTTCCCTACCATTCCTGGTCCCTCCTTCTCAGAAACAATCGCACATTTGAGTAATCCCATTTTGATAGTAATCCAACTTTCTAAATTTGAGATCAGTTTAGAAAAGAACAACATTCCCTTATTATAACAGCATATCACATCTCATCCCCCACTTTCAACACAGCATTCCAGTGAGTTCCCACTACCCATCTGATGAGGAAAGGCGGTAGGTAACTTTCTGCTGAAGACAACTTCTCTCTCTTGCCTGTTTGCTTTGAAGCCCAAGTCAAACTTTTTCCAGCAAGCTTCTCAGTGGAGAAGGCCAGAGCTGCAGCACTGTGTGGCTCTCTCCTCACACTGGAGCTGTCAGCTACAATCAAAGCATCCATGTATGGTATTTCCAGTGGAAAAAAAAAAAGAAGTACACAGATGTATAGTTTGCATTTATGTACTGTAGGGACACCCTTGAATCGTGTTAAAAAATGTCAGTCAAGACATCTGGTCAGCTGTCCTAATCCATATTGGGGTTTTTAGACTACTGTTATGCCCCAATATGCTTTGAACATTGCCAATATGCTTTCTCTGCAGTAGCAGCAGTGTGTCCCCTTTGGTTTCACAGCCCATCCCCAGCATTGTTTTTTATAGTGTCACGTACCGAGCAAAATGAAAAACCACATACTGTATCTCGTGTGTCTGGCTAATGAAACTGGTAGGACAAACCTTGTGTGATTAGGAACAGGGACGGATTGGCTTAGGTCTAGTTCATCTTACGGACTGCAAAAAGAATCAGCTGTCACTTGTGCCATGCAGCAGATGGACAGTTTGCATCCGATTTACATGCAGGCGCCAAAGCCTTTAGAAGCTTTGGCAGCCCACTTGCCATCAGGCAGCAGACTTTGATGTCCTGCAGATGGTGACAGCAGCCATCTTGCGCTCGCGTTGTGTGGCGCTGTTGTGCCACCTCGCAGGCGCCGGCCCCTTCGCTCCTGGTGCCCTTGGAGCTGCCGCAGTGCGTGGTGCCTACCCAAGGCTAAGGACCCTTTGGCCGCTGCCTAGGCACAGTTGCATTTTCATTTCAATCCAAAGCTCCGCTGTGCTTTGCTTTTATGGCAACTGTGTGCTTGCACCCACATTAAAAATCCTAACAGTGCCTAGTGCAAGCTGTCCCCGCACTGCCTCCACTGAGCTTCGCTGTGCTTCACATTACCTACCTAGAACCCCGACAAATCCACCGCCCCCACTCCCTTCAGCCATAATAGCATAATTTCAGAATAACCACTGATCCAATTTCTGTATGAATTTAGCTCACCAATGCAGCTTTGCCTTAACACGGTTCAACCCGTCCTAGGTAATGACATGGAACAAAGAATTTTCTTCATGGTGGTCAGGCTAATCTTGCTCCATGAATAGCCCAGAGTAATCTATCAGCAGTGGAAAGCTGTGGCTGGAGGTCTTCCAAAATCAGCTCTTTCACATTTGGTAGGAGCAGTCAGGAATTCCGACTGGCAGTATTAGTCAGGAGCCATGTCATCACACTACAGAAGGGACTGCAGTTGTACCCACTAGGTAGGATCAGCCCAGTATATTCTACCACATTTTTCCATCCCTTGAGTGTTACTGGAAGTTCAGTAAAAAGTCTCTGATGAGGCCTTAAGAACCAATCTAGAAGAAGCAAATTCAATAATGTGTGATTCCCAGCCAGTCGTAAGTAATAGAAAATATTTGGGTGCAGAGCGGGGAGAGAGAATATACATCTATATCTATATACACACACAGAGACATATAAATTGTCAATTAATGTGGACTGGTTACAGCCAGCAAACAGGAAGAAAAAAATAAACAGTTAATTAGAGCTTTTTGAATCATTGTTATATATACAGCACGTCATTTGCAGGTGCTACAAAAGTGAAAAATAACCATTATAATTACTAGTATTCAAAGATTCATATTTTTCCCCATGTAATTGATTTAGGATTATCAGTTTTCTTGTAGTTATACAAAAGGCCTGTCAAGGTGTTTCCACACGTGTTTGGCTCATGCACGTTCCAAAAACAAGTCAAAATGCCATTGTATTTTACATGGCACAGTTAAAGTGGCTCTGAAAAATAAGGCCAGGTTTTACCTGGATCGTTATCTCAGTTAAATTATCTTACATATGTTTTAATTTTTTTCTTGTTCATACTTCCTTTATCTGTTTTTTCCTCTCTCTTTCTTTTTTGTTAAAATACATCTGTGTTTGTTGACTGCCCCAGATTATATCTAAGTGAGGAGTGGGAGTACTTGCACCTGGTACAGTATATGTAGCTTAACAATACATATCATTACATTATTTACAGCTCATTTTATGTTATTCAATAGTAAACTGCAGATTAACCCTTTGAGAGCCTGGCTGGTGCTGCTCGGCAAGGCAGAGGAGCTCAATGCTTTTCAGGGCTGTGGGAGTATGTCTATAACTGCATTCATAAAGATGGCAGTGTGCTCATTACAACAAAGATCACCACCAGAGCCAGCTAATTCCTCTCCCAGGAAATCATGTCCGTAATCACATTTCTTACCACACCATGCTTGTACTTCTGTTGATAACACAGGTTATAAAAGGGACTAACTCCATGCTGGAGTCAATTAATGAACAGGCTTTTTAGCCTCCTTTATTGGAATACATTCAGCACCAAAGGGACCTGATGTGCTGCCGGCAGGAGAAGGGCCCAAGAAATGCCATTTCAAGATATTCCAGTCCTGTGTCCAGTTCCGAGAAATGGGCATCACGACTGACCTCATTCAGCACTGACTCATCAGTCTCAGCACCCAGAGGAGAGGAGGAAGAACTCAGATAAAGCCCATAAGAAACACACTTTCCGCTACCCTTTCCACTACCCAGGGAGAAGTTATCTCTGACTAAAGGACCAATGGATTCAGGCAACACCTATACTTCTCTTGCAGCTGGAAAAGACTATGAGTCAGGGTCTCTATTGTGTTTGCATTTGTAGAGTAGTTTGTTTGGTTGGTTTTTTTCCAGGGGAGAGAGGGCAAAAGGCAGGCAAATTGCACCAAGACAGGTAATGTGGAAGAGAAAATGAAAATGTCAGGAGCTGTAGTGATGGACACCAGGACAGGGGAACTTGAATACTCAGTGCCATGCAATGCCTTTCCCTCTATTTTAGTAACATTCAGCATGGTCACACCAGGCAGAGAAATGCACAAACTGACCTTCCCTTTCCCCAGCAATTTGTTTGGCATACAGCACACGTATCTGTCAAAATGTTGTGCGCGCCATGCGGTGCCGAGATAATTCTTCTGTGGTAAGCACCAAAGAAGGAAGGGGATCCTGCATCATAACGCTCCTATTCCTAACCTTTAAATACTCATCAATATCTCTGTTGCTGAATTAATCAGTCTCAAGATTATCAGCAATTTAGTTGCATTTTGTTGGTAATTAGCTTGATAAATTAGCATCTGCAATATAAAACTTGACATCTTATTGTTCCCTCAGTTTTATTGCACTTCTGAAAAAATCCCACAAAAAACAACCGAACAGCAGCTTATTTTAAAAAATGATCATTTCTATTACAATAAAGGCACATACCAAAACCAAAGTTTGACAAGCTTAGTAGCTGACAGAAACAAGCTCCATTGATATCCACTGGGCAAAATATCAAAGATGCATAGCTCATAATACAAACTTCAAAAGTATGGTTTAAAAAGTAAAATTTGAATCCGTTCACTGTGGGCAGCTGCTTCTGGTGAATAAAATAAAATAAATGTTCAATGAATTAATTTTCCATATTTTCTGTAGAAAGACTGACAAATAAACTTTGAAACATGAAGGAATTCAGAATTAATAGGAAATAAATGTATTTATTTCAACAAGTCCCTCAAAGCTGTCTGAATTTTCTCAAATCAGGTGAAAAAACAAAAACAATATTTTCTTCTAACCCTACTTCTGTGTTTTGAAGCATATTGCTACATCTCGTGGTGACCCCATTGTGCAGGAGACTAATGTCTCTCTTTGTTTAGGGGGCAATTTTCAGAAGGACTTGCAAAGCTTTTTCTCAAGCAGCATCCAAAGGCAAACCCATAATCCCATTTCCTCCTCTTCATGATAAAAGGAAAGAGTGGGTAGGTATCTTTCTCAGAAAAAAACCAACAACAACAACAACAAGTTTAAAATATAGAAATTTTGCAGTACAGATGTGGTATTATAAACTGAAAATTCCTCTGCATTTCACCTTAGCCATTATTTCTAATGTAGAAAACTGTGCTAATAGAAACATTCCTATTAATCTGAATTTGAGATATTTCATACAATGTATATTACCTTTCTGCTGCCTGCAACCTTCTGCCAGGTTTTTTTTTTCCCCCTTTTTTTAGAAGGTGCTTTGAGAGGAATATACCATGAGAACAATACACAGCTGCTGCTGTATAGAGATATCTAATTGTCAATATTGTGGAATTTCTACAGCTTATTACTTGCATTCAGTCTAATTCTGGGCAAATTGCCAGTCACTTCAGGGACATTCAAGTGAGCCATATTACACGTGGTACGGCATCACAGCTTTAAGATACCCGGCTGTTTTGCCTCTGGCCAGGGAATGTTTGTACCACTGCTGCTGAGTGAAGGGGGGTAACTACAAATAAAATAAAATTTGTATTTTTTCAAGTGGGCTGCATTTCAAGCCCAGATGTTAGTAATGAAAGATTCAATTTAAGGATTTAAATTACAAATAAATAAAGTATGAAACAGATGTGATTTTTAAGGAAGTTCAAATTATCCAGGAAGAAAAATATCTCTGTGCATGACAAAGTAATAGGGATTGTCTTGAGAGTCTGTTGAAAACAATCTGCTGTGCTAGATACACCCTTAGGACAGGATTGGTTTGGAATGGGAAGGACCGGTGGAGCTTGTCATTAAACAAAAATTGTGTTTAATAAAACTTTATAACCGTGATTAATCCTATGAGGCCCTAAAGGAGTTTGCAGTTTCTGATAAACACATTTTCCTTGTTTGCAATGGTAATGATATTTTGAAGTGAATGGAATCTGAATAAAAACTCTAAGGGTAAAAAAGGACTTGTCAGGTACCACCTATGAAGAAATTACCATGGTACAAAAGAAAGAAGGGCCACCCACAAGGGAAAGCTTAGATTATATGTTTGAAAGGGGGGGGGAAATTATAGGTTGATGCAAGTCTCTCTTTACAGTAGTTTGATCACCATGGAATTGCCTGTAAACCCCACAGAAATTATTAAAGGCCATCTCGTATGTGAAGATTAGAATCCCACATGTATGATGCAGGTGCTCACTGGAAAAAGCATTAAGTACTAGTGCTACCACAGCTACCACAGGGAGCAGGGAACATCGCTCAGCATGGGTGTTTTCTGACCAGCACAAAGTCCCAGGGCTTCATGTTTAAAAAGTCACATTTTGTAAGGAGAGCCAATAAGTGGTAGCTATTGATGGTGATGATGATTAAGGACCTAATTCTGCAAAGTGTTGAAGAACACGCAGGTCTTAAAGCAGTGAGAGGCATATACCTTCTTATGTGCTGCATGGACTTGGCCTCAGGAGGAGTCCTTGCATTCTTCATCACCAGAAGAATATTCTTTAGTGGTTCTGCAAGCAATTATGACATCTGTGTGCCTAAATGGAAGGTGAAAGGATTGAATAGCACCTTATAGAAATTTGTAACATTTTCTATTTCCCCAAAACACTGTGGTATAGAATACTTACCCGATGGGGTGGAAATAAACCAGGTCAGAATAGCTGAAGTAATGACAGGCTAAGCATTACCTATCTTGTACCTGATTTTATTTTGAGAAGCCACCTGTAATAAGATTTCTTTTTATTATGTGTACTACTATTAAGTTCTATATGTGCTACTTACCAGCCCTAGAATGAGTTATTCCACTCTCTTTGCAGGGGAAAAAAACCCCAAACCAAACCAAAAATCCAACAAAAACCAAACAGCTTCCTCTGGTATGAATACTCTAGCACTTCCCAGAACTGCCAGAAGCCCTTTCAGTTTGTTTTGATTTGGGGCAAAGACATATTTAGAAGTGCTCCCTTCAGCTGGGAAGTGCTTGGGGTTTTTTTAATAGGAGAGAATAAACACTTTCAAGATATGTTAAAACCCTTCTTTTTTAAAATTAGTCTTTTTTATTTTTCTCAGTTTTATTCTGTGGAATTTATATTTGCTTGAGATCTTTCAAGGCCAGTTTCCTTGCCTGGATATATCTGAGTTTAATATCAAAAGGTAGGGTGCCACACAGCTTGCTACCTCCTAGCTCTTTGTGACAAATTTTTCATTTCCTACATCATTCACAACTTCTTGCTGTAATTTCATATGGCCTGTATAGCACTGTATATATCTGGACCATAAACACAGACAAAATCAGGCTGAGCCTTTATGAAAATGTGTCCTATTAAAGTGCAAATTTCCTTGCACCACCATATCACAAGCAGCTCTCACAGGAAAAGAAAAGAGTGTCGATCCAGCATCGGCACATGGGTGCCTCCAATGACCCAAAAGGCCTTTACAATCTCCAGCTTCTATGATTCCGTAAAGATATGGTGCTTCAAGGCAAAGCAAGGAATACTTTTTTCTGTCAATCGTCAAATGTTTAGGTACGTTTATTATCAAGCATAACATAAACAACACGAAAAGCAAAACAGTGTTGTAAGGTGAAAAGAAAGCATGGAGTACTGAAGTTGTAGTACACTGTTATTTTCCCGATTAAGAAGCAAATGTCGGAGGTGATGCTGGTGCACATTGTATAGATATATTGGTGTCTCCTCTCCATCAAGAAAAAGCTTTTGTTGGTAAAGCACAGAAGTCTATACACAGAGAAGAAAAAGAAATGAAAAAACAACCCAACAAAACAGATTTGTATTCCTTTCTGGCACAGTGTCCTTATTAACTTGCAGTCAGAATGAAGGAACCTCAGTACCTTCCAAAGACACAGCCTTGCAGAGTTCATCTCCGTGAACCATGTGAATCCTCAGATAGCTTGCACAAGGAAGCCTAATGTATAAAAAGGTCTGTAGCATCTCCTTTATCAAAACCTATTAGATAACCCTTTCATTTCATCAAAGTATTATTAGAAAGGCATTACGTCCTGAAGCAGTCACAGCTTTAAGGTGGCATTTATGTCCTTCTGGGACAGACTGGAACCAGGTCACAGAGGAGAGCTTGGGGTGTGCTCAAAGATAAGTGTATTTTTGTACATCATGCATTTATTGGCCCTCCGATATTTGTTTGTTTAAGTTACAGTATCTTCAATTCTAATTTTCTCACAGTGTGTAGTGCTGAATCGTACTCTTTTTCCCCATTTAGATTCCAAGGTAATCATTTGAGGACTTATCTTCCAGTTAAATAAATTCCATACTGACAGCATTACTTTACAATAGGAAAACAAGAAGAATAGCAATTTATCATTTTTTATATGGCTGTGTACAGAACAGTGGCTCTGTTTTTTGTATTATTATTACAGCAGCAATTAAAAGTGCCAGGCAGGGACCAGTCCCCACTGCATTATGTGCTATTTAAACATAAAGTTCAGACTCCCTAATAAGTTTATGGTCTCTCTTGCTAGTGCCAGACTTCCTTGCCCTCACAAACACACTGGCTGCTTGCTATATCACCTTCAAAGGGTGGCCTGAGGATGCGCTTCATACCAGGCTTGCCTGCCAAGAAGACCCAGACAGTAAACACCGTCTATTCCTGGGCTCTGGGGTGAGCAGGAACATCGCCCAGCCCCGCAGTGTCCCATAGCAGAAACACACAGTCCACAGACTGTCTGTGAGGCAGACACACAGATGGGTGCAGGTGAAGCTAGACTGCAACATCACCTGTAGCCATGATTCTGAAGATGCTCTTCTTCCTCATAATTTCATCAGAGGTTGTCTACCTGTAGTTACAACTCCACCATGGGGAAAAGATGGGGCTTTTTGCAGTACTTTATAGTCCATACCCGAGGACTTCATCACATAGCTTAACATACCCTTTTCTATGGTCTTTTAAGCACAAGTGCACATCTGCAGAAATATTTCTAAAGCTATATGTAAAGTTTAATGTATATGCATAAATAACAGATGCACAAGTGCATCTTGAGATGAACAAATTCTGTGAACATATTCATAATTAGAGATTATAACACATTGCAGACTTCAGGAAAGATATTTTCTATGAGGAATTATAGGCATCAATGCATTGCAGAGTGAGGGGCTGGATTTAGGTCATGAATCTCTTTTTCCAATTTATAAAGCTGCCAGGGTTGACACAAGAGCAGGTAAATTAATTGATAGGCTTTGTGCTATAAAGGTGTAGGCTTAAAATGTAAGCCTCAATATGCCACACACCCTGCTGAGCCTGAGGAATGTGAGGCTCCCTATGGGTTAACCTATTGCAGAGATGAGAAGTCCTATGACTCAGACCATTCTGTCAGTGAGGTTTAGAGACTTCCCTGCCCTGGGTTTCTTCCCTGCCATGGTGCAGTGCCTGCCTGATGTTGAGAGCTAGTGCACACCCATCAGCGCAGCTCCAGGGGGCTCGCTATGCTTTGGGACCCCAGCTAATGCCTCTGTACACGTCACCAATGCATGTGAAGGTACCAGCCTTCTCAGAGCTCCTTTTGGATTAGCTACATTTAGCTTCATTGCACCTCCTGGACCCATCCTTCTATCTCCTTCATATGGACTGGTCAATGCACAAATCCAGGTGCTTCAGGGCGGGTCAGCATGGGAGAGCCTGCAAGCTTCTTGCCAATATCACACCTGATCTGTGGGTTAAAAGACCACTTTGGCTTCCAACGACCTCAACCTGACAGCTTTCTTGAGCACTGAATCTGCTTCTGAGAAATGGAACCCCTCAATGGAATTAAAGCCCAGTAATACAGTTGTCATTTATTCTATATTTAATAATCCATCTCTATGACACACATTGGAGATATAGGAGATGCTCTCATAAACTTTTAAAGATAAACCCATTTCTTTCCCAGGAGGTTCCACCTGACACAAGCCATTACTGATGATTGACAGGAAAGTGTGCTAGTAGCCAAAACATGCTATAAGACAAGAAGAAGATACTTAAATGATTTATTTGTGGTAAGGCATTTGAGGAGCTGTTTGGCCTCTGCAGAAAGTAGTTATCAGGGTACTCTGCTTCCAAACTGAGGCAGTAATTTGTTGGGGAAAAAAAAATACAGAACTTGCTTATTTATTACAAGCATTAGTTATCAAAACAGTGTTGGCTTTTACACAACTATTATTCAGATATCACCAGTTTCAAGCTAGCAAGCAGGAAAAGATAAGGACAGTAAAGTGCCCTTGGGAACCCTACTCTCCCAGGAAGGGCAAGGGAGGTATTTTGATCGCCTGGTGTGTAGCAGGAGGTTGACAGCAGATCATGTTGAATCAGTTTCAAAGTTCAAAGCAAACTCAACAGAAGTATGGAGGCAAGAAGCTGGGGAATCCTCACAGGAGTCTAGATTGCAGGCAATACAAACCTAAGTAAATGCAAAACCTCTGAAAACCAAGGATGCCTAGTAGCAGACCACTAAGAAACACCAAGCTCTCCCCTACAGAAGAAGAAAAATGCTGATGTTACCTCTCCTAAAGAGAGGAACAGTTTTTCTCCCAGAGTTGCTGGTTTGGCAGAGGGGAGGCATTTGATTCCAGGTCCATACCTGACTAGATCATAAATCATGAAACAAAAGATCCCCAGAGTAACCTTGCAGAATGGGCAAGAAGCAGTTGAAGATACAGAAAACCCTTTCCACCATATGTGCAAAGATGGAAGGGTCGATTTTTTTTCTGAGTTAAAAGTAGCTAAATAAACATGAAACAGCAATAGACGAAAATTAGCACTTAAAATACTGTTGATTTTTGAATGCATGTAAACACTGTCCCTCAAATATTAGAAAAATGGGTTTTACTGAGGGGATAAATCTATCATTCTTTCAGACCAAACAATTTTTCCAACCTATATTTATGGAAGAGGAAAGGAGAAGATGTGGAAAGGTGCATGAGCCAGGCTGTGCAGCACAGGCTGCTTGCTGATTTGATTGTACTGAGAGCTTCTGCCTCTCTTTATGTCTGCTAGATTTAAACCACCTTACACCACTAACAGATCCAAGGCAGCAAAGCACATCAACATGTGCTAAGCTCTAACTCATTCAGAATACTCACATGCCTAACGAATATCATGTGCTCATGTGTTTTTCTGGGCTCCTCACCACAAAACCAGAAGCAATATAGAAATGTTTTCACTTTTGAATGAAATTAAGAATTTGGGAGTAGTCAGCAGCGGTTTTTTCTACAAAACCTTCATTTCTTTGTGTCTCTGCAACTTGACATTCTGTTGTTTCTGCCATTTACATCTTGTTAATGCTGGGCAGGTGTTTTCCAGTGCAGGATTTTCCATTTGCAGGATGTCAGAGGGACACACACAGGACAGTGGGATTCTTGGAAGCTGCAAGGGGCTGGCAGCCTCTCTGAAGCTGCATGAGAAACAGCACGATGTCAAAATTTACTCTTCAAAATGTTTTAAAGTTCAGATGTTGCATCACATATTTGTCTAAATTAAATTTCCCGGCAACTGTTTCCTTAAGCAAACATTTGTTTACAAACCAATCCCCATTTTTTTATTTTTTATTTCCCCCCTCAATGTAATATCTGATTCAGCAGATTTTAAATACTCAATATATCTTTAAATGCCAATGCACAACAAGTATAGCAGGTGTTTAATTGTGGTTTAAATATCCACATTTTTCACATTTTACAATCACAATTAAAATTAAGCAATAACACCAAAGGAGTTCCGGTATGCAGCAATAATACTTACCCATATAGTGAAATTGATAAGGATCCAGATATAATGATGCCCATTGTAGTAACCCTGTGGTGACTGATTGCTATTTTGCTGTTTGCAAACAACCAAGAAATACTTTATTTTTTTTCAGAATTATCAATTTGTTTCTAGGGTATGAGAACAATGAAAACCTTAAGGGAGAAAGCAATAGTTAGTGAGGTATTAAAACTGTTCTATAACTAATAAAAACACTAAATCAAGTTAGATATGCAGCAGTGTGTCATTTCTATTTTAATAAAAAAGTACATTATTCTCTCCTCAAAATTACGAAATTTTATTTTTTTTAGTCATTGCCAACATAATCGGAAAGTTAAAAAAGTCATAAATCTACAGTTTCTGGAACTGTCATTTATATTATTTTCTACTCTTTAAAAAGAGTGAATATAGCACATATATCCACAAAACAATCTTCTTGAAAACTGATCTGCATCATTACTTGGAATGTTTTTAAGGGGAGAGCTCAGGGAATTTCAGATAAAAACATGTTTGAGTTTCATAACATCTCCATACATGAGTGAGCTGTGAAACATATTCTTAGGAGATATACCTCCTACACATATTGTATTGGTGGTAAAATAAATCTAAGGGATTCATACTATACCACAAGTCATGTGGTATGGAAAAATCAACAGACAAACTGAGCTCTTCTAACGTGGAGACCTAAGTAAATAAAATTCAATATTCAAAGAATGACTGATGGTATCATCACAAATTAACACGCAAAAGATTCATACTCCTCAGCTTCCAAAAAAGCAGAGCAAGAGAGAGGTGATGGTCACTTTGTTGGGAATGGTATTTCTATAATTTGGGTGATTCAACATTTAAAAACCCAATCCCATAGGTCTCGCTCAAGTAAATTTGTCCATTGAGGTGTATAACAAGTATAGATTTGTGAAAAAAATTCAAAATATATTTAGGAACAATTAACACTGGGTATTGGTACCATTCTGAAAGGCCAAAGGGAAGTGGCCAGAGGGAAATGGCACCTGCCATGAAAGATGGTCACTTTCTTGAGAAAAGGAAAATTTGAGACTTTTTGAGAATGGCACTCCTTCCAGACATGCTGAAACAAGCACACTATGACCCTTCAAGCTTCATTTTCTGCTCTGTCAGCTATATCATCAATAATATCATTTCTTTTCTGCACCTGGGAAACCAGTAGCTTTATGGAAAATTAAACCTTTTTGGAATCATACTGCCCAATCTTCCCTTTCTTTCTGAAATCAGAGGGAAAATCTGAGATTTTATGAGACAAGGTAAATGGAACGGTGAGCAGTACACCACTGCATTCCCTCCCTTCATCTCCCACCTCAACTCTCCTGAACATCAATGGATAGTGTTTAAAATAAAATAAAATAAAATAAAATAAAAAGAGGATCTGGAGGTGCTCAGCCAAAATCTGGATGCTTGGTCAAATACACCTTCCCTCTTCCAGCTGGTTTCAATTAATGTTTTCCACATTACAAAAAAAAGGCAAAACAAACAAACAAACAAACCAACAAACCCAATAAAGCCCAAACCAACAACAACAAAAATAAAAAAAACTCCAGAGCAATCTGGGGGGCAGAAACTGAATTGTTTCTTTTTAGTAAAAGGAAAAAAAAAGCTCATCTAGGCACCAGAAGTATTCTGACACTCCTAAAAGCATAGGATTTTTTGACAGTGTGAGTCCAGCCTACCCTCCACAGTTCCCAGCTCCTCGGATTTGGACTTTGCAAAGATTCCTGAGATGGTAACATTTCGTCCAAATCAAGAAAATGTTTACATTTCCAAAGCTCGTGTTGAATGGAAACATGGTTTCTTGCCCAGGTCTAGCAGATTAGTCTGCTCCCAAATTAAAGCATTGGCGAGGAGCTAATGCAGCTTAATTCCCATTGAAAGAAAACCAACCATTTCTAAATCTGTTCCTTTTCCTATAGATGTACCATCTGGAGAAGGTCATGTAGGAGGAGAGAGAAAGAATGGAAAGGAACAGGACGCAGAAAGGCTGCCATGTAGAAGACGACACATTTAGGTGAGAATGCAAGATAAGAAAGGGGTGAGCTACAAGAGAAATGAGTGGGTGGGAAAGAACTCTCTGTTGATCACTGGCCGATGGGTGGCCACTGCATAAACACGTTGTGATTAAGAGGCAGTTCCCATTATGAGAAGTTTACAATGTGAGTAATTCAAGCACACAAAGGACCAAAGAAAGAAAAACACATTTAATGGATGGGAAATCTAGGTACTTTGCTACCACTGTACTCTGCATCCTTCTTATCTGACCCAATGAGCCTTTTCTTACAAATGCATTTTTGATGCGCTTAACAAAATGCATTCACTTCATGCAGTTGGCAGACTTAGTTGTTGCATCAAAAATAGTTAATGGCAAGTATCAGCATTTTTATATTTCTTTCCTTGTGCAAGTATTTAATAACAGGGAAATAGCAAACAACAGCTGTGTAAAGGGAAAGAGCACTATAAATGAATGCTCATCCTGCATCACAGGGAATGATATAAGCCTAAGACTCAGAGTGGGAACTTTCTGCAGATTGCAACCAGGTGTTTTTGTGAACAGTTTCCCACTCAAAATTGGTCAAGAGAAACCTGAGGCAGTATCATTCTTTCCAGGTACCTTGTACATATACATGATCACAAAAGCAAATTGCAAGTCTGCCTGTAAATAGCAAAGACCAAAAAAACCTCCAAAACCAAGAGATCTAAGCAAGCCAGGAAAAACAAAAAGATCTCACTGGGACAAAAAAATCAAAAGGCCTGCATGCAGGACAGCACGCTGAAAATGACTCCAGCTCCACTGGCACCAAACTGTCCCTGACATCTCTGAAGACGAGGGCTTTTGCCCGGCTGGGAAGGTCTGACTTACATTGCCTTTTGCCTTTGATGGCAATACTGATCCTCATTTTAGGAGGGTTGTGGGTAAAGAGGGTTCTTTTTTTTTTTTTCTCTCTCTAGGCTTCCTTGATCTGATCATGACGCAAAAAAACTAATTACAGCAATTAATACAGAATTAGAATAGTTTCATGCTAACTCTGAGTAGCTTTCTAGCAGCAGATTGCCTAGAGATACAGGGTTTGAAGCAAACTCAAAGCTCTTATTTTCCTGATTACAGCTGTTGAAAAACTAACATGTTGGTCCTCAGAATGAAGAGGGAAAGCTGACTATGAAGCCCGTGTGAGTATATTATTCTGCAAAGTGCAGCAATACATTAATATAGACAGAGGCTTACAAAGGAACTAAGGAATGTGCTCAGAAGCCAAATCCCATTGCATTCTCAGGCTCTTCACTACTTTTCTGTGCAGGAAAATTATGCCTACCTGGTTATTTCCCTTTAACGTCACCAGAGAGATAGATGGGAAAACAAAAGAAGGAGATGTAAAGGGAAGAAGTCAGCTGCAAATGTTCCGCAGTAACTTTAAACAATGTTAGGCAAAATCTAACCAGTTCAGAGAACATAACATATGTTAACAGCATGACCTCAAATGAGTTGCTCTCCTTTTAAACTTTAATATCTAGGTCTATACAGGAATTAGCATACGCACTCTGGACACTCATTACTCGTGCTTAGTTTTGTATAGTGCAAAAAAAAAAAAAAGGCAAGAGAAGGAAACACATGCCAATGTATTGTTTGCTGGCAATAGCAAACAAACTGAATACTGAACAGTCATGCTTCATCCAACAAGCATAACTGCTAGCCAAATGCAGGCTTACAATTGTTTGGATGAAAAAGAGACTACCATCCATTCACCTCTGTATTAAGGATTTGATGAACTGTGCTGCAGGAAGCTAGGAATCAATCTTTTGGAAAGAACTGATATGAACACTTACTACAGGATATGGCAAAGTGTATGAACTTCTCACATGCATAGATTCCAAGAGCAAATAACTATAAACATCACAGACTCAATGGATCATACTGACAGGGATAAAAAAAAAATCCCAAACAGCTTCATCAGTGGGAACCATATGTGACCCCTAAAAGACATCAATTACAGTTCTCTCTTCTCAGTGCTTTGAGACTGAAGAGACAGGAACTGGACTTACTTCTCTGGCAACTTAACCCCTTTCTTCTGTCCCCTCAGTGCTGGGAATCCTCCTCTGCAGCATCAAGTGTAGTGCAAGGAATTGAATGGGCTTGCACCCACTTCCTCCAGTTAGTGCAGTTTTAAAATACTACACCAAAATAACACCTTTTCCATGGTAGTAAGCAATGTTTCAGCTTGAATTGCCATCCAAGGCTGCAGTAACAGAAAGTAGCTCCTCTAAAGTGGGAGTACAAGATGGATCAAGCTGGATAGAGAAAGCTCAAAACAGTTTCTATAGCCAGTACAGGAAACAAAGAGTGAGATGAAGCTCCTTGCTATAGGCGATTTGGGGCACACTGTTAAGAAAAAAATAGGGTGAAGGAGAAGCAGTAGCTGCAATATGATGTCCTCTGTTGTGGCAATGTAAGTTTTAGGAAGGGAAAAGGAATCTGGACCATGACCTGTACTGAACTACTGTGGTATTCCAGCAAGTTTGGATTCAGTGTGAAATTCCAATACATATTCAAAGCACTCTGCATGTATAATTTGCAAAAAAATCCTTAATATAATGTGAAAAACCCTGTGACTCACAGTAACACAACCTGTCAAAGAAACAGATGTGTCCACAGGAAAAAAAAATCTAAGTGTGCAGTCAGAAAATGTCTAATGCTAAGAAGCCCTCTTAAACAAATAACCATTAATGGAACAAACCTGTTAAAATAATTCCTTTTCCATGCTCAGATGTTAGGGGTTTAATAGATTTTTACTGTATTAGCACAGAAATGCACTTTCACTTTCTGTAGCTAATCTTGAAGGGACACACATTCACATACTGTATTTTTCTGCTGTATTAATGGACATTACAGCTAAGACAGTATTATACTCCTTATGAACCTAATAACTAACACATGATCACAAAGTATTACTATGTTAACTCTTTCCTGCAGAGATGTGAAATGAATAGCACCTCTGTTTAGATGATTACTGTGAAGAACCTTGCTTACTAAGAAAAGAAAACCTTGGACAATCTTTTCTTTTTGCTTCATATTACTTAGAACAACTGATGTCCAGTATCCATAGTGTTAAGCATCTCTGTACACAAATTAGTTCCAGAATCAGGGGCTGAGTATTAAGTTGAGAAGATTATCAACATATTTCCTATTAAAAAATAAAGGTGACAAAGCTCCTGAGCTACATGAAATGGCCGCAGGATTGAATTTGGTTCCATAGACTTATTGTGAATACCAATGAAGTCAGTGAGTGTTTGCTGGAATTGGAGAACCAGATAGCCGTGTTTTCTGATAAATTTAATAGAAATAATATCTTAGAGTTTAACTGGACAACTCATGTTATCAGAGGCCACATTTGTATATAATTTACAGTTTGTGGACTACATAAATATGATCACAGTTTCCTAGAGTCTGTTCTTTACTTGACCTGATAAGCATTGAAAGACCCAACCTGAGTTTACACCTTCACTTCTTTCACAACACACACACACAGAGTATTATCTTCAGGTAGGCTGACTGCTGACCAGTCATCTACATCTTCACTGGTCAGATGAAATGCTTTGCAGTCCCCATGCTCCACTTAAACATCCCACTTCACAGGTTCCCGGTCCTCATGGCACTTGTAAACTACCTCTATCTTCAATAGTTGTTGTCATTTTCTTCCTACTTCTGGTATCTCCTTGTCATCTCAATCTCTTCTTTTTGCTCCTCCTGCTCTTTTTCTATGAACATACATAACCATATCCACAGGCTCTAAATAACACCAGTGACTGCTGGTGACCTGGTGTTGACAGCATATCTCACAGTTTTGCTCTTTTTTCCACCTGGCAGCAGGAATCAGAGGAAATAGTCTTTCCTCACCCCAAATGTTTATCTTTACTGGCTCCATTAGCACCTTGGAACAAGAGAATACACATGGTTCCTGCTGTACTTTCCTGCTTGCAAACTAGGATTGGTGTTACTCTTTTGTCCTACTTTTTATCAATGTTACATTCTTCCCCTTTATACTCTCCAAATCCAATCAGTGGGTTTCAAAACCAGCTGAGTCTCCACTCAATTGCTTTCCAGCAAGCTTTAAAGAAGCAAGCAACAAAGGAAGAGAAAAACAGAAACAGGGATGGATGCAAAATCACTTTCTTTCAAAGTGTCTGCATGTGCCTTCCTGTATGTGGATGAGTTAAGTATGCTTCTCAAGCTTAAATCATTTAAATTGCTTTTCAGGAAAATCTCAGGACTGCAAAAATGGATGAGCATTTGCACAGCATCTCTGGGAATTATTAGACTGGAGCAAGAATTAACACCAGGGCAGCAGAGGGAATACCATAATACGTTACCTTAGGCCCACACAGGGCAGATGTCTCATGCAGATGGCATCCTACTGATATTGACCCATCCAAGAATAATTTCAGAAGTTATCTAAAGATACCTGCTAATATCAAAATAGGCATGCTAAGGCGCAATTTTAAAGGTATTTCTAGGCACTGGTATAGCTGGTATTTTTGTCAGTGTCACCAGCTCTAGGTAAGTCAGATTGAATTGGAAGCCATGGTGAATTAGGTCCCCATTCTTTGGAAACTTTGATATTTTCCTGATGGTATAAAATGTACTATATGAGACAGAATTGTCACCAATGCACAGAAACCTCTTTCCCTGACATTATTATTACAAGCATCTGATGACATCCCAAGTAATCCTGAAGAGTATTCCCATATCTGTCACAATAAAAGAAGCTTGTCACCCATAGCTGTTCACAAATTCAAGCTCTTTGCTCTTTCCAGTTCACTTTTTTCCCAAGTGTTTCTTATTGTTACAACAAGGCAGAGGCACTGCAGCGAGTGATGCTACTGGGAAGAAAAGAGCTAACAGAAGATTTTTTTCCTGAAGAAAATACAACAATCTTTGCAAGTAATATGCAAGATACTCATCCCCAACTGGCATCTCTGCTCTAGTCAAACAGCCTGCCCAATTTGTGAGTAGGAATACACTGTTCAAATACATGGCAAGTGGTGTACGAAGCCAAAAATTAGCTTCTGGAGCCGAGCTCTGAAATCCCATCTGGGAATGGCAAAACAGCTCTCAGCTTTCAGGTTACACATGAACATTTAATGGAATGTGCCACTGCTAATCTACAGCAGGTCATGACTGGAGCTGGCCCAAAAAGTTTAAAAGCTTCCACAGCTGTGTCAGTTGTGTTTGCATGGTAGAAGGGAGAGAAAGGAAGGAGATGAGAGCAGGGGAGAGAGAAAATTGCACTTACCTGTCCTCTCATTCAAACCTGCTCACAAAGACAGTAGGAATATACCTGCCCTAAGTCCGTTCTGACATTCAGTGGTGTGGTGGGAAAGGTATTATTGAAATAGCTACATTTTTGAACTGTCTATAAATATTTTTTTTTAATTTTATGCTTTATTCTGATATTTTACTTTGCTTAAAACAAGTCACTTCTGACTTGATTCTAGACATGGAGAATAAGGAGTACTAAAGAGCTTTTTCTCTGCTACTTAAGGTTAGGTTCCTGTCCTGCACCCTCTCCAACACACTGCTACTCACTGTGCCCAGGATATAAAAGAAATAAACCTGAAATAAAATCCACCTTCAAAATCTGGATCTTTCCCTTCAGCTGTAGAATAACATTTCTCAAGTATCTTCCCTGTGGAATGCAGATCCATTAAATACCATAGGGGTGTATTGATGGGGCATAAGTCATCTGATGCAGCTGCAATGACTTGAGTTTTTGCTTAGGGGCTGAAGGCAGCAATGCCAACATCTGTCAGGCCTGGATGGCTGATCCAGCTGTAGTTCCACCCATAACCGCAGCATCCATACATATCTTACTCCTCATATCAGAACAATACAGTCCTACAACACTCTTCATAAAAAGAGAAGACAGAAAAGTACAGGTAAGTTAATTTAACTGCAGAAAAACCTCAGAATTAATAATCAGCCCAACTATCTGGAAGGTAAAAAGGAAATAACTAACAGACAGAATAGATTTATTAAGAATAAATCATGTCAGACTAATTTCCTTCTATGAAAGGAAAACAGTGCATATGGATGGGAGAAAGCAGTCAGCGCTCTGTGTATTGATTTTAATAAGTACTCCACAAACTTTAATAGGGCTTCCTCATAGGCAAACACAGCAAAGACACATTGAAAAATTACTGCAAAGTAGCTACAAAACAGTTCAAAAATCTCACACAAGAGAATCATAATCTGCTTTATTCCCATGATGGAAGAATGGGGCTTCACAGGGAGCTGTTCTGAACCCAGTATGACTTCATAATTGCAGTAATGTTTTGGAACCTAAATACTTTTGTGACCTGCTGCTCACATCAACTTCGAAGATGTAGTAAGAACATTAAAAGACAGCACTGAAATTCAAAAACTCATTTAGAAATTGGAGAACTTTCATGAAAGAAATCAAAACATAGACACACAAGAAGACAATCATCTACACTCAGAAGAGGGAAAAGACAGGTGATAGCAGCTTTCCAGAAAAGGGTTCATAGGCTGTAGCTCATCACAAGGTAAACACAAGCCAAAAATTCTGTAGTGTTGTGAAAAATTCAAGAAAGGTACTGGCATGTATAAATGAAAAAAGGTTTCTACGTATCAATACAAGTGCCTTGATGCAGTTCTTCTGCTCTACTGATGCCTGTTAAGACTGCAGATAGAAGTCAGCTCTGGAAACAGAGATAACAGTTTTGCAGCACGTACTTCAAGAAAGATGTCGGAGACACAAGACTCAGTGGGACAACAATAACAATGACGCAAGATTTGAAACCTTATTCTATTAAGAGAGACTGCAAGAACTGGGAACATTTATTTATGGAGATGCAAGCCATAATAGGAATCTTCAGGTATAAAAGGCTACTGTAAATAGGAATAAAATAAGGCATACTTGATGTAAAATAACAAGATTAACATGCAACAAGGGGGACTGAAGACAGATATTAAGAAAAACTCTATAATGTTACAAATGGCTGCAGGCTGAAATAAAGAGCCACAGAGACTGGTGGAGCCTCCACCACTGCAAGACTTTAGGAAAAGGTTAGACAAATGTCTGTCAAGCATTATAAATTGTCAAACTTCTTTATGGTCCTGTCTACCCCAATTGCTATTTCTGTATTCCAAAATGAGATATCACTACATTCAAGCCAGCTCTTGCCCTTGGCAGTGTTTGGAAAACAGTGCTGCAGAGGCATAGATGTGACTCAGGAAGCAGTCACATTGTCGGAGTCCATTAAGGTATGGACCCCTGGGATGGGGTGGGACAGACATGGACAGCTTAGCTCTTCTTCAACCCTGTTGCCTGTAAATCAGTCTGAACCTGTCTGTTCAGGAAAGCTAAGGCCTGAGAAGGAGCAACTGCTCCACTCAGAAAGAGACCCTGAGATTCATTCTGGATCTTCAGCTTCCCAGTCAATGTGATTTGTGTAAATAAATAAGTTCAATACATGTGAAATTCTACCCTAAACATCAAGCACTAAGAAATGTAACATTTTCTATCCACATACTTGTGCCTTATGTGAATTATCACAGATGTATCCACTCTATACTGGAATACACCGTGCTGTTAAATGTGGGTACAGTAGAAAAACACACGTTTGGTACAAACTTCCATTCCCAGGTGTGTCAGTTCTCTGGAATACTTCTCCCTAGACCAGCTAGAATAAATGTGTGTGGAATTCAGTTCAGCTCTGTACTCTGTTGGTGCTGTACTATGCATGTTGTCCTTTTGTATTTGCAGATCAAGATAATGGAATTATGGTCAGGTCTGGTACAATAATTTTTGACTTAATAGAATAATTTTTCCCCAAAAATACAAAAACTATAGAAGTGATTGTAGTAAGAAAACTATTTTTTATGGTAGTAAAACCTCAGCAAGCTAATAACTGCCTCTCTAAGTCTATAAGTAAAAGAAAATCTCAAAAAATCCAGAGTGCAAGCTTTGATTTGAAGATTCACCTCATTGACTACCTAATTAATTCCTAATGATATAAGCATTGGTGAACAGTAAGTGCCATTTAGAAGGTCAGAATTCTAAAGTTCGTCACTAGATTTTATAACCGAAGTACTCTTTTATTACTGGTTTCTGTTCTTTATTGTAAAGAAGAAAACATGACCTGTTTTAAACATGGTGATAGAAGACATTTGTACAAACTAAGCATTCATAATTCAGTTCTGGCTATGAATAATCCCTAAATGAAAATATTTTTATGTTCCTGCCCTAAAAATACATAAACAGAAATAAAACTAAGCCATAGAAAGATTAATTACTGCATTGTCTTCCTCATGGAAAATAAGGTCTGGATAGTCTACTGCATTATGCGTGCTAAATAATCAATATTTTACGGTCTTACCATATTTAACTTCACAAGTATATCTAAATACCCTTTTTGAGACATTCTAGTGCAATACTGTGAACATAACTCATGGTCATATTCAGGTGGATTAATGATTCCCTGAAACACACCATGCACAGGAAGTCGTATTTCATCTGCATCTATTTCTCTTATTCATTACCTAATTTTTCAAACACCAAATCCTTCTGCAGATCCTTCTGAATTTAAACAAAACATTTTCTAGTGGTCTTTTACATAGGAATGGCATAAATCTGCACATTTACCTTATCACAGGCCACCATGGAAAACCAGCATTAAAATTTTTTAAAAGTTTGCCATCTTCGGGCTCAGTGCCTTAACAACTAGTTGAAAATTCAGACATATTAGAATGATTGGTGAAAAGTTTAGAAAACTAATGTCTAAACTGCCGCTGACTTGCACCATGAAAGGCACAAAGTCCTACACTACAACACATGGTTGCAGAATACACAGCCCCTTTCTCTCCCTTCATGCCGCTGTCGTAGGGACTTTATCCATACCAACTCAGTCTGCATTGCAGGTTTTCTCTGAATTCAGTGACAGATCTGGTGAGGGAGAAATGCAATGCAACATACCAGAACGTTTCCACATTTTAATAGTTTTTGAAGAAACTTCGATCAAAGTTCAATCATTTTTTAATACTGATTTAATCACAATTTGCAAATGTTTCTTCACAGCTATTTAAATTCAGAATTGCCAAACGTGTATCTTTAAGTCTATGTCCCCCACAAATACACTTTTTGTACCAATGAATGACAGGGGGGAAAAGGTACAATTTAAAGGCAACAGCAAACTTCTCCTGCAATATTCAATTATTTTCCTACCAGTGTATCTCATTTGGACTTAACTAACTACAAAGAGCTGCTCAATGCAATCTTAAGATCCTTGTTCAGAAAAGGTTTCCTGCACAAGCTGTAAACAGGTGACCAAGTTTCATTAAAGTTGTCAGGATGTAACAACCCACTCAAGTCAATGAACTGCCAAGTGTTTTTCTCAGTCATGATGGCTTGATGAATGAGCTTTCAGCACCAGAAGCCTGAGTCCAGGTTGATCCTTTGAAACCTGGTAAAAGTTCTACCACCCTGAAAGGAATAAAAAGCATCACCTTATGCCATCTTGTGCTTCTGATGAAGTTAAGCTGAGCATATATTAGTCTTCCTTTTTTCTGTAAATATATTGCTTATTTTTGTACTATGTTCAATTGACGAATAACACTGTCTTTTAAAGTAGCATCATTTTGCAAATGTCACTGTAATTTTCCCCAAAGTATCATCCATTAGTTATAAAAGGTGCAAATTAAAAGGATTTTAAAATTGGCATGGGGGTAGACGAATACAGAATAATGCACTAATAGCCTAGGTGGTGGCTGGATTTTTGGCAAGCTTTCAAGAGAGAAAGGGAGAGACAGGTGATCACCTGAACTTCTTGCAAATTTTTATACATGAAGTCAAAAAGGATGAAACTATCAGGAGTTATGAAAGCATTTCTAAGGCAGGAATTACAACCGAGGACCCACTATTGTGCATAAATGTGCATATATATGAATATCTACATTTACTGAAACAAAAAAGGAGAATGAGAAACTTCACAGTTGGGACTTTGTGTATCACATCACCTCCAAAAGTGTTTTAGAGTACTGGTACTAGTCGTTGACCAAAGTTAAAGATGACTTCCAGTTTGTAAGACCTAACAGGACTGAACTATATGTGTAAACAAGAGCTTGACAAGGAAACACACAGCAGGTTTCAGAAAGATTAGGTTTGCAGGTGAATTTTTTCACTATTTGATTGTGTTTTGGATTTTTTCATAGCCTCCTAAGTTTTCATGGAAAAACTGGACAATATTATTTTTATAAATCAGTTCATGGGGGAAAAGAATTTTGACCAGCATTAGTCACAGTTACATGCATTGCCATTGCCACCTACTCCAAATATTAAGTTAAAAGTTATTTAGATGCTATGTATGAAAATAAAGTGTTTAAATTTTTGTTGTCAACAGACTGATTTAAAATTCTTGAGTTTTCTGCCATTCACTAATTCTTCTCTTGTTTTCACTCTTGCAACACACCAATACCTTTGTATGAATAGCATTCTGTTCAAAGACAGAACTAAAGACATTTCCTCTGCTTTCTCTTCTTGTTCTGCCCCTTGGCCACAAAAATGTGAAAAATTCCAAAGCAATGGAAAAAAATGTTGCCAAAGGGCAAGCAGCCTCAGGTAGACCCTCTGCTTCAGCTTACTACTGCATTAATTCAAACTACTGACTTCTACCTATGACTTGCATGATCTTTTAGCTCAATACTTTAACAATCAGATTATTATCTATTCTGGTTATTGTCTTTTAAAGCTATATGGTTTTGGCTTCATCTAGTAGCCAAGCAATGGGGAATTAGGTCTCAAGAAGCTTTAGAGGACTGAAAAAACAGGTCTCATCCCACTTTACTTTAGGTTTCAATACCCATAAAATGTAAGGCACTTATCCAGTACTTTATCACACCCTGTATTCTTCTAAACACCAGTATGGGTTGTCTCTAAGTTTAACTCTGCAGTCTATTATAACTCCACTGCTATAGAGGAGGAAGAAAATACACACACTTTAGGATTGATCTGAGAGACCATGTTTCCTCTTAATTGTTCTGGGAAATAGCATGAAAATAAGAAGACCTCGGGACCTTTTATTTTGTTGAAAAATCTTTTTGTAATCTATGCAGATCTTATTATCTTCCATGTATTTTAAATACTCCAACATGAAATATAACAGTTCATGGTTAAGCAAGTTTATAGTCTATAAAGTATGAGACGTGAGTATAACAAAATCTAGTCTTTGGATTCACATCTTACTTAGCAGTCACTGTCTGAAGATCATTCCTTATCTAACTATAGGCTTTTCAGAATCTTTTACTAAAGAGAGTTCCAAATTTAAGGGCACAGATAATTTTAATTTCCTTACAAAATAGCCATGATTTTACATATTCCTAGCTTTCAAGTATGCCAAGTTAGGTACACAACAGTTTAAGCAGGGGTTTCTTCCATACTGAAACACCTTCTACCTCTCCTTAATATGTAGAAAAAACTATGTACATATTTTTATAAAGGGTGATATTTATATATTATATTTATAGTGATGCATGGTATATACTACGTATCTTGGTATTCAACCAGAACTTGGACACAGTGAAGTTTGATAAAACTATGATCTTCTGATAACTCTGCTGGGAAAAAAAAGAAAAAAAAAGATTTTGTGGTTGCTGTTTTATTTATAGTTGGAGTTTTGTTTGTAGGTTTGGGGAGTTTTATGGAAGGATTGAGTGGGAGGGGATCAATTTGTGTCTTGTCTTGCTTCATCAATCAAATGTTTCAACTTTCTGAAGCAATCTGTGGATAGTGAAGCTCTTGTAACTGTTTTAACAATAATATATCTGCATTTGAGTAAAAGACAATGTAAAAAGTAATCTACTTTTAACCATCCTAACAAACACCAAAATGGCAAAGAAAATGAGGGTTCAGCCTTGTCAGGATCTTGTAGTATCTCTTCCTTTTCACAGTTTTAAACATGAAAATGGCAATGAAAATTTTTCTCTTGGCTATCACTAATATACTTGTGACTAATCCCCTTTGAAAGTGCGCTTCTCTATCCATCAACTCCAGAAGAAACTTATAAATCTCACTTTTAGGTCACTACAGATAATTAAGATGAATGCTGTATTCTTGGGACAGGGGAAAAGTGTGGGTGAGCAGATAACTGTAAAAAAGGGCTTCAGCATTTGGAGTTAGCCTGGTAAAAATAAAAGCCTCTTTAGGGAGTGTATGTGTAGTAGAGTCTGCCAATTTATCTTGAGACATCATATTACTATCCTAAGATGCCGTATGATACAGCCAGGGTTCACCGAATGGTAACACGATACATTTTCTTTCTCCTTGAAGCTGTTTGTCATTTTCCATGCTTTTTCAGATAGAATTATTCTTCAGAAAAAACATTACATTCTAAAATATTTCTCAGATAAAAGCATCATCAGGTCTTTTTCACAGCTTGTTAATGGAACAAAAACCAGTTAGAAACAGTGTTCTAGGTGCTGTAATGGGTGCTTACTGCTGCATTCACTGAATCCATCAGTGGCACTTTGTAGGCATCTAGGAAGCCTATTTGCTTCATAAATCATTGAAATGCGTGAAGACCTTTTGCATATCCCAGAAATATTCTTTAAGTGTTTAACATCAATAATAATGAAACCTGGCATCACAACAACTTAAGCAATGTAAAATATGGCATAGTAGGGTTCAGCTTGACTTTCATTGAAGGATTTCTAAAAATAAGAGTACATCATCAACAGTGACAGCTTGCTTAGTGACTCAACACAGTGGGAAACCTATTGCTCTAGAGGACTATGTTCTGCCTCATTATTTAATACAGACATCACAACCATGCTGTTCTGTTTTCAGTTCCTAAATACATGATGCAAAGGAACCCACACCTCAGTATGTCTGCCTTAAAGAGTGAGAATAATTCAGAGTTGTTAGATCTGCACTACTGATAGCATTCTATCAGCATATTAGTGCCAAGTTACGCAGTTTATTATGAGAATTAGAAACATTTGATAGTCTTTCTGAAACCTCAGCTGCTGGAATCAAGATATTGTATGAGAACATCTGCTTCTATTTTCTAAGTGTACACACTTCTAGTACTCAGTATGTGAAGAAAAACTCCAGCCCATGAACAATATACACTGTGAAGGCTATAAACTCAGAGACACATAAATAATTGGAAATACATTTTTTTTTATTATTTTTAGTCACATTTTCAAAATCTCAGAATTCACATTATTGCAGTACTAATATTTTATACCTTAAATAGTTCATCAAGGAGCCTATGAACAGGAAGAAAAATTAAGTGGAAGAGAATTGAAGACAGTGGGAAAATGGGAGGAAGGAGAGATGGGAAGTGGACTGACACCAGACAGTGATCTGGGTCAAGTGATAGGGATAATAAGAGGCAGAAAAGATCTCATGAAGGAAGAGCCAGCACTAGTGGTGTATGTGGAGAGATACTAGTGCAAAGAGAGTTAGGCAAAAAGATGATGGGCAAAAAGTGACCAATAGATACAGCAAGGCAAAGAGAAGCCAAGGCAGGACACAGTCAAGAAAGGGGCAGAAAACTTGGACTGTCAGAGCAGATGTCTAGGACTGTAAGAAGAACTGGGAGACAGCGAGGCAAGGAAAGCAAGAGACCTGCATGGCTGTGTAGAGAACTGCTGGTTAAACTATAAGAAAAGAAGCAAATGCACAGGTGGTGGAAACAAGGAGAGGTAACCTGGGAAGTGTATAGAGATGAAGTCCCGTTGCGTAGGGATGTGCTGAGGAAGTCCAAAGCAAAGCTGCAACTGAACTTGGCAGGCAGAGAATAATAAGAAGGGCTTCTACATGTATGTTAATCAGAAAACAAGGTCAAAAAAGGGGTACTCATGCTGATAAATAATGCTGGAAAACTGGTAACAGTGGATGAGGAGAAGGCTGAGGTACTTAACAACTGTTTTCAGAGAATCAAAGAATCACAGAATGGGTAAGGTTAGAAGGGACCACAGAGGGTTGTCTGGTCCAACCTCCCTGCTCAGGCAGAGTCATCCTAGACCACATGACACAGGATTGCATCCAGATGGTTCTTGAATATCTCCTGTGAGGGAGATTCTGAAACTCCTCTGGGCAGCCTGTTCCAATGCTCAGTCACTCACAAAGAAATTCTTCCGCATATTTGGGTAGAACTTTCTGTGCATCGGTTTCTGCCCATTGCCTCTTGTCCTATTATTTGGCACCACAGAGCAGGGTCTGGATCTGTCCTCTCGACAAACTCCCTTCAGACACTTTTATACATTGATGAGCCTCCCTCTCAGTTATCTCTTCTCGAGATTGAACAGGCATAACTCTCTCAGCCTTTCATCATAAGAGAGATGCTCTAGACCCCTAATCATCTTTGTCACCCTGTCCTGGACCTGCTCCAGGAGCTCCCTGTCTCTTGTACTGAAGAGCCCAGAACTGGAAACAGCACTCCAGATGTGGCCACACTAGGGCTGAGAAGAGGTGCAGGATCACCTCCCCTGCTTTGCTGACACTGCTTTTTCTAATGAACCCCAGGATGCCTTCCATTCAACATTCCTTTACCCTGATCTCTTAGATCAGAGATTCCCGAGGGCTGGTTTTGTCAGTGAACACTGAAGAGAATACATCTACTAACTCTGCCTTCTCTGCGTCCTCTGTTACTACAGTCTCACTCTCATTTAGTAACAGGCTTCAGTCTTCAATGACAACCTCTCTTCACACATCTCACAAGTAGATAGGGACTGGGGGAGCAAAGTGCTTCCCACTGGAAGATCAGGTTCATGATCATCTGAGGAACCTGAATGTACATCTATCTATGGGACTCAGAGAGATGCATCCCAGAGTGCTGAAGAAATTGGCTGATGTAGTTGCCAAGCCACTCTTCATGATATTTGAAAAGTCACAGCAGTCAGGTGAAGTCCCAGATGACTGGGGAAAGGGAAATACTGTATCCATCTTTCAAAAGGATAGAATGGAGGGCCCTGGGAACTACTGACCTGTCAGCCTCACCTCTGTGCCTGGGAAGATCATGGAACAGATCCCCCTAGAAGTTATGCTCAGGCACATGGAGGATAGGGACCTGATTGAGGACAGCCAGCACAGCTTCAAAAAGGGCAAGTCCTGTGTGACCAACCTAGTGGCATTCTACAATAGCAGTGATATATAGGATGAAGGGTAAACTACATGGGCTTTTTTCACAAGGATGTAACCATTAGAAAATCCTTAACCATAGAATTAATCTTAGAATCACAGAAATTGTTCTGAAAGGAAGACTGAAATATGCTGAACTAATCCATTGGTCTCAAATACCAAAAAAGTCCAGATTCTTGGAGGAATGCTCCATGTATCCAAGAACAGGACAGAATCCAAAAGTGTAAGACAAAACCAAAGCCATGACTTAAAGCATGCTGAAAAAAATGCTAAAAATAAACACAAACAATCAAAAATATGAAAAGGTGAGACTTCAACAATAAGTAGCTGTAGTGAATACAGCACAGTTTCTTTTCTTTATAAAACACTGCCAGGACCTCCACTCAAGGATATTTTAGCAAAACTGTACTCGCTGCACCGCAATTACTGTACATTGATGGTAAAGATGTTTATGCTGTGGCTAAAGCTGAATAAATAACTGAAAATTGCTATGCAGCATACACAACTGACAGCAAAAATGAGGAAGGGGTGATATATGAGACTTTGGCTGAAAAATATAGTAACACAAAATCTGGCAATCTCTTTGGAGTGTAAAACAAATTCCCATGAGGTAACCACAGAAAGTTTCAAATTTTTAATTGCTAGATATTTACTATTGTGCTAGTTATTTCTATGTGATGTAGCTAAATTGACAGCATTTATAAGTTTTCTTCAAGCTTCTTTAGCATCCTGATAAGCACTAAGTGTATCAGGCAAAGCACTGCCAGTTGGTTGAGGGAGATGATTGTCCAGCTCTGTTCTGCACTGATGTGGCCTCAGCTTGAACATTGCATGCAGTTTTGGGCACCACAATATAAGAAGGATATTAAGCTATTAGGGAGTGTCCAAAAGAGGATCACAAAGATGGTGAAGGGCCTTGAGGGGAAGCCGTATGAGGAGCAGCTGAGGGCACTTGGTCTGTTCAACCTGGAGAAGAGGAGACTGGGGAGACCTCATTGCAGTTACAACTTCCTCGTGAGGAGGGGCAGGCCCTGATCTCTTCTCTGTGGTGACCAGTGACAGAATCCGAGGGAATGGCCTGAAGTTGTCAGAGAAGGTTTAGGTTGCATATTAGAACAAGGTTCTTCACCCAGAGGGTGGCTGGGCACTGGAACAGGCTCCCCAGGGAAGTGGTCATAGCACCAAGCCTGGCAGAGTTCAAGAAGTGTTTGGACAATACTCTCAGGAACCTGGTGGGACTCCTGGGGCTGTTCCTGTGCAGAGTCAGGCATTGGACTTGATGATCCTTGTGGGTCCCTTCCAACTTGGCATATTCTGTGATTCTGTGAATAATGGAAATTATCTGTGTAAGTAGGTAAAAATAAAAGAAACTTCCAGAAAATATTTTATGTGTAAGTAACTCTAAAAGCTTCAGAGCTGAATAGACTATATCACCCAGTGATCCCACTTCACATAACATTATATTTTCCCCTGAACAGCAGCACATTAGGCATGGTGCAAAAAAGCAGAGATAGGAAAACATGCTCCACCAGAATTATTTATGTTGTTTGTCTCATAGTGCTGCATCCACTTTCACACCCTTGCATCTCAATTTCCTTGCTTTGTGCTAGATTTTTTTGGTCTTCTCTCTGTTATCTATCCCCGGTGTACTATCTTTGCCATCTTACACATCCTTTTCTCACTTTATTTTGTCAGTTATTTGAAAAGAAGGCCATAACTGAACTTTCTATTTCAGAGGGCTCAAAAAATAGTAAAGCATTTGTAAATAACTGTTTTGTTATGAGGTCAGAGATCAAACTATGGGGGCTAGGAGGATGCCATCCTCCCAAGCCTCTGTGAGAGGTAGTGAAGTGGTACTTCCCCAAAGACAGTTCACAGAGGATGGCGATGTACTCCCTCACAGCATCAGGAGCATGCAGACAGATGGCTCTACTGGCCTGCATGGAGGGCAGGACTCCTTCCCAGCCCCTGCTGAGCCTCAGCTGAACCATCCGCACTACACCCTCCAATACACAAGCTTAGTGCATGGTATGGTTTTGTTTGGCCAAGATGTAACTCTGCTCCAGTCCTACATCAATTAACTAACAGGAACAGTAAAATGAAGCCGGATCAAAAACCCAAAAGAAGTAAGTTTGTAGCAGTTTCCTTTCTCTTTTAAACATATTTCATTGTTTTCTTATTTGTCCAGAAAGGAGCTGGATGCATGTTAAACCACAAGAACATTTGACCACAGCATAAAATAAGTTTTACTTAGCTAAGGCCAGGTTAAAGATGAACGTGAGCAAAACATTTGTGATTGGTTGAAAAAAATAAAATTGCATTGATGGTAATGTTGCATTAACCTTATAAAACAGCTGATTTGGGGAAGTTAGTTTTTGAGTGATGAAGGCTTAAACTCTCACTTGAAATCCAATTTCATGCTAGGAGGTACTCTCTGAACATATTATTTTGTTTAATTTTTTAAAATTAAGGTCCCTTGAGAAAGATTCTTAAGTAAAAGATCCTCTCAGGGATAAAAAAAATAAAAGAATAACCCAGGAGGACAAAACGCCAGATGAAAGAAACAGACAATGCACTGTTAATGCAGAGGGCTGCTGCCAGCAGAGCATCACAGAGCTACATATTCCTAAGGGATATAGAAAACAAAGGGAGAAGAAAGGTAACAGTGATGATGATACTAAGCCAGTCAGAGAACTGACTGCAGTACTGCAAAAATCAAAAACTGCGTATTGAAATGGCAGATGAAATTCAACAAAGAGCTATAGAAATGGGGGAAAATGTGGAACTGTTATTGCTATTCACCAATAACATCTTCGGATTCTAACAGGTTTATAAGAATATATTTTTAATGGTCATCGGTAATCACTGAATATTATGACATATTACTGTACTACATTATATATCTAAGACTGTGCCACATCTTAATTACTCTGTAATGTTCTGGCCCCCCACTATTCCCAAAAGGATAAAGGATCAATAAATGTTAAAAGAAAAAGAGAACAATAATTGCAGGTTTGCAATGGCTTCCTTGGGAAGTGTGCTAAGTAGATAAGGATTCTACAGAAAAGAGACAACTGAAGAAAGAAGTTGCAGAGGTCTTGATTCTGAGTTACTGGGAGTAGCAGAAGAGTGACAGGAACCTCTCAATCTGTAACCATAAATGTACTGTAGAAAATATTATCTATGGAAGCTCTTCAATTCCTGCTCATTGGAGACGGTCCTCAGATGCCAATGAACAAAAAATCCAGCAGGAGGCAGAGGAATGTAACTCTTTGCACCTGTCAACACTGAGTCCACTGAAAAAAATTAACAGCAACTTAAAGGGGGCTTTGACAGTTAACAGGAAGTGAAAACTAAACAATTCTGCTTTTTTTTTTAATTTCAAATTTGAAGACTGTGAGGCTACCCTCAATATAGATCTGTTGAAATACATGTATGCACCTTTCATATATATGAAAGAATAGTAACATGCTTAAGTGCTCAGCACTTAAATACTCTTCTAGTACCTTAACTATTTACTTTTCGCTATAAAAAACAACTGTTGTTTTGCTTGGGGTAAAAGAAGGTTAGACACATAAACCAGCGTCACCCCACCTGTGAAATTCCTCATTCTAGATGTAAAAAAATATTTATGCTCAATGCAAACTCAGTTGTTTAGTGTTTTTCTCGACCTGACTCAACTCAAATCGACTTGAATCTACTCGACTCCACTCTACTCTCTACTTTTCTCAGTATTTGCATCTATTCAGCACTCATGAGGCCACACCCGGAGTAATGTGTCTAGTTCTGAGCTCCATAGCTGAGAGCTCTCTGTGACTGTCTGAGCTGGAGACAGTCCAGCAAAGGACCACCAAGGGATGAAGGAACTGGAGCATCTCTCCTGTAAACAATGTCTGAGAGAACAGGGATTGATCATACTAAATAAAAGAAATACATGACAGGAGGATGCTAAGAGGACTGAGCCAAGTTCTATGCAGTGGTGCCCAGTGAGAGCACAAACAGAATCAAAGGAGGTTCCATCTGAGTGTGAGGAAACAGTTTTTCAGTGCCTGACCAAGTGCTGACACAGGTTGCCCAGAAATATTGTGGAGTCTTCATTCCTGAAGATACTCAAAAGTCAATCTGGACACAGTCGTGAGCAGCCTACACTAGCTGGTCCTGCTTGAGTAGGGACATTGGACCAGGTGATCTCCAAAGGTCCCTGTCAACCTCAACCATTACGCAACTCTGTGATCCCATGATTATGTTTTTGCATATGTTTTGTTTCCTGCCAAACAAAGACTAATGAAAGAGCAAATGTGTCTGTGTGTGTACATATATGTATACGTGTATGTGTACACACATCTACATTATGATAATGAAAAATGTTTCTTGGTTCCCAAATCATAAAGAAGGATAGTTCTATCAAATGGGACAACACTCCTGATATTGATCCACCAGATTATTATATTTTCAAGACAGCTGCCTGTAACTAAATACCTGTTTAATGATTATTCTCATGTGAATCTGAGCGACAATAATTACTATGCAAGTGTAAGATTGCAACGATAGAGGTTTGTGCAAATTATTTCTTTCCTAATAATTTTCAGAGAAATTATCTTTCTAGCCAAAAAGACATCATGAATTATTGAGATAGATTTTTATATTTTCCCTAATATTTAGTCATACTATAGATTAATCTGAATTATTAATTGAGGTATTAATATATATATGCATTATAGCAAGTCAGCTGCAGAACCAGATTTTTTGATGCAAGCTCAGAAATCAGTCTTTTAAAGAACAGGTACTGAAGAGTGCCCTGGAAGAATTACTCTTTGGAATAGACATGGCAAACTAATTTAACTGTTCACAAAACATTTTCTCTTCTTCCTTAGCATGCAACAAATGCATTCAATGATAGATCGGAAGTATTTCACTCAAATAATCTTGGAAAGGAGGAAACAGTGTCTTTAGGCTACAGCAGGGAAACAAAAAAAATCAAAATGACCTGTGGTGAGTAGGATCGAGAAACATTTTTCCTTGGATGTTTGAAATTTATTCCCATGCAGCACATTTGTTCAAAATCTGCCTAAGCTCTGTTCAGGGGCTTTTGCTGCAGAGAGGTCTTTTCAGAGCTCTTTACACACAGCAAATCTCACGGCTACTGGCTACTTGTCTTCAAAATGCTACATTCCTCTCAATAATTTTTGACAGTTTGAGAGGCTGACCAATGCAGGCATGGGGAGAGAATTAAACATAAGCCAATGTGTGAATCTAGATCAAGAAACCCCAGAAATAGTATAACAATAGTGCAACAGTGTACATATTGTCATTTTAATTTCCTTTAAGTCTACACAGTTCAGTGTAACAAGCCTAATAGCTATTAAAAGAGAACAGAAAATTTTCCAAACATGTAAAAGCATTTGTAGGAAAGTCATTATTGTTACCATTACTTTTGCTAAAACTCTACTGGGACCACAGTCTTTTTATTTTTTCATTAGCTCTCTACAAATAGGATGTGAATTCCAGAATATACGCTAATCAATACTTTCTCCTTCAGTACCCTGAGAAAATAAGGGATTCAGATGATATCTCCTTAAATGTCTTAAGAGAATGCCTATGCCATCTCATATGCCTTAAATGCTTATCTGAGGAAAAAAAAATAAAAAGAAAAGCAAGTAACCAAATAACAAGAAGATAAGCACATCATCTCATTCTATCCCCAAACATTTGCATGGCTTCATTGCAGAGTCAGCTATTTTCCATTCAAAGATGTTCTGAAATAAAGATTATTAATGCTTATGGTCAGCTTCAATGCAGTGAAAAAACTAAACAATTCATGTTTTTCAAAATCTGCAAAGCATTTTCAGCAGTCAAAGAATAACAAAGACAGTTATTTTATTTTTCTGCATTAGAAACCTGATAAAAAGCTATTCATTAACTTCAGGGGGACTTAGATCAACTTATTGTCATTTATTAAAACTGCTCTGTTCTTTCACGAAAGCTGGACCAAAGACTTGTCCTCTGTTCAGAAGCAAAAAGTTTCTTACTGGTTTATGGTAAGATACTGTACAATCACATTGTCTCTGCCTATTTTTTAGATGGTTGCATTTATATGCTAATTGATAAAATGATTCCAAAAGACTTTGGCCTTTATGAAGCACTTACACAAAATGATCAGATTCTCAAAAACCGTTTTCCAACCAGAGTTCCCACGAACTGCAAGCCACAATGTTCTGCCAGAGAAACAGTGTTCTGATTGGCAGGATGTCCCTTTTATTCAATATGGGGTACAAGAAAAGTATCATTTATTGTAACAGAACATTCAGGTAAAGATTTGCCCTTCTCACCACTATAGTGGCCATGTTTAGTTTGTAATGGCATCTGAGTAGCCACAGGTGTGGAAAATGTAGTATCAAAGGAAGTGGGGACATGGATATGGGATTGCAGCTTCAAAGGAGAAAGCTCATTAAAAAAAAAAAAAAAGGAAATCTGCCCCATTGTCATTGCTGTGCTTAGATAATAACCACATTACAGAACATCAGTTTCAGATCCCTCTCAAATGATCTCAGCTCATGGATTTGAGATGTCAGAAATGGGGTAAGACCATTCTGAATGAATAATCTTGCTGCTGAAACATCAGGGGGTGATAAGACAGCTTGGAGAGCCAGCTAAGACGTATTTCAAAGAAAGCAAGGCATGACAGCAAGTATCTGCAACTATCCCTGTTGAACATTAGAAATATAATTTAAGAAGAGAAAATTGGCTTTCCCAGCACAGATTGAAATAAGCAGATGAACAATGACTTTACTTCCCACAAGACTTCAATTACTCAAACTTAAACAACAACAAATTCACAAACGCAACTGAAAGAATAAGTCATAGTTCTAGTGCTGAATCAACTTAGCAAATCCAATGGTGTAACACCAATAGAGTAGCTGTTGTTCTAATAGCTATATTAAACCTCTGAGCATAATCAAAATGACTTTGATATTTCCATAAGGCAGAGTAAACTCAGACTGAGTACTATGCTTAAACCATTAACAGTATTGTTGCCTTCTTGATGATTAGTTTGTGTTTGGAGTAATTTACTATATTTTACACTAGAAAGGAGAAATTATGCATTAGGGAAGGAACATTCCTTCTTATTTGTCCCTTTTTGGAAATGCAGAAGTTTATCTGGCCCTTAGCATAGTTTTGAAATTTTGTTGCTCTCCAAACTGGTTAAAGTTGCAGATCACCATTCCAATATTGAGCAGGCTAAATTCTGTCCTAGAACATATACATATAATCCTCAACTTAGCCAGCTTCCAGGGCTACTCTACATGCATACAAAGGGTCAATTTCAGTACCTTTTTATGTCTTTTCATAAGAGTATTAATTTGTCCAACAAAGCCAAAAAATGAATAGGTACTTGTAAACAAATTAGTGATCACGTGCCTTTCTTGGCTGTCCCTGAGGCAAGGTCCGCACGTTTTAAGCAATGCCCCTGTGAAATATAACATCTCCTAAAAATTTTTGAAGGCTACTTATCTCTCCATCAGAATGCCGTCAGTGAACACAGTATGCGTTATGCAGAGCAGTAGCTGGGCACCTGACATGGGGGTGGTCTCAATCTGGAGTCTCATTTCCCTGACTAGCATAGGATGCAAGTGTCACAGAGGCAACGCGTTGAGCTACCAGGAAAGCTGAAAGAAAGGAGGGACATATATCCGCAGCGATGCCTGCATATAGAGAAGAAGTAGGATCTCTGGTGAGAAGGATGGCATGAGACAAAGCCTAAAAAATGAAAGTATGTAAAGAGATGAATGACACAGACAGGGAAGGATTTGGCAGGGTTCCAGCAGGGATTCAGGATATCTCAAAGGAGAGGGAAAGGGTGAAGAACAAGAGGGAAGAAAAAAGCAAGAGTCTCATTTATACCAACAAAAATAGGAAATTCAGCTAAAAGGCTGACAATCTGTTATCTGCTTATCACTCTGCATAGATATTTCAGTGGTATCGGGCAGTAGAGAGTGTCAAATTCTGTTCATGCTGTTACACCCACACACAGCTCAGCAGGTTAAGACTGGCGTGTTCTCGCTTAATTGTGCCTGAGTGAGTCCAAGCACGTAGTTTTGCAAGGTACTTTTTTCTTTACAGTTTTCTTTTCTTATTTTTATTAGCAAGATCAAAGAGGGCACATAGAAGAGAAGACAAAAACACAAACCTTGTAAGATTTTATCAGGTCCAAATTAAACTGTTAGTGTGTTCCCATCAACAGACTATTCAACGAACTTGAATGCCAAGCTCTTTCCAGGGTTTTACACTCTTACAAGGTGCTGACTTCTTCTGATGGAATTTGCCACTAAAGGTTACATACCCCAGGAGTAGAATCCGCTGTACTTACCCTTTTTGCCAGACAGCAGTTGTTTTCAGGAGTCATTGGCAGAGCACAGTATGGCTTTTCACATGACAAATGCAACCGATGGAATGCTAGCCTGCATTTCCAATACGACAATCCAGCTCTGTTACTGTGGCATAGTTACGTGCTGTGTCAAATAGCTGTCTCCTGTTTATGTCCACACTTCTGGTGAGTAGCCACCAAGTTCAGAAAGAAGGCAATGCTCAGTAGCAAAAAATAAAGGTGTCAATTCCACAGGTACAAAGTGTACCTGTAAATGGGAAGTGGGAAGAGAGAGTGAGAAGGAGGAGGTATGAATTCTTTACATCTATCCTGGAATTTAAATGCCCTCACTCCTTTTTTACCCAAGGATTTCCATCAAGAAAAAAAAAAAAGTCTGTTCCCTAGCTCCTTTACTTTCTTCCAGAAGCTTTGAGATAGAAGCAAAATCAAGAAAAATAATCCCATCTGACGCTTTCTTGAGCAGAGAAAAATTAATCTCTTTTTTTTTCATCCTATAAACTCAGTTGCACCTGGTGAACAATAAAGAATTAAAATCTTTGTTTTATTTCAGGTTGCCAGTAGACCTGTTTTCCTTGCAACAACAACCACCACAGAAAAGGATGTATCCAAGATAGGAAAAGAATATGTTACACAACCCCCATTGCAGGAAGACACCATATATAGTTTATTTGACAAATTGCATTAAAAGGGGTAGGCTCAGACTGCTTATCTATGCCTTTGAGATACACTAATGACAAAACGAGTTTGCAGGAACCTTTATTAGAAAGAGAATAATTCAAATAAAAGAGCATCACTTGAACCTTTCTCAGACACAGTGTGTCTGGAGCTGCCCTGGCTGATGAGCAACCAACTGGATCTCAAGGATGTTTCAATACTGTCAAAGTAAAGCTGAAAAATCTTTATTTTCCAAAATATCTTTTTAGCCGCGCATAATTTCAATCGAGGAGTTTAATGCTAGTCTGCCAATACTAGCAAATACCTCTCATACACAGTCCCTGTTACAGAAATGAATTTTTACATTAGAAAATATTCTGCTTCACTCAACGGTAGTTCTGAAGATTTTACAAGCTTCTTACCTGAAGAACAAGTAACATTTCCCTTATCCTTACACAACTGAGAGAAGTATTCTCAAGGGTTAATTTTAACTAGGGAGTCAAATTTTCCTAAACTGCCTTTATAGTTAATGGATAGAAAACCACTTCCCTAGAGAGTTAATTCAGCAGTTTCCTGGCCCTAGAGAACCTGTCTCTCTTTGTGGTCCCTGAAGGGAATGGAACAAGACACGACAATGTTAATCTTTCAGAGTGGCCCTCTCCATGCGACACCTGGCAGTGTTTGAGGTGGCTTGAGGTTGTTTGAGGTTATGGGAACAACAAAAATATGAATTAAATTTTCTCAAATACATACTTTATGTAATAAAATAATGGGATATTAGCTACTTACTAAAAGTAAAATGAGGAGGAATGATGTGCCTACTTAGGTTAGATTCCTGTTTTCAGAAGGTTTTTTAATTTTTGAAACAATCTAAACACAAACCAGGCAGAGTCTGTGGTACAACTTTGTCAGGATTTCAAAATAACTTCATGCTACTTGACAACAGAAAGGAATAATCCCATGTACCAGAAGAATTTGATATATGGACACAAAAGTGTCCAGGATGTTTTAGAAACTGCATGTTGAATTTTTTTTTAAAAAGGTCCTAGAATGAAAAGTAGGGAGATTAAAATCTGAGAAAACTGAAACATCCAGACACAGAGAAGATCCAGAAAGCCTTCCAGTGTGTTATCCTGAGCAGCAAAAATATGAAGTTCCAGAAATGTTTGAATTTTCTGAAGAAAGAGAAAATCACATGAAAGCTTTTGGACAGTGATTAGGTAACCAGCATAACTGAGCACAAACCAAGTTCCACAGAGCATTCTTGTGTTGGCCTCTGATTCACCTGTAAAAAATCAAGTATTTCCTGCAAAGCTTATTTTCCAGTGTTGACCTCTGTCTGTTTCTCTGTGCTCCGTTTCAGGGCAATACAAGCCTGAGGTGCAACACCTCCTTCCCAAACATGAGGAAGTATCTTTCACCACCAGCACTACCCTATGCCTTCCACCAGAGTCATAGGAATATCCAACATGTGCTGAGTTCATTATCTCTTACAGGCATCCATTGCCTGACATATTTAGAGGACAAATCTCTTTCCAAAATCATTAGTGCTTTATTTACACAGGGAGAAGTAACAGCAATATCTTGGAGAGAGGATGGTGCCAGTTATTCAGTAAAGAGTTGTTCAGATGCTACAACACCACTGCGAACCATTGCATGGCTGATATACACTTGAATTTCTGATCAGTGAATTCACAGTTGGTGAACAGATTGATCAGTTTGTGTTTGTTCATATACCTAATCCATGCATGTTCCCAGTTTCTATGCTTCGGTACCACAGTGTACAGGAAAACAGAATTACTTTGCATGAATGCTCTAATCTCCAGATCCAAAGCGTAACAGGACCCCAGCAACTCTACCTTGTAGGCATCAGTTGCTGGACCAGAAGTTTATTTCACCTGAAGTGAATACAAAATGTGATCTCTAAAAGCTTGCTATTTGCTTGAACAGAATTAAAATCAAGCAATAATGTGTTTCCACACAGTTAAAATAACAAGCATATTAAGTTAATTTCTTGTTTAAGGATTTCTTCTGGAGTCAAATTTAAATCACCCCTTTTTAGTAATGACAGGGATCCATTTAAAGGCAAATGTCAGTAACAGGAAGAAGAATTTCAAGATATTTAAAAACCTATTCAAGAAGTTTTTACTGATAAGTGCAAGGAACCATAAACAAGAGGGACTGTAGCTGGATGCCATTACAGGATCTGAAAAGATTATTCCTTAGAAAACATGACCATAATGTGATTATTTTTCTATGGATTGGATACAGTGTCTGGCACTATATCCTTTCCAAAGATGTAGTTAACTTCTTGAATTTTATAATAATGACACATGACACAGTGTCCTCTGGGATTAATCACAAGTAGTTTTAAAAGATGAGGCTTCGTTATATCTTTGTTCTTTGTATCTTGGCTTTTGTTAGCGCATTTTAATTAGGATCTGGTATCTGCAATAAACAGTAAACATAAAGAGCTTTGCAAAAATGTATTAGACTGTTTGTTTTCACACTCTAATGCATATTTGCACAATTTTACCATGAAAAAAGGAAAACATGCTAAGCTCTTGGGCTCTATCCCAAATGTCCTGGAATAGAATCCGGAAATTACTAAGAATGAAACCAAACCACATCATATTTCAGCAATTAACCTAAGAAAAGAGGGCACACTCTCTATGTGAAAGATAGTTCTGTGGGAGGCATTTATGAAGGAAAGAAGCTTCTAGAAGAGATATGCAAGGAACCATTTAGAATTTGATTTAACTTTCTTTGACCAGGTAAAAACATGATAAATGCAGTGAGGTTATAAACTTTTCTTTCTTTCACAACAGTGTAGAAAATATTTATCATTTATTTCTCATTGTGGAAGCAAAATATGTCTAGAAGGATTTTAAAAAAAAATACATCTAAAACTCAGCACAATACCATTTATTTTACCAGTTACACAGATGTAAAAAATACAAAAGAACAACTTTGGTAATCTGCAAAATAACTGAATTTATAGTGTATAAAAAACAGATGCTGACAACAAACAGCCTTGGATATAGGCAACTGGAAAAATGGACTCCATTATAATCACATGTATACTGATTTGAAGAAAGTTCTGGGGATTAATATTGTTTTTGTAATGCACTATAACAACATATTAAAAACAAACAAACAACACTCCGAACTGAAAATACCATTTGTCAAAGACAGATGTACTTTCATTTCAAAGTATTCCTATCAAACTCCATCAGAAAACTTGAAAGGTTTAAAATGTGGCTCTTGTGAACAATTGGTATTGATATGACACCTTGATAGTATTTGAACGTGACACAAAAGTCATAAAAGTATATAAGCAATTGTAAGGTGTAAAGTGATTTTTTCCCCACCAAAGCTAGGCTTTAATGTGTTTCCAAATAAAACACAAGATTAAGTAATTTATTTTGTCATATGATTTATTTATGGGCTGAAACACTGTAAACAACAGATAAAAGATACAGACTCAGATGTCAAAGTAAAAGATGAAAATCATTACATTTTATTAGCAGAAGATATATAAAAATGCCAAAATGAACTGTAAAGAGAGGGAAAATGTTATGCTCAGAGGTCCTTCAGCAGAGCTGCATTTGTTTTTCCCACCTCCCCTAAAGGGGAATAATAGCTCTGAATTTAATTAAAAATCTATTTTTTAAGATTAAAGTAATGAAAAAGTTAAAAGACTGGATCACAAAGAAGAGTAACTGTGAGGATCTCAGGGAATATGAACTGATGAACTCCCTTGTATTTTATTTTCTCTCAACTATTTGGGGGAGGATCACTAGCGTTGCATAGGAATTGCTAGTCCTGGATAAAAGCAAAGAAATTATAAACCAATAAATTTTTCATTAGTTTCACAAAAATTTTAGTAGCAATAGTTTAATTCCAGTCAAATTATTTCAATCAGATGAGTTGCAGCTGAATGCAACATTATACATTATATTAACTAGGGCATTTAGAAACCTGGTTCCTAACCATGCTGTAATACTTGAGGCATTGTTTACCATACATTTTTTTCTTAACATGTAAAATAAAATAAAATAGAAGAGATAATGAGAATGAAATTAAAAAGGAATTTCAGAAACTTTTAACCACTGAGAGTATCAGAAAACCCCAGTTATTTAGACACTTTTAAGATTTTTTAGCACGTTTGTATGCCTAAAGTTTTTTTGGTCCTCTCAGAAATAGGTCAAAACCCTTATGAAGTGACTTGTCATCACCTGTCCTTTTTCCCAGGCCATATACTGACACTCCAAGAAAACACTGGAAGAAATAATCACATTGCATCTAATCCTGACAATTTCTGAACCTGAACTTGGGAAACTCAGAATGATACATCCCTGCACATATGTTGATGGCACACATGAACATCTCAGACAAGCTCAGGTGGGGAGAGTTTCTCACACCATTCACAACCACTTAAGGCTTGTAGGTCAAGACCAACCTCTTCTTCATCCAGCTGCCTGGTAGCACATCATGAGACTAAGCATAAAACTGTCTTATGAAAAGTAGACACAGAACCTAGTCACATTTAAGCTAAAGGTTTTCAGGACAGCTGCATCTGGAGCATATTCTGAAAGAGCAATTTAAAGGTGACAGAGGTTTGGGAGACCATGTTTGGGGGCATTTATGAAAGAACCAGTAACACACTTTTTTTACAGAAGCTGATTGTAAGCATCCAGTGCTCCTTGTCCATCCACACTACTTGGCCAGACTAAAAGAGGTGAGGAGAAGGTCATGAGAAAAGAATTTATATAAATCTTCAAAGAATAATTTAATTTCAGGAGCTCCATTCCAATTTTTACAGGTCAATTCTGGTCAACTCTAACCAGAACTACATACTCATACATTAACCTTACCCTGTTTCCTATTTTGTGTCTGTCAAAATCATGGAATGGCACACAAAGGCCTGTATGTAGAGCTTTCCAGTGCCAAATAAACCAAGCATATCTTTTTATGCTGTATGGTTTGTAATTTTCTTGATCCTGACTTCAATGGAAATGCTGTGTGTGGAAGGATGACAAGATTGGGCCCTGAGGCATGAGCTCTGTAGAATAATGTGTAGGAATGTTATTGTTGGAATTTTAAGAAACAACATCTAATTGGGCCAAACCCAGACCATCTCTCTCATGCCAATAACCAGTCAAACTACTCATATGAGTAAAGAAAAAAGCTATGAATTATTATGGTTTACTTGAAAAGAGCTCTATCTTCTGGGGAGTCTTTCTCTGTCATCTACATATAGTTGTACTAATGCCATCTAGTTGGCAGGGGGGTGGTTTCTTAGCTCACTGATCCCATGATACAGATAAATGGATTGGTCTGATCCTCCATTTCTAGTGAATGTTTTGGCCTTTTTAAAAATGGGCAGAAACCTTTGCTACCTGTGTTCCAAAGAGGTTAAGCAAAAGTACAGTTCCATACTGACAAACATAGCAATTTTTAACACTGGCTACCTCATGCTTAGCACACATCACACTAGCTAGTGCTCATTTTCATAAGTAATAAAGCAACCATTCATAAAATTCAAATTTATATACCTACTCAGAAAACTTCAACTTTGCCCTTTAAACACTACATCTCATAATAACTTGACCATTCTCACAGAAACATTTTTATCAGATTATTTAAAGACCTTATTAAAGTTCACAGTAACTTGGTGTAATTTTATGCAATTATGCAACCAGTTTTAGACACAAAAGGAACACTCTGTTACCACTGCTTGTAAATGGAATACTTTTAATCGATAATTTTATAAGCAAGCTTAATGGAGTGAGGTGGGGAAAAAGAGAGAAGGATAAAAATAACAAGAACACAAAGCTGCAATAAATTCTAAAACTTTATTGCTTGATCTACCCTGAGAAGCTTGGAAGTACAAGTCTTTCCCTATGAATTTTGTCCTCTGTTTGCCAAACATTTTAATTTGTTGTTTTTCTAGCACTGAAAAAGCCAGCATGGTTTTGCCTTTTCCTTGCATTTCTGTTGGTGTGTTAAATTCATACTATTACATTTGTAGAGGTGTCAGCAGCAATGTGCATAGCTCTGGAAACACAATTGCATACTAGAAAATTGCCATGTAGTCCACCTATTGCTTTTCCTTTGTATAAAAGGCATGTTGCTTGTTAATTACACACCACAGTGCATGGAACAAAGGGAAGTCACGCAGGCAATGAACACACTGAGCCATATCATCCCCTGTAGCGAGAGCAGGAAGAGAATGGAAAGATGCACCAAAAATCTCTTCTAAAATAGAGCAGCAAAAACCCCACCCAATATCCCCATCACCCCTAGGCAAGTTTGTTCTGCAAACAGGTGTTCCAGTGAGTGAGGAAGTTTCAGTACTAGAAGGGCAGCCTTTACCTCCATACAGTAAAGGCATCTGATCTTATGTCTTCTGGACACCTAAAATACAGCCATTCGCATATGACCATATTTTGTGAAGGGACAAACTCCATTCACCAGATTTACTGCTTTACTGAGCTGCACCTCAGAACAGAGGGAAACCCTTGTGAACAATTCAGTAAACCAAAACAGGCAGACTGTGGCTTGGCTCTGAAGATCACCCAGTTAAATCCCTGGGACCACATGACTGCAAGAGAGCAAATGGATGTAGAATAAGGGGTTTGTACACTTAGTAAACAAGGTAGGGGACACTACTCAAATATGGTGAACATACATAGCTGAAAAAGTCATAATAATGGTTAAATTTGTAAAGAGATGCTGCTTGCAGAGATAAGACTCATGGGCAGCTGGTATAAACACTGACTAGTAGCTTTCAACAAGCACAGGAGACTTGCACCAGCAAATTATCTTTCCCCTCTCTCTCACCACTTACTGAGCTCAAGGCATTCCACCGGATGTTATGATTTTTTAGGTCATTCTCCCTCTCATGGAGCTTAATCTCAAGTTTTAAACAAACTGCAGAGGGAAACATTTTGAGTATAAAAAAAGTAAAATGCAGACTTGCTGCACAAGCCACAAAACTATGAAAACCTTTTTTTAATATGACCATTGGAGACAATGGGTAAGAAAGAGAAAGCATATACATAAGAGACATATTACTGATTATGAGAACAATAAATCATAGACAGTGCATCAGCACTTAACAGTTGAAGACAGACTATGGAATAGCACCTAGCCACAAAGCGACAAACTCAAATAAATGTAATTTTAAGTATGAAACAATCTACCCTATATACGCTGTGCTCACCAAACAGTAGTCACCCTACATTACTATCACAAATGGGGTGTGTTTGCAGATGCAGCAATGACAGTGAACATTTTATTGTCATCTCTGTCACTGTTCATTCACTTATTTTTTACACATATTATTAATTTACATTAATTCTACACAAAAGAGAGAGCAAAAGGACCACTATGCTTTCAAAATTTTGTGAGAGGCTGTACCTAGCTTTCCTCACAGAGGGCCTGATCCAGATTACCTCAGTCATTAAAATGCTTTCCATTACTTTAGTGTGACTTTGTTCAAAACAAACAAGCATTTAGAAACCTGTACGTATCACCACTCAACTGATCCAAGCACCTGACAACGATTTTGTGACAATTTCTCTTAATCCTGCATTTTTACACTCCACCTTCTTTTCACTCCAACATAAAGTATTCCTGTTTCACAAGCAGAGGTCTTAGGCAGCACGTGATAATACAACTGCAGAAGCTGATAGCAGTTTATTAACTTGTGTGGAGTTTAGTTTCCACTAAGTCATGACTATACAGGTGTATTTTCTAAATTCCCATATGCATTACACTCTGAATGACAACTCTAGAGAAAAGGAACCTTAAATACTGCACATAGTACAAAAGGGTGAGAAGCCCTACCAAAGCAGCCCCACACAGCTCTGAACCACTACAGGCAACATACCCATAAAGGCTACTTTCTTTCTCAATCAATGATGGCTACTGGAAAGAGAGAGGATGACACATTTATCCTGGAAATTTTAAAATAATATCCAAGTAACAGACAGCTCTCTGTGGAAAAATAGCTGCATCATGTTGTTTTAACTGCTTTTTTTCAGGCAAAAAGACACTGTTGAGAGGCAGTAAACATGACATAAAGGAAAAACAACAACAAACAAACACAACAACAAAAAACTTCACGAAATTAAACCAACCAACAAAAAAAATCAAACTAAAAACCAAACCCAAAAAACAAGAGAGCTTGAAACAGATTGGGAAAGTTTCTTTTTCAGTTGCCCTGAGAAACATCAGTTTAACCAAATCAATAACACTGAAAGAAGTGGGTTTTTTTTCAAATTAACATTTAAGGTAAGTCATTTTCCCAGACTGATAGCCTTTAACTAATGTTTATTTTTCCACAAGACTACAAAGGAGAGGCTGATTAAAACAAACACTTTGTTAGCTTACCTTTAAATGAAACTTATATCAGAATGACCAAGGCCTATATTACTAAGCAGCCTTTGAAATGAAAAATGTTTTACTCGTATAGTAGTTACATTTTATCATACACAGGTTATTTGTTCATGTTCATCTCACTCTGCTTTGATATTTGTAATAATATGAATACTTATTATAAACCTAACTGTGCCATCAAAAAAGAGAACAAAGTTTCTATCCTAATAATTCAACAGCTAAACTGTGTGGTAAAAATACCAAATGAAATGACAAAATACAATATAATTTACATTTCACCCTAGCAAAGATTTCACAGAGGAGGCTTATACAGAGAGAAAAGCATTTTACTCATCTGCAATTGATTATAAATGCACTATTTACATAAATCTATCTCATACAACAATGGGGTAGATTCTCATTTCATCTGTTTAAAACATATATAAATGGCCAGGCACAAAATTTCTTCTAAAAGCAGAGTAAATTCCAGTAATAATGTCCTTCATTTGGAGATAACAGCAGAGAACTCCAGCTATCTGAGGGGCTTGCTGTCATCATGAGACCTAACCTGTATAGCTACACTGTGCATTCAGAAATACTGTACTTCTGGAGGAGCTCTTCTGCTAGCAATTCAATATAAAAAAAGGTGACAGAATCTTCCCATCAGCTTGTGCTATGCACAAATAATAGTAAATCAGCAAGAAAAATTACTGAAGTTCATGTAAAAGTTGAATGGAAGGTGGATACTTTGTAGTTAAAAATATAAATTAAATAAATGATCATAAGACTCAAATTTATAAACATGAAGATAAGGAGCTTTATTTTCTGAACCTGTGAGTAGCTCTACTGACCTCAATGAAGTAAGTTCAGACTCCTTTTCTGTAGAAAATCAGTCTTACAAGAAACTTGGCATTTTTTTCAGAGACAAAAATCTGTTTGGGAGTAAATTGAGAATTGAAGTGCCTGGTCTCCTTTTATCTGATCATATACCAGTGAAATAATAGAGATAATTCAAATAGAGGAGAATAAAATGGTTTGCATTGGAGATTCAATACTCTATTACTTAAGGATAAAGAATTTCTAATAGCCATTAAAACGAAAATCAAGGAATATATAAATTTTAATTTGGTGTCTGCTTCATATCATGGTGTACTGAAGGCATTCAAAGTGACTTTTAGAAGCTGGATTTTAGGTGTACGCCATGAAATTAGGAAATGCTAAAGGCAAGAATAATTGGAGCTATTAGCGAACCTAACAATAAAAAATTAGAACATCAAAAATCCCATAGTAAAAAGCTCATGTAGAATTGCTACAGATTAAGGCACTATTGAATAATATTGCTGTTAAAGAAGCCAATTATTTTTATAGACCAAATAAATTTTTCTATGATAATTCATAGAAAACTGGTAAATGGTTAACTGCCTTAATAAAAGGGGAAGAGAAATCTCAACATAACAGCAATTTATACAAAACAAGGGGTGATAATGAACAAGAAGAATTAGATACGTGATATCTCCAGGGCACATTATGAGACTACATAAATCTGAAACTTCTGAAGATGATATCCAAAACTGGGGACTGAAAATGAAGAAACTGAATGTTATCTATCTTTTCTTAACACTGGAAAAAAAAAGTTTGACTATGGTCCAAAAGATGGCAGGAGCAGTCAGACCCCAGTAACACCGGGCAAAGATGGCTGTCCATCACATCAGATCAGATTTATGATGAGAACAGGACCCTCGGTGTCTGCATGACTCTGTTTCATACACGACTCACTCCAATTGCCCCATGTTCTTCTGCTCAGGATAAAATTGATAGCCAAAGAGACTCAAGCATGTTCTATGAAGCATAAAACCTTTGAGTTCTTTCTTGTTTACATTTTCCTTTGAAGTAACATGAAAAAAACCTTGTGCCTAGGGAAGTCAAAAGCAATAGTGTTCAAGATTAGGATAGGAACATACATTGTCTGGAGATCAGTCATAAGAAAAAGGGCTATTATTTACACTTGTCTAGCCAAAAAAATAAATAAAAAGTCCTTTGTGTGGTGTCTTTGAACTATCTGACTTTGGTGATAAAGTTACAGATTGACACTTGCATTTTTTGCAAAGAAACTGGGTGTCCTTTCTAGGGTTTTTGTGTAGACTTGGTAAAAATAGGGAAAGGGATCGCAAAAGTCAGAGAAGAGATTAGCAGTTCTTTAAACAGGTATCATCCACCCCTCAAGAAAACTTGTCTTTGATGGAGGATGGCTTTTGTGTTCCAGCTTTTGGGGCAGGCATGGTTACACCTCATTGGAGTGCTAGCACAATAGTAGATATCCTGAAGCTTTATGATATTTAGCACCATGGGGACTATTAACCACTGGTAAGACTGCAGTTTGAATTATTGGATTTCAATAACAGTTGCAGACTTAGCCTTTAATCTAATTTCGAGTGTGCTGTTTTATTTCTGCCTCATGCAGCATGGTATCAGCAACACAGAATAGGGACCTTCAAATTTGCTTACTGACTGCTAATAAAACTCAATGCAGAAGTCATGGTTTGAAGTTAATGTTTAGCTATGGATACAGCAAGGCTCTTCCTACCAAGAGACATTTTAAAAATGTATAATAGTTTGACTTCTTGCAATCTCAAGAATATTTTCACTATAAAAGGGTTCAACTAACTAGTGCATTTCAGAAACCAATAGCAAAGAAGAAAACAACTTGTGTTCTTTGTGCTTTTATAAAAAATTACACATATGAGAATTTTATTTTTTAAAGAAGATCATGTGTGTGTGCTCAAGGGATATGTTTCATTTGCCTGGGCATCTCTTTATAGTAAAAATTTATGACCCATAAAATTTGGAAGACTGTGTTGATGAGCATGTGACTGACAGTGTTACATGAATCAAGAGACTAACTACCTGAAAACTTTTACCAGTGCCTGATGAGACTAAGCAGAAAACTGGAGGACTGGTTTGGGTTTCTCCTCGTAAGTAATGATCAAAACCCTAACTTAATGAACTCTTCAGATAAAATATACCACTGTTAAAGTTTAAGCACTTTTCTTATTCAGAGACAATTCTAGAGATCAAGTGCTCCCATGTCTGAAATGACAGAGATCCCGTGGCAAACATGTAGATCATTCACTTTCCCAACAAAGATTAACAGAAGTCATGTCTTTCCTTTTCTGTTCTTCACTGCAGATCTTTGCAAGTCTTCAGACATACATCCTATAAAGAGTGAAGAAAGGGAAACAACAAAAAATTGTGTTTAAAATTCTAGATCTTCTTGGAGAGCTTTGTATTAGGGATTCAGGTTTGGGAAATGAAACTGGCTTATAAATTCTGATATCAAATTCAGTGGTGCACTGCCTGATTCCTTTTAAGAGAATAAAATGTTTGGAATGTAATTTCTGCATCTACTTACATTTGTAGAGATTTTACATTTCTTCAACACTTCCTATAAGATATCCAGAGAAAACAAATTTTTCTATCACTTGTAGAACATGTTATAAACATTCAAAGAAGAGAGATCTACACCTTCATAGAATCATAGAACAACTTAGGCTAGAAGGGGCCCCTAGGGGCTGCCTTATCCAGCCATTTACTCAAACAGGTCTAATTAGCTGAAGTTGCTCATCACCTTGTTCAGCTGAGTCTTGAACACCTCAAAGAATGAAGACTCTCTTTGAGCAGCTTCTTTCATTATTTGACCAATGTAATAGTAAAAATAAACCCCAAAACCAAACCAAACAAAAAACCCCAGTATCTAATGGGAATTTACCAACTTGTATTTGTTGCCTTCCTTCCTACTTTTGTGCAACTCCAAGTGGAGTTTGTTTCTGTTTTCTCTGGATCCTCTGATCAGGTCATTATAGATAGCTTTAAGTACTCCTCTTCTCTTTCTAAGGCTGAATGAGCCCAGGTCTCTCTGCCTTTCCTTGTCCATCATGTTCTCCAGTCCCCCTAACCCGCACACTGGCCTCCACTGGGCTGTCTCCAGTGTGTCAACACCTTTCCTGTACTAGGGAGTCCCAAGCTAGACACATTAATCCAGATGCAGTCTCTCAAGTGCTGAAAAAAATATAAGCGTTGATGGTCAGTAGATTACAGTAATATGTACCAAATGCTTTGCTAAAGTCAAAGCACACGGTATCCATTGCCATTCCCTTCTCCCCGGCTCCATGTCATAGGAAGCACTACTTTGAAATTGTTATAATTCAGCACTAATGCAAAAAGAAGTATCACCAGTTTATATCCTCCAGTTTATTCTTTGTCTGTGTGCTGCCCCCGCTATATGTAGATAAATACCCTTAAGATTTTCTCTGTAGTTTCACTCCTGCATAAAGCTACCATCACTTATACCCCTACCTAAGACCAAGGGAAAAAATTAGAAGCTGTTCAGAAAGAGTAGAAATATAGAGGTGAATAATGATAGTTGTCTTTAGCTGTCTTCATACTGGCAAAGTGAAGTTTTTTTCACCGTCTTCTGTCGGCTTGCTCAAATGCTACAAAAATTTATTTGGAGAGAAATAGGGCCAGTTGTCCCAGCTCACTCAGAGGGAAAATAAGAATTACAGACAGAACAGAAATAAGATGATCTTCCCCTGGCAGCACTGCATAAAGTGTTCTAGAGGAAACAGTTGCTTCATCCCTTCCCAATCTCTCACTGGTTATTACACTGAAATGCACCCCAGACAATCACTATCATAATGAGGTTAACGGATATGATAAATTCAGCAGAAGAGTTCTTTGTTTTTGATTGACTTTGTGGCTGCGAACTAGTAAATCCATCCTTCCCACACTTTACTCTATGACTGACAAACATTTTTTAGGGCTAATCTGAATATTCATTGACATATTTAAAGCTTTTGTGAAATCCTTGAATGAAAATTGTGGCAATAAAAAGTAATATTATTTTGAAAACACCTTAGAGAGGGAGTTCCTTCCTTTTCTAGGACACCCCTCTGGTGAAGAGGCATGCTGCTATATCAGATCACCAGAGAAGAGAATGTGCTTGAGCACAGAGGATCTTGTGTACATTTTGCAGAGCCAGAGGGCAATTACTCTGCTGTTGTCTGGCCCACACAAACAACATACCAGGTTATAAAAAAAATAAATAAAAATTTAGATTTTTAATGCTGAAAGATGGAAAGAGTGACATAAACACTTGGGACTATTCAGTGTGTGATATTTCACTCATTTTATATTGTCAGTGTCCCTTTTGAGAGCCTTAAAATTCTTAACACTTGTGCCGCTGTAGGGCTTACACTTAAATGTCGCAAAAAACAAGTGGGAGTCAGTGTAATGAAAGAGGTGCTCTTGCTCTCAGACTCCTTTAGGCACTAAATTAGAGCTCTCTGAAACAGGCCATGGATCAGAACTACTGTTTTCTGCTTACTAGAGGAACAGTCATTTTCAGCATAAGCAAAAGACAATGTGTGTTTTTTCACTGGCCCATAGAGATATTCTTTTATGAAATAAATTCTGGAAATACAAAAATCAAAGCGAAAATGAGCAGCCTCTTTTACTTTGTTTTTTCTGTAACCTTGCTCCTAACTTCCACCTATACACTACCTGCACACAAGCAGCAGTTCCACAGCCAGATATTCTGATCAAACTGAACAAATCTTCTGCATCAAGAACTTAATGGCTGGGGACCCTCTTAATACATTCTATGCTAGCAGGACAGTATAAAATAATTATTGGCACAGCACATTAGTGTTTAAGAACATCAGCTTTAAAGTTTAGGGTTATTTTCAGAAAAAAAAAAAGCATATGGAAAGAGACTGAGGAAAAAAGCTAACAGCATAAGAAGAAAAATTACTGAAGCACCTGATCATCAGAACAACAATAAAAAAAGTTGCCTGGGATAATGACTTGAACTTTCAATTTGCTAGTCTTCTGTTCTCAGTTTGGAGATCTCTACCCTCTGTCCCACCCATCCTGCCTTCAGTGTGGGTTTTTTCCTTCCCCACCTTCTTGCTTTGCTTCTTTCTTCACTTTGCTAGGTTTAGATCCTTGCCTTTATCGAGTGCCAGCAGCTAGAGAGAAGACCTGCCACACTGCAGAGGAGGGTTGTGCTCAGAGGGCAGGAAGTCTACCAGAACCACATCATCCCTGCCACATCCAAACTTTTAAATAAATGGGTGAGGGAGAGAATCCTTAAAATTTGCCCCTTCGGTGAGCATCACTGGTTACCAAGCACTGAGCACATACTACCATAAGGGGTAAAGATTCTTTCAATCATTGGCACTTTTTTATTTTATGGAAGTGTGGCTGTGACAGCCTCATTCGTGTATATCCAATGATGGATGGAGAGCAGACAGGCTGCACTTTCAGCAGTGTACCTAAAGACACTACTAGTCTCATAGCAAATTTCAAGTATCAAAATTGAATTGCACAACTTAAATACGAAAAGACTAACCTTTTTCAACATTATTTTTATTTAAAGAATTCTCACTTTTAGCAGAAGAACAGACTTTGCTTAAATTAAAAACAAAAAAAATCAAACAAAAATTTTCCCAAACTTATCATTTCTAAGTAAAGATAGGACCATCTGCCCACTTACACCAGCTGGGTGTCTGGCCATGAATGTCTGATATTTCATGCCAAATTGAGTACTTATCAATGGGTTTTTATTTATTTATTTATCTACTTAGTAAAAAAAAAAATCTATTCACAACCACTTAGTCTTGCATAGCTTGCAACCACACGTTTTCTCCCTCATTTTTTTAATGCACCTGAAGAGTATGGTTGCTGTGCTGGCCCCCAATTCGAAGTCTAATGAGATCCCACCACTTCCAGCAAAACTCTAAACAAATGCTTCCCTGGGAATCAGACTGTACTTTTCAAAAGAACACAAATGTTCATTTATCAAAATAATAATATCAACTGTTGAGTGCTTTATTTATATATCATATCTAAGTGGCTAATCGGGAGTAATAGCTTATTATTAAATACAAATGGTTTCTTATTTACATAAACAAGGCTTGTCTTACTTCTTTTGCCAGTTTTGGCTTCCTTGCTAGCCATCACAGCCTGTACTGGCAGCCACAGTATCTTCACTGGTCTTGCCAGCTTAAGTGGAAATAAATCTGATCTTTATTTTTGAATTGCAGTTTAATATTGCTGAAGTAGACAAGATTGATTTGAAAATTTGGGGATTTATTCCCATTTTTTCTCAGACTAGCCTTTCCTACACAGTTCAAGAGCTTTGCAGCTTAGTTCCATTGTCATGTTCACTGACTGATATGTGATCTCACTGCTGCTGTTCCTCAGCACACTGGTGGCACACAGTCACTGAAATTTGTAAAAATTAAAGATTTCATCCCTTGTCAATGCAGAATTGTTATTTATTTAGTTTGGGGTCTACTTTAATTTTGACTCATTTGGGGACTTTTTTCAATACACCAAGGGTTTGCTTAAACAGGGACACTCAGGAAAGTTAATCCAAAGTAATTAAAACAGTGAATTTAAAGTGGATTAGTTAAACCACATTAAACCCTAGTGTGGACTGGGGTTTAATGTGGTTTAACTAATCCACTTTAAATTCATACCTTTAGTTAATTTGGATTAATTTTCCTGAGTGCCTCTGTTTAGACAAGCCCTAAAGCCCCAATCCTGTAAACAATTTATGCACACAAGTATTTGTATGCCATGCACTTAATTAGCCTTGATTCAGGAAAACACTTAAGCTCTGCTGAAATCAATGGAACTTAAGTGTCAATGGATGGTTTTGCCTGAATTTGGACCAAAGGCACCACATGTAAAAATGTTGCCCTGGACACCCATATTCACAGTAATCACGGTGTATTTTTGCATACTCTTAGGAACTTTTTCTGATACCCACCTTATTTTCTTTTGCCCTCCTGCATTAAATCTGTGTATAGCCTTGCTCTGCTCTAACCAGTTTCTCCATCTCTCTGTGCCCTGGTCTAACAGCTATGTGGTACCTCAGATTATGCTGACACGACTCTCTGCTGATGCACTGTGTTTCAAGATCAGGAGGTTGGTTTCTTTACATCTTTCAGATAAAGTCTCACCTGTGGCAAATTTTACTTGAGCTAGTCTGGAGTACACGGTTCCTTATATCCTTTCCAACAGCAGTTCATCACTCTTTACTCCTTGTGCTCACTCCACTTTCCTTGATTCCTTTAAAATTTTTCAGAACACATTAAATAGTGCCTCTTTGTCAAATTTATGTGATGAATTTCCTCACATTTAACATAACTGGCAGGATGTCAAATTATGTATTTTACTAAGAAAGCACAAGATGCTTGGTTGTCTACTGGAAGAAGACACTATTTTCTGTTAGGTATTTGGGAAGTGTAATTAAAAGCAAGAGACTTTTAGTGAATCCTATCACTTGACATACAGATTCATGAAGAACTTACCTAAACTCCACTAAACCCAAGGATTTTAAAATTATTTAAGATCCATTGAAGTTACGGTGTAAATGTCTACAGGCAAATCATATTATAATTGAGAAGCAATATAGCTGTTTTTACTTTTTTTTTCCTGCACAAAAAGGCTTAGGTGGAGAATGAAAAGGACCGAATAAAACTTACAGTATTTTTTCTTACAATACATAAATATTTTTAAATAATGTAAAAAGCAGAACTTGAGAGAGTGATTAAGTGAATACAATGGTGCCAAACAGACCTACTGGAAGAGAATTCCTCAAGTTTAAAATCAATATAACTTCGTTCTTAATCGGTGTGTATAGAATATATCTTAGTCTAGAAATGACAGAAGCACTCCACAAGTATTTCTCAGTTTCTCTCATGGGAGAACCTGCAGCTATAAAAACTTTCCTGAGATACTTTTAAGATTCCTGAGATTCCAAAACTTCCTGATTACTGGATTACTGACTAAATATGAAATCCAAACAAGATACTATTACAATTTGAAATACAACTGTGTGTATATACATTTCTATAGATACATTTGTATATGCACACAATCATGCATGCATATGCATTCAATAAAATGCTTTGTATATAAGTCACATTAACATGAATCAAAAATATGTGAGAATTTTTATATTCAGTTTGCACGCATGTGTTAACTAAGCCAAAAAGTCAAGATTTTTTTGCTTTATATTTTATTCAATATATGAAATTCTGCTAACTAGTTCACATGCATGTATATGTTTTATTTTACAGCTCATAACCAAACTGGACAACCCCTTCCCCTCCCAAGGACTAGAAACTGGAATGCTAGAAAGCAGCATATGCATTTTCTGCTACGGATACCACTTTCATATGAGATGCTAAGAACTTGTATAAAACATACATTACAGACTAGACCACTTAAATGAACAATGCTACTAAATAATGTATATAAACCAAGATTTTTCCCAATTGCAATGCACAACCAAGTAAAACTTTGAAAATATTTCTAACTGTAAGAATGTGTCAGTTAACACCTAATATAAGAAACATTATTTTTTTCACCTTTAAAAAGTTTCCAGACCTTTACTTGTGACTCTGCAGAAGGACATATTGTGAACATAACTGCGACAGTCTAAGCAGTTCGATATTAACCCCCCATAGTCTTGCAAATACAGAAATTATGTTTGGAATCTATTTTTCTCTTTATTGACGTGTAAGTAAAAGGGATTAATCTTCTTACAATGTTTTAATTTTGGGGTGGAACTTCCATTCATGCTTAAATTGGCACTCTAAGTGTTACAATGAGCCCAACAATTGATTGCCAATGAAATAATCTACTTTTGGCAGAATCTGGTGGTGTTTTTCCTGCTGGCTTTTGTTCCAACTTCTAGTTTCCATTGGAAAATTTTCATATTGAGAATACCGAGAGGGCCAAATCTTTTAAGACATCCTCTATGTGCTCACAATTAGATATCCTATGCTCCTATAATAACCCCAATAGTTATTTAGATGACTCGCAATAGCATGACTTGAGTACACAGTGGAAGTATCTGCCAAAGGCAGGTGCATACTTCTTTTTTTTAAAACAGTAGCACAAATCTACAAGCTTATAAAGGTTTCAATACTTTCAATGCAATTTTTTCTTAGTGAGTCCCATCTACACACCCATATCTTCAACACATAACTTGCTATAATTCTTCACTTCACTATTTCATCTCCCAAGCACATGCTACTTTTGCATATCTTCTTATCTAAAATGCACTGTATTACAAAAGCAGAAAATTGGCATTTCCATGTCTTTATAGTGGACAGGTCACTGTGATATACACAGACTGACTGTAGATGGCTGTATTATTTCTAAATTAAATGCTGTGCCCTGTATCAAGCAGAATTATAATTTCATCACTGAGCTGTTCAAAGTATTCAAAACATGGTACTAGTACACAGAAAATAGATGCTTGGCTTTTTTTAATATCTGCTTTAACACAAAATAAACATAAGGAGAGACAAACAAAATCATTATTGCAACTGAAAATGAAACGTTTTTGAAACGTAATTGAAATTAATGGATATATGGTCATGCAAGGGAATTCTCATGTCTTCATTTATTTTTTGTCCTGAGCATTTTAATTTTAAATCTACCAACAATGGCTGTTTCTACTTTAAACAATCTGATGCAGCAAGAAATGTAAATGCATTGCTGTAAAACACTGTCATCAGCAGGCCGGAACCTACTTTGGTCTCTCTTTTCTAAATCAAACATCTGGGAATCAAAAACATCTGTAGACTGACAAGGAGTTAAAACTTCCTAAGTATCTCTGGCACAACCACACTGACAGGCTGATTATCTCGCCCTGAAATTGCCAAAAAAGCAAAAAAGTTCATTTCTAGGATACAGAGGAATTATAAGAAATGTCTTCAGAGATTAGATACCATACATTCATCATGCAATTATTACTAAACTTACAAAGTTTTATTCCCATTTCACATTTCCAAGCATGTCTCAGGTTGATCATCTTTCTTCCTGTGTTGCCCTGAAGCACAATCTAATAGTCAAATGTGCCAGTTTTAGGGTCATTTTCCCAAGACTCAGGTTCAAATAGTAATTCTGCTTCAGCTAACATGGATGATGGAGTATGTTTCTAGTCTTGTACCAGAGTCCCAAAAGGTAGTACCATCACTCATAATTATAAACCGAACAGTAGTCAAAAAGTGCAATCCAGTCACAAGGTGTTTCACAGCACCTTCCAACTGTTCCATAAATATATCCCTTGCATGTTTTTGTGCAAGTAACATGAACTCTTCGATAGTGGGTGGCCTTTTGTTCACATTCTTTTAGGATTTTTAATGCAGTACGGGCCGATGCCAAGCGAGTGGCAAGTTTACCGGATTTGCCAAAACTTATGGGACCGGTCTCTTTGATTCAGCTGTCTCAATCGCCCACCAGTGATGCAGGCCTGGCTCGGGAAGGTCTGTCCCCGTGAGGTGTTCCCGGGCTGCAGATCCATGCCCAGGGCTGCCCCGAGCCCCGCCGAGGCACACCGGGCCCGGCCGTGCCCTCCACCCCTTCCCCCGGGGCCTTCCCCAGGCGGTCTGAGCGCAGCCTGCCGCTGCCCGTGTTACCGACTCCCTTTAGATTACCTCCATGGGAAGCCTTCTACCCCCCTCACGCCGCGTGTGCGTGACTGGCAGCCACACTCCGCGCACGCTTTGTGTAAATAAAAGCGCCAGGGGCTTCCTGGGGAGGACGAAAGGCCCCGAAGAGACGCAAACCCTCGCGAATTCAAACAGCGCCCGGCGCCCTTGTGCTGCTGCCGGCCCGGGGGGCGGCAGGCGGGAGTCCCGTCCTCGGCACTGCCCGTCCAGCAGCGCCCCGGGGAGCACAGAGAGGGCACCGGGACCCGCGGGGGCTCCGTGGGGGCACCACGGCGGACTCGGGCACACGGCAGGCACACGGCGGGGACACCGCGGGGGTACCGCGGGCTCGGGCGCCTGCGCGGCGGGAGCGGGGCGGTGCCACGGCGCGTCCCCGCGGGCGGGCAGGGAGCCCTTCCCCTTCCCCTTCTCTTCCCTTCNGCTCAGCACCGAGGGGAAAGCAGGCAGCGCTGCCACCAGGGTTTGCCCCTGGTTCGTTTTTTTGGTTGGGGTTTTGGTTNTCCTGCCCCGGGCCTCCCACACCGCCTCCCCTGGCCCCGCGTCCCTCGCAGGGCGCCGGGCCGGCGCGGGGGTCTGTGCGCCGCGGCGCAGGGAGGGAGGGAAGGAAGGAAGGAGGGAGGCGGGGAGGGAGAGAGAGAGAGAGAGGCTGGGCCAGATCTTCATGCCACTGCAGGCAGCAGCAGCAGCAGGTAAAACCAGCCCCGGAGCATCTGCTCCCCTTCACCCGCGTCCCCCCCTCCCTGGCGGNCCTCGAAAACAGATTTTTTGAGCAACCGCTTGGTTCCCCTGCAGTTTTCTGCCCCACAACCTCTCTTCCTTCCTGTTCTCACCTGACTCAGTCTGTGCTAGCTGTGCAGTTCATTGCCTTCAGTGGTAGATGTTTAACCATCACACATGTTTTTCTTTAGGATACAGGAGTTCAGGCAGGATAGAAGTCTGCATTTTAGTGCAGGGCCTGCAATTAGCACATTTTAGTTGTTTGAGAATTCTATACGCTTAGATTGTTGTACCATACTCACCAGTAGTTTATTTTAATTACATGTCCTATGGTATTGCACATCCTGGAAACTTTATGATCTGCTTTTAAGAAACAGTTGTTCCATCACATTGGCTTAGTATTGCTTTGCTGGTATGTACGCACGAAAGAGGTATACATGTGAAAGAATCATGTTTCAAAATATACAGGGATGGCACTTGGGAGACAAGAATACTCTTCTAGTTCTGCCATTCAGCTCCACAGCATCCATTCTCCACTTTACTCTCAGTAATCCTACTTAACTTCCCTTACAAAGCACTCTGAAACTTGGTTAAAAAGCACCACATAAGTCTCTTCTCAGACCAATGAAACTTCATTAAAGTTGTTCTCCATCAGTTATTCTACTTGTCACACACTAATTCAGCTATTTACTGATAATACTCTGTGAAAACTGAAAAAATATATTCCAGTTATATGTGGACCAACTTTTGTTATTTAAAAGATTTTTAAGAATTTGAGGTTCATGAAACAGTTAAATTAGTTCTAGCTCCCATGTCTAAGTCATCATCCACCATTACATTTGCTATGTAGTCCTTGAAATACTATATTGTAAGATCTAAAACTGGGCAATAAGAAAATTGCTTGATTGTGGGAATCATGATTTCTATTTTTGAAACCAGTTGTTTTTTTGTTCATGTAATAACTGAGTTAATACAACTGTGATTACTAGTTGTTTGGTCTTTTTTACTGACACGTGACCTATGTTTGGCCTAAATGCCCTATGTATATAAATAGTAGCAATTGCTGAAGTTGTTACAATTAATGTTGTGTTGTAGTGGCTTCAGACTGTCAGGTAAACATGCAGCCTATAGCAAATAAACTGGTGAATTTCTAAACTTTTTTGTATATTTTCCTACTTGAAATTGATAACTCTGCTACTGAGCTAACAACGGGATCTTCCTCTTGTATGCACTGTGAAGCTACCTAGTGAATTTCAGTGCGTAGCTAAGTGTGGGACCACAAGCTATTGCTATATTTATAAGTGGGAAGATGGCGCATTTTTCCCCTTCTAGGTTTTATTATGGCTCCATAATTTAGGTACTACAGATATGGTAAACTCCAGTGAAAATTGAATATTTCAAAAGATATTAATGGCATTCTTTTATTAATGAGATGAAAACAAAAGTCTGTTCTCTAGCATTGTGGATGGGAAGGCAACTAAGTAAGGCTTGTCCTGGTAGCTTTGTTCAGCAATTAAACTGATGAGATTCTGGCATGTTTGGCTTCATTTCACCTTCTTGTAAATCTGAGGAAAGCCACAAACTTTCTTTTTTAGTTTTTTGTTTTAGCTGCAATATTAGCAAAGCTCACTTGTCACACTGAAATGGTTTAGAGGTTTTCTGAAAGTACTATGCCACCTGTGAGAAGGGCACTTACCTTTGAGAATGGAAGTGAAAACATTCCTCTCACATTTTTCTTTCTTTGCATAACCGTGTTGGCTTTACTCGTTGTTCTTTTCTGTTTTGTTTGCGCTTGCATCTTTTAGGCTTTGGTACCTTGTATATTCCTTGATGTGTAAGAAGGATGTGATCTGGTGGAAATGTGTTATTCTCTGCCTATGATTTACGCTAATGCTGAGATGATCTTTGCCGTCTCCAGGCTGTTGTTGCTATTGCAACTTCATTTTTCACTGGGGAAGGGCTGTGCAAAGAGCTGGTTTACACTTTGCCTTGAAAGGAATTTGGTCGACGAAGCCTTAGAAAGTTTACTTTGCGTTCCATCTTTAGGAGTTTTATCTTAAACTGTTAGGTATGCTGCTGTAATTGACAACAGCTGTTGCTGAGAATTATGGAGGATAGACAGTTTCTAAGATAATCAGTTCCTAGTCCATTTGAGGCTTTGTTGATTAGCACGTGTAAGAGCATTTTAGATCAGGAGCCAGTGATGTCTGCTGAGTGCAAATGTGGTATGTTATCTAAACCGTTTGACTTAGACTCTACACTCCTCTGTAGTAAATAAACTATAGGCTTTATGTGCTTTTTTTTCTAGCCCAGGAAAGGGCCCAAAGCAGTTAGTCTGTAGTCTGTAAAAACATTGATCTTTGGCTGAGTTGTGCTTTCAGAGGAGAAGTTGCCTGCCTGTGTTTGGTTGTTAGATTAGTGAGGCTGTGCTCTGGTTTTGACATTCAAAAGAAGGGGCATAGCTGCTACCATTTCCAGTTTTTAGGAAGGTTGTTATTGTGGTCTGTGTTTTACTTAAGTGTTTTTATTGCTTACCTGAATGTCATTATTTTCCTGATGTCACAACTTGTTATCTACTATTTGTACAAAAAGAACTTGCAAATGATGCAGTTTGATGTTCTCCCATTATAACCTGGTAATTCCTACACTTTTTAATGATGCGGAATAGGAAGAAGCGTGGTTACTGTGCATCTTGTGGGAATCTGGGTGTGACAGTCTTGGAGGAGAAATGGTTGACTGTATTTGTACTCTTGACAGTTGAAATAAGCAAGAGACAAGCTGAAGCAGTTAGTTAAACTACATCCAGACCTTGGAGATCAGCATTCAACATTTCGCATTTATTTTGAATAAAGGTTGATGAATTACCAAACAGAATAGAAATAGGTATTTTGCTTCCGTTAATGGTTAGATGTAGATTTCCCAAAAGCACTGAGTCATAACATGACCTGAAGTCTGTTTGAAAACCATTTGAAAATCACTGTCACTGATACTGAATTGAATGTAGCAGAAATGAGATAGTATAATGGGGTTCTGTTAAAAAAAAAACAACGTTCTCTTTTTGTACTATTTAATTTGAGGGGCTTTTTGTTGTGTTAATCAGCTAGCAGATCATTATTTTAGGTTTACTAAAGACCATTACTACTAATTCATTTAGTTGTGTATGTGAAAAGTTCAAAGTTAAGTTGACTTACATTTAGTACTGCATCTATCTTAATACGTGAACGTTTCACCTAAATGTATTACAACATCAGTTTTTGTCTCAATGAGTTTGACTTCTGAACTTCTAGTTGGCTAAACTGTTTTTTGGTGTTCTTTTTATTTAAAAGTATATGAAGATACTGAGAATGTACCATTTACTTTTCTGGATGACTTCTTTCAGTGATTCATCTTTGCCACTATTTAAAAATAAGGCATGCAATTATTGTTTGAATACATTTGAATGCATCTGTCTTTTACTGGTTCTTGTTATCTCATCTGAATTCTCTATCGTATCAGACTGCCTTAAAACTTGATTTGTCCCTTTGACACTGTTTTCACTCCTGCATGGTGGCAGTCCCTAGCATTTAAAGACAAATACAGATTTTAAAATCCATAGTTTTAAAAGAGCATCAGCAGATCATAGATTTGCCACGCTGACTGCTCTAGGACTCTGGGATAAGTTTAACAAGTGTGCTGATTTAAAATGTCTGTCTCACAATGTTTTTTAACATCTGATCTGGAACATCTGCTTAACAAATGAGTTGGAAAGAAAATCAATATAATGTGATACGATTATACCATTTTGAAACTTTCCAACTATAGAGTGAAAGTATTTATTGACTATTTTTGATCTTTCCTCATGATTTTTAACACTGTCTAGTCATGGGCCTCTGCTGTTGTTGAGTGGCTGACACTGTTCTTGGTGGTGTCATAGGCGTGTGTTTTATGTCTCTCAGTTTTTACGCTCTATAATTTATGTTGATGGTGATCCAGCCTTCCCTGTTCTGCCATGTTGATTCCACCTTTATTCTTTTTAACTTACACATTTTTTAAAAAACATCAGGTTTTGAGCAACTGGGATGAGCTGTAATCAAAATTGTCCTTTTTGTTAGCTGTAGAATTGCCTGACCAAAGATAAAAGCACTCTCAAGGAAGTTTCCATTTTCATGTTTTTCTGTCTAAGATTTTTCTTCCTCGTGAATTTTGTTTATAACACTTTTTAGCTTCTGAAATTTTGAAAACTCAGGAATAAGAGCATTGATGTGCCTTATATGTTTACCTAATATCAGTAATTTCTATCTGACTATGTCATCTGATCACAGTCAGTAATTCTTAGACTATGCCCAATTTCTACTCCAGTGACTTACTAATTTTACCTTTTATAATAGAATATACGATAACTTCTCTATATTGGTAATGATGAGTGCTGTTAGAAAACTGTTGATAATAATTTTTTTAAATGAATGTTTTTACTGTTGGCAGATAAAGATGCAGAGATACTGGGTTTCAGTATTGAAGACTTCAGATTACATTTTTCTTTCAACAAATTAAAAATATGGGCTTACAAAAAAAAATCCTACTGTTCTGTAGTTTGAGCTGCTGGTCTGTAACAGACCTCTACTGTCACCACCTTCTGAGCGAGCTCTTGTAGCTTAGACCCATGTATATCCAGGATGCTTTGATTCGGAGTTATCAGGTAATGGATGTCTGAATGATGTTTCTTGAAAGCTGGATTGTGCCTGCTTGATAATAAGTGTTATTTTTATTTAGTCTCTGGCTTTTACACAAATGAGCTTTTGAGTTTTTCTTTTTCCTGTTGGGGAGATGTATAGCTCTGTGATATGCTTGCAGAGTAGACTTGAATTTCAGGACAGTATGGAATTAGTTGAAAGTTTTAAAGAATATTTCTGGAACTGTAGAAGTGAATTTTTGGCATTTGGACATTGCTCTGATACTAGCGTAAGAATTGTACCTGCCATCAGATGAATTGTCATCCAGGCCATTGTTTTGTCACTTAGAGACTAAGAGCAGATGTTTTAAAGGAACTTACAAAAACTTCCCCCTGGTGGATTAGCTGCCATATGATGGAGCTCCTCAAATTCTCGTCAGTTTATAAGGGTTTATGATGCTGATCCTGAGTTTTGCTCTCCATAATGATTTTCTTGTTGATATGTATTTGTATATGGGTGTTTTCATTATCCATGGCAATATGTAATTGTTTTACAAATTTTACAATGCTGTGTTTTTAGTCTACTTTTCTACTGTAATGCTCAGCATTTTCCTCAGTTGTTAAGAGGGGCTTAAAGCTCAGAAGTTACTTGAGCTACACTGATGATTGTTTCTTATCCACTGTTTTAGATGTGCCAACAAGCAATTTGATTTGTCAGCATGCTTGCCATTTACTTATATTTTGTAACTTCATTAATTTCACATGGTGTTGTTGAAGATAATTGTATTCTGGGTCCTGAGATTTTCCGTCAGCACTGGCAGATGTGACCGGTGGCTCCTCTATCTGATATGATGTGGATATGCACACCCGCTCCTCAAACACTTTTTTTTCCCCCACATCTGTCATTTTTCAAAGTAAGGCAACATTTATATCTGGCAGAAGATCTGGCTCTATTTTACTATTGAAACCTGGCAAGCTGCAGATATGAAAACTATTATTGTACTTTCTGATCTTCCCCAGTGGACTCTCTTTCAGAATTAGTATTAGTCTCTTAAATAGTTAATAGGTTTTTTTTATCATCTCTGCTTTAAAAGTTTTCCTCAGTGTTCCCACTGACCTTTCAGATGTAGGTATGACCTCTTTTAAAAATAGAGACTTTTAAGCCTCAAGTGGTAGGTTTCATGTTTATTTCATAATCATACTTATATCAGCATGCTAGCTTGCAATATAAAGCTCAATAAGAGGATCCAGTGTCAAGCTGATACTTTGATTTCTTGTACCTTGTTATTAACTAAATTTCATCTGGAGTATTCATGATTAATGGTTAGTAGTTTTGTACAGCCTTTCATCTATAAATGAAAATTTTATTAATAATTTTCAGTGAGAGGGAAGTGACTTAAGGCCAGACAGCTCCAAGGGGAAGCTTCAGTAAACCCAGATTTTTATACTATCCTATCACTGCTAATACAGGAGTGCACTGTAAAATACTGAATAAATCTTGCAATTTGAGTGCATGGGTTAAATGGGAGAAATGAAAAGTAATTTAAACATGTTAAATAGTAAGGTATTTAAAATAAATTTGAGAAGTAGAGTGATACAGAAGATACAGTAGTGGACCTGCTGGAGCAAGTTCAGAGGAGGACCATGAATATGATCCAGAGGGTTGGAGCACCTCTTCTATGAAGACAGGCTGAGAGAGGTGGGGCTAATCAGCCTGGAGAAGAGAAGACTTCAAGGACAGCCTTCCAAGACCCAAAGGGGCCCAACAAGAAAGCTGGAGGGGAATATTTTACAAGGGCGTGCGGTGACTAGGACAAGTGGTGATGGCTTCAGACTGCAATAGAGCAGATATTAGGAAGAAATTCTTCACTGTGAGGGTGGTGATGCACTGGAGCAGGTTGCCCAGAGAAGCTGTGTATGCTCCATTCCTGGAGGTATTACACGTCAGGCTGGATGGGACCCTGAGCAACCTGGTCTAGTGAAAGGTGTCTGTGCCTGTGGCAGGAGGGATTGGAACTATATGAACTCTTAAGGTCCCTTCCAACCCAAACCAATTCTATGTTTCTGTGATACAAGAAGAATAGTACCAATGTTTATGGGACAAATGCAAGTAAACATTTAGTGTACTCAATATTTATCTGATAAGTTATTTGATAATTGTTCTGGGAATGATAATGGTGTTATTAATTTCTGTAGTGAGACAAGTGGCTTCCTGCTGATATTCATGCTTGTTTTGCACGTCTTGCTTCCTATAAAACTTACCTATGGTTTCAGAATAGTGTCTTGGGCACTTTCAGCATATATAGCCTATTATTTCTGTTGGCACCACATATTTAAAAAAAAAAAAGTGGGAACCTTGTTTGTTTTTCTGTTATTCATGAGTCAGTAGCATAGTGTTTCCTCCTTTGGGTCTGACTGATTTTTAATTCACATCACACCTAGGCGTATATTTCTAATAAGGTTTGGGGAAAAGTTAATAAATTCAAATTCAGATGTGTAACTGTGAAATTCTTTTATATATAGATATGTGTGTATGTATTTTTGTGTAGACTAAACCTGTTGCTGCCTGTGATGATACCTTTTAAAGTTCATTATACTCCATAATCTTTATGTACAATGTGTTACGCAGTGTAGGCTAACGGGGCAAAGATTTGAGCTCCTTTGATTTTTGTTGTTGATTTTGATTCATGTTTGTACATAAAACTTACAGTGGTTGTTCCTGCCAGTTTTACTGCTTCCTGAAAATGTGTAGCAGGTAATATTGAAGATACTATTTTTATTTTCAAGCATGCAAAAATCTGGATTCCTGTAAGTTTAATTTTTGTGTCTGGGTGAGAGAATAGTGCGTGAGCACAAGTAGAGGAAAGTACAACTAGCAGGAAGTTTCTGATTTCCTGTAGTAAGAGGAAGCTCATGTTCCAGTCAGGGAAAGGTTTCTTCCAAACACATCAGTGGTGTGTTTTCATTGTGCATAAAACACATTTGAAGTGTTCAGTCAACAGTTAGTGCCTTGAGAACTAAAACCAAAGGAATAAAAAAACTATCATTTTGGATTGCTGAAGTGTATGCACTACAGTTGGGACTTGTTGACTTTTTTTTTCAGATATGTTTTTCAAAAGTGGCAGCCAGTTAGAATAAATGAAGATGTTTTATGAATGAGGGTAAACTTCACCTTTTGTTTGTGAATTTACTTCACAATTTTCTGGAGCAACAAGTCAGCATGAAATGCCCTTTGAAATTTTATGTTGGTACTTTGTGTATTACTTTAAATAAGTTTTGTTTTGAGGAGTTCTTTTCAAACTCAAGATTCATTCCTATATACCATTTCTGAAAAAGTATTATAAGGCAGTATACATATTTTACGCTTGGTCTCTTTCTCACAAGGTTCCCTTCTGTAATCAGGGTGGGTTTCACCTGGTAGAAGGCTATTTTGGTTTTTGGATTTGTGCAGTAATACCAATTCTTAATTACTACACTGCCTGTGAGTCTTGATTTAAAGATGGCTTGATTCAGGTGCAAGATGACAGTTGAAGCTCAACTGCAAGACAGGGAATTGGAAAGAGGTTTAAGGGATAGATGGAATGAGATATGTATAGGGCAGGACGTACCTGCTGTGTTTCTAGCTGATTGCCAGCTACTTGTGGCTCCTTTTTTAGCACACATTTTTCAGAACTGTATATGGACCTATGCAGTTTGCTGGTTGCTTTTGGTTCCCACTTGTGATCAGTGAAGTTGTTTGCTGATTTGACACACCTTCAAGATAAAGCATCAGACTTTAGTTTGCAGAATTGGAAAGCTGCCCAGTCTTTTGAGTCTTAAAACTTCTGTCTTGAACCTTAAGCTTTTTGAGTGTGAAGTGTGAGTAATTCTGTACTTGAGAAGAAAATACACATTGGACAGATGCAAGTTAATATTAATTTTTAATGACTGTATTTTATGATGATGTCAGATATGTGCTTGGTGCAGTCATGCTGCCTTTACCCACAAATGCAGAATCCATTTATCACAAGGTTTGGTCCTCATGAAGCTGAGTGGGAAGGAACAAAGGACAGTAGCAGCCAGCAGCTACTGTCACTGGACATAGCTCCACTTTAATATTTTGCTCTGCTGGGATGGATTGAGGTGCACATACAGAATGAACAAGTGGCACTATCAGCTGCTGCAAATCCCACTGAGATGCTACGTTACTTTAATAGTGCTCCTATGAACTCTAAAGCCTCAGTGATTGGAAAAAGTCCTATCTTATTTTTAATATGTTACACATTTTTGTTCTGGTCTTCAGGGATTTTTAGATAAACTGTCAAAATTCTTGTTTGTTAGATGAAAAATATCTAGTTCTACCTATAAGTCAGTATTCAAGACTGACATATGCCAGGAATTAGAGCATGCTGTTGCTGTTTCATAGCTGTTGAGGGAGACTAGATTTTTACATTAATTTACAGTAAGAGTGTATGATCAGTCATGGTTACAATTTTCACTGTGAGTAATTTCGTGTGAGAAGAGGGCAAATGTGGGCGGAGTGAACTTCATTTTACTACTTGTAACAGCTTACCCAGATTGGGATAAAAGTATGTTGTTAGACTCAAGCTATGATTTTTGTATATTGACTGAAGTGCTGAGTGTTGCTGTTAATTATCATAAGCATGTTAGAGACCTCCTAATACAGAAAGTAAGTCTTTTGCCAGTTTTCCGAGGTAGCTTTTGGTAATTCTTGGGATAATCTTCTATTTTCTATTATGCTTAGAAGCTCCAGATTCACGCTGTCCTCTTCCAGAAGTAATGGATCAGCCTAGCTCAAGCCGTACAAGCTTGAGAAAGAATAATGGCTGGATAGAAAGTTGATGGCTAGCGCTTAAACCATTGGGTTTAAGAGGAAAACTTTTTCCATATAAAACTTATTAACAGGCATTGAATAGTCTTTTCCTTTTTTTTTTTTTTTTCATTTTAAGCACTGAGCATTTATTTTTCATCCCTCTCCTGTTTCTCTGAAGTCTTACTCTGCCCCAATGCTTGCTGCCCTGGACTTTCCTAAGGATGAAAGAGGCCATACTTCTGAGAATCCATCTTCTGGAAAATGGAATAAAATCAAAACACATGTGTCTTGAACTGGCCATTACTCTTTTTTGTTTTGGTTTATTACAAGGTATGTCTCTTTGCCTAATTTTTGTGCATGTCAAGCACTTTTGCATCTGTGTGTTCAAGCCATGAGGAGGTCCAGCTGCAACAGAAATAATTGTAGGGTAGTGTTGTGGTTTAACCACAGTTAAACCAACAGTTTAACAACTGCTCGCTAGAAAAGAAATGTGGGCAAGGAAGAACAAATATAACATACAGTAAAGATACAGCATTAGATACAAAAGCAGGTTGTATTGCCTCACTGAATTTGTGGTAGTAATGGAAGACATAGACTTGTACAAGGGTGTTTACTCAGGTTGTCTTCCATTACTGTAAAATGATATGCCATGGTAAAGATGGAAACAAAAAGAATAACACAAGATTGCTGTTGAAAGGCTTGATTAGTAAAGATGACTGACTGTTTTTGCAGTTGTTGAAAACTTTGGCAAGCAGGGAGATGAGCATTTTAAAGGCTGTACACTGTATGGATTGATTGGAAGGCATGTTGAATCTCATGAGTAAGTGGGGTAAAAGAGAATTTTTGATGTATAGGCAAGTTGACCCTTATATGTATAGTCTTATAAAAACTAACAAAAACAACAACAAAGTTTCAGATGAGATCTGAATATATTGGAAGATGAAGAGGAGCTGATGAAGATTACCTCCTCATTTTGAACCTGAATGGTGAAAATGGTGACAAAGATGTATTTGATAGTGAGAGGGAAAAGTGGTCAAGAATTTCTCATTTTTCTCATTCAATTTACTTTAGAAAGAAACGTATCTGTAGTAACACATTGCATTAAGCTGACTCTTTCTGATGTGTTCAGTATGCTACTTAGACTTTCTCATCTTAAAAAAGGAAAAAATACTCAAGTTGCCAGCCAGTCTCCAGATTGCTAATACTGTATTTCAGCTAATGTTTCTTACACACCCTGACCAGACAACTCTTAAAATTATTATTCAGGCTAACTTCAGAATAAATGAAAGTTGGATAGCAGTTTCATTTTTTTTCAATGTGAGGGAATTTATCTTTCAAAGTCCTGAGTTAACGCTTTGTAATGATTTCATCATCGAAAAGTATCCTGGACTGACAGCAGTAAATTAGCTGCCATTTCACTTGAGACTAATTTCTGTCTAGAGTTAAGAATTTTCTTGGTGAAATGTTACGGCCATTCCAATTTTATTCTTGTTCATTTTGCTTAGTTTTGAAGGGACTGAAACAATTGTCAATTCCAGAATTCTGTTTTAGTAGCTAGTAATGGGTTTGTTATGATTCATTGCTGTGTCTGTTATAGCATCCACTGGATAGTGACTTTCTCGGTAGTCCCACCTGATATACTAACCTCTTTCCTGTAACTTGAGATATATTTCTGTCGCTTCACTAACTTTACAGAATATTTCAAAGTATTTTGATTTTCATTTGGCATTTACCTTTTCTGAAGCTGAGGCCTCAGAAACTGTCACTTCCTCTCAAAAGTCTCTGCTGCCATTGTGATACAGTGACTTGTAGTCATGAGTAAATGACAGTGAAATGAAGTTGAAATGCAAGTAGACTTTCTAATCACATGGACATGTGAACAAATGAAAAAAACATCTAAATGATATCTATCATCTTGCATGGGTGAAAGATAGAGGGAGAAGGTTTCTCTTCCATACATTTACTTTCATACCTTTCTCTCAGAGCTCTAGCTTTACCATCCAATCTCTCTAGTGTTTCTAAAGTGGACTATCTTAGAACAAGAGCTTGAAGTTCAACACCCTACGTAAACTCTCTCATCTATGACAGTTGGTCACAGATTGTCTGACTGCCCCTGACCTTGCCGGCCATTACTGCACCCATGGGCATGTGTAAGTTACAATAGTTCTTGAAAGACTAGTTATTAGTACTATGATAAAAGAAAAAACCCAAACAAATCTTCAAACTCCCTGTGTCCTAAGCTAACCTGGTCTCTCAAGAAAAATTGCCTTGTGACCCCTCTAATTGAAAAGGTCCAGCATCAAGTTGAATAGCTGCCCCTTGTTAGTGACCCAGCTAGCACCTTGACAGTGGAATGGCAGAGATCTGTCTGCTCCAGGTCTAGAGGGAATGACAGTGGTGAGGTGAGATTAAAACTGGACTTCTGTTTCCCTCTGTCTGTTTAAACCTTAATTTGAAATGCCCTTCAGAAATAGGGCAAATTCTTTGTAACCATGAAAGGCTGCTCACTGTCTGCCCTGATGTATACACACTGTGATCCCACCAGGTGACATTTGGCAGGAAATCTAAGAGGAAACATATGTCACCAAAAATAAGCAAATAAATACTGTACTAGATGTGGATAGATATATTTGAATTTAGTCCCAGTCTGTTGACTGGGCACAATGAAAGTCTTAGACTCTACATAGCTTAGAACATTCACCTTCGTTTTTTATAGCTGGATGTCTCCTGATCGTGTTCTGCCCAAAGCTGAATTCTATTTTTGCCTTGAATTTGATTTTTTCATTATACATTTGATCTTCACATTTTTAATGTCCAGTAAGGTTCGTATAGAGTGAATTGATAATGTGTTACTGAATAAGAAAAGCTTTTTTAATTCATTAATTGAAATAGTTACACATGTTATGTCAGGCAGTCTGTCTTAGTTATGACAGTTCATGAAATGCATTTCCAAGTACAGCCTGTTCTCCTAATTCTCCATAGAGCCAAAAAAAAAAAAAAAGAAGCTAAGTTTTTCATTTACAACTCTTTTCATGAAGGTACAGGGAGATTCTAAATATTTAGTTATTGTAAGAGGTTCTGTGTGTACATGTAAGCATTTTGGAATTCTAAATCAGATACATAAACCTTATCTATATGCATGCTATTATAAAAAAAAAAAGTTATCATTTTGATTTTGATGAATCTTGATCCTAAGAAGGTGTCTGGAGCATTCTGGCCAGAAAACCACTGCTGTTCCTAGAACAGCATTGAAATATACATATCCATGTGGGGGGGGGGAAAAGCCTGGAATAACTGTTCTGTGGTAGTTCACTACATGGACTTTCTTTCCCCATGCTGGTACTGCTGCCATAGACCCTCAGAAATTTCATACAGTCCTATAGTTGGATTATATTTACTATCAGCAAAAGGTTTTTCACTTATAGGGTGGTTGAGCACTGGAACAGGCTCCCCAGGGAAGTGGTCACAGCACCAAGGCTGACAGAGTTCAAGAAACGTTTGTACAATGCTCTCAGGCACATGATGTGATTCTTGGGGTATCCTGTGCAGGGTGAGGAGCTGGACTCAATGATCCTGACAGGTCCCTTCCAACTCAGCATATTCAATGATTCTAAAGTCTACTTTTTAGGCAATGCTAACCTCAGTGACGTGTGGATAAAGACAATGTTACGGCAGCTGATCTCGTAATACAGCTAACAAAATGGTTCATTCCTAGATTTGTACGGTGAGAACACAATGAAGTTTTGAAATACACAGAAGTAAAAGTAAGTTAGACTTGCATTTACTAAGAACTTTGTATCATAGTTTTAGTTCTACATCGAACTTGATCAGGTTTACAGTCAGTTAATTGGTAATTTTTGTTAAAGGAATCTCTAGTTCAGCATGTGGAGTAGAGGAGGGTGAATGAATAACGAGGGCCTTGAATGGTGACCCAGAGTAATAATTAACATACCTAGCTTGGTAATCCTTGAATGATATAATCTTCATGTTATCTTGTCATGTGACTGGAAGATAGAGATGCAGCAGATTTATTTTTACTTTTTGAGGTCATGTGAAATTTGTACCTCTTTTGATCCTGAAGATAATCCGTCATAATAAAAAATGTTAACTTTGGGTGACATTTTCTAAGTTGATGTATTGTACATTAGTAAAAGTACAGAAGATTGGTAAATACAAGGTATAAAAATTACATGGGCATCACTCTTGCCAAAAGATTTTGGATTTTAACTGATTTCATTAGCTAAGCTATTCTTTTTTATACTAAGTATTGTTTGCATTGTGTGTGTAAGTTTAAGGTTAAAAAGTGTAAATCTAAGTATTAATCTTGAGGGCCATCACGTGGCATGAACAGGACAACTGCATGATCAGACCCAGTCAGCCTGGGTTTATGAAAGGCAAGTCCTACTTGACCAACCTGATCTCTTTTCATGACAAGATGACCTGCTTAGTGGATGAGGGAAAGGCTGTTGATGATTTCTACCTAGACTTTAGTAAGGCCTTTGCCACCATTTCCCATGGCATTCTCGTGGAGAAACTGGCTGTTTGTGACTTGGACACGCAGGTGCTTCACTGGGTAAAACACAGGCTGTCTCACCAGGCCCAGAGAGTGTTGGTGAATGAACTTAGATCCAACTGGTGGCCTGATGTGTCACCAGTGGTGTTCCCCAGGACTCAGTATGGGGACTAGCCCTGTTTAATATCTTTATCAATTATATGGATGAAGGAATTGAGTGCACCCTTGCTAAGTCTGCAGATGGTGCCAAGTTGGATGGGAGTGTTGATCTGCCAGGGAGTAGGGAAGCTCTGCAGAGGGATCTGGACAGGTTGGATCAATGGGCCAAAGCCAACAATATTAGGTTCAACAAGACCAAGTGCAGAGTCATGCACTTGCGTCAAAACAACCCCATGCAGCGCTACAGGCTTTGGGAAGAGTGGCTGGAAAGTGGCTCAGCAGAAAAGGAGCTGGGGCTGCTGATTGACTGTCTGCTGAGTGTGAGCCAGCAGTGTGCCCAGGTGGCCAAGAAGGCCAGTGGCATCCTGGCTTGTATCAGTCATAGTGTTTCCAGGAGGACCAGGGCAGTGATCATCCTCTTGTACTTGGCACTGGTGAGGCTGCACCTTGGATCCTGTGTTCAGTTTTGGGCCCTTCATGATAAGAGACATTGAGGTCCTGGAACATGTCCAGAGGAGGGCAGTGGAGCTGATGAAGGATCTGGAGCACAAGTCCTGTCGGAACAGCTGAGGGAGCTGGGGTTGTTTAGTCTGGAGAACAGAAGGCTCAGGGGAGACCTTATTGCTCTCTACAACTACCTGAAAGGAGGTTGTAGCAAGATGGCAGATGGTCTCTTCTCCCAGGTGACAAGTGACAGGACAAGAGGAAACACCTTCAAGTTGTGCCAGGGAAGGTTTAGATTGGATATTAGCAAAAATTTCATCACCAAAAGTGTTGTCAAGCATTGGAATAGGCTGCCCAGAGAAGTGGTTGAGTCACCATCCCTGCAGGTATTTAAAAGATATGTGGACGTGGCACTTGGGGACATGGTGGGCTTGGCAGTGTTAAGTTAATGGTTGGATTTGATGATCTTAAAGGTCTTTTCCAACCTAAATAATTCTATTCTGTTAAAATGAAATGAGTATTTGTAATGGTAAGTGCTCTGGATAAGGTAGTATATGCCATCTTTTTCTGGGAAGCATATGATTTCATGAAATTATTTTACTGTATTGTGTATGATGCTGTACATTACTAAAACAGCTTTGCTAGTGGTATAGAGAATTACTTCAGTGAAGTTCAATTTTAAAACTGAGTTCACTTCCTCACAGCATATATTCGTCGACTTTTTCTAGCATTCAAGAGAATTTCTGCTGTTCTGAAGGCATTTCTCTCTGTTACCGAAATTAATTGATATGACAGCGGTCAGAGGAAATATCTGTTGGATGCCTATATGTTTTTGCTGCATGTCATGCAATATGCTTGTTTTCATTATGAATTGTTATGTAAAATGGACAATAAAGTGCTGGTATGGCTAAGTGAAGTAATTAATCACTTTCTTGACTATTAAGTACTTTGTTTCTGAAGTGAAGCATTGAGGTCCTGAGCTTCTGGATGCTTAAGATTTGTTCCAGGAAGACAAAATTGGTCTGTACTTGGGAGCCCTGAGTGACTTGACTGTTGTCAGTGATGGAAAGACTTGCAGCTAAACGAACTTGAACTGATCTGTATAATTATAATCAAGATAAATTTACTGGAGGTGAGAGGTGGAAAGAAGAGGTTGTGCAGAAATCGGTTAAATTATTGTCTGTCCATTATTCCTGTCTTCGTTCTGGTCATTAACTGTTCATTTCTGCTGCTACTCTTCTGTGGGAGTTATGACGTTTGCAGTATGTAAAACTGTTTTTGCTTGATATGGGTTAAAATTTTACTTCCAATAAAGTCATATCTAAAATTAGAAAGTAAACATTAGTGAATCTGATTCTTAATGGGTAGCAACAGAAATCTTACAAATACACTATAAAATTGCATTGGAAGATACATCGAGACGGATTTAGTGAGTATAGGCTTTTTAAGCAAAGGATGGGAAGAGAGAGGATATAGGAGATACTGAGAATCAGGAGTTCAGGAAGTATAACTAAGAATAACATGAGCAGAAAATATGATATTTTTTAATTACCCTTATTTGAATTAAAAGTCTGAAATGCTGTATCTTAAGGCTGTTAGTCTTTAAACGGGATGAATTTTTCATTCTGATCTGTGTCAGTCAAGTGTTTTATCCTGAAATCTTGTGGGTAGCAATCCAATTTCCATGTGACTAATAAAACACAGGTACTTTGGAATTTAGTCGGTGAAGAAATCTGAACTGTTGTTCTGGTTTAGACTGTGAAAGAAAAAGAAAAATCGTGGGTTAAAAGCTGGTTAAAAATTTCAAAATATCTATTAGTAAGAAGTATTGGTAGTGGCATTTAGGTGAGAGAAGGAAAAGTAAGATTAGTTAGGAAAACCAGTCCTGTGGTTGCTTACGGGCTTGGGTCATATACATTTTCCTTGCTAGTGCTTTTTTAGTGTGATTAAAAACTTCCAGAGCTCATGACATAAAAAAATCCATTATGTGGAAAAAACTAAAAGATTCCTTATTGTTGGCTGCGGTGTCATGTTTGGCTTTGAAGAAACTGACTTGTTTTACAGTTTCAGTCAAAGATCAACGCAATCATTTGAGCCTTGACTTCTCTTCCAGGAGTCTGACAGAGCTGGCGGCATTTTCTTCTGTCAGGCTTTTGTTGTTTAAGATCAGCTCTTTGACTCACTGACACTGTAATGAGGAGTAAACAAGCCCTATTTCTTTGCGACAATTTGTAAGATGTTTTTAGTGGATTCTGAATTTAGCAATTTTGGTTTACCAGTTGTTAAATCATGTAGCTGTAGTAAATTTATTTACTAGTGGTAATAATTGTGTTGAGGAAATTGTCACAGCCCCCTGTGAAGGGGTTTATCTTTAGTCCTGATGTTATCAGATTTAGCCCTCCACTGCTACCTGTCTGCTTGCTTCAGAGTACTATCTTCCCAGCTGTCCTCCTGCATTTAGCCAATTCTTTATAGTGACTGGATTTCAAATGTCCTGCTTGGCCTTTTGTCCCGGTGGTAAATGTGTTAGGTAATTGCAGGTCCATGTGTGAACTGTATGAATGAATCTGTTAATACATGGGGCTTAAAAATATGTCTGTCTGAGAATAGGTACTCAGCAGTGTTTTGAGGATGTGATGTCGCTGAGAAACAAAGGTTTAAATTTCATGTAATATCTGTGATTAGAGAACATAAAAGTCATGTTCCTTAAAACCACCTTAGGAGTCAACCTCTATGAATACTGATCCTATTTAGCAGGTATATAAAGATCTAAAGCCTTCTGGATGCCTGATGTTAAAAAGAAGACAGGACTTTGTCTTGCAGAACCTTCAATAAAAATAAATTTAAAAAAAGAAAATTATTTAATTCAGGATTGCATTGATTTTCATTTCTATTCTGTGTTCCAACCAAACAAATGCTATCTTTGTTTACTTCTCAGTGGTTGGTTGGTTGGTATTTCATTTTTCCTACTTACTACCAGTTTAGGCAACTTGTCTTCTGGGCAATATTAGCACAGATTTAAATACTGACATTTAAGTTTCTGTTAGTTGACTCTTTTCCTTACTGTTTTGTAGTATGCTGACAAGATTAAAGCATTTTCAACAAGTAATCCGTTTTTTGCAGATAAAACTGAAATTCATCAGCCTTCTAATTCATCTGAGTAATTTACAGGACATAGCAACATCTGACAGTGCTTTTGTCTTTTGCAGGCCAGATGTTCCTACCCTTTTATACTTAAAGGTGAAGCCCTGATTTTTATTTCACTAATAACATATTATTCTATAAATTTAATCTGTTTGGGGATTTGAGTTATAAAACTGCTCCTGATCTCACAGTAGTGGATAAACCAGCTGCCTTTGCACAGTGCTTGCTAACAGAAGTGGCTATTCTTTTGATGAATATGGAAAAAGTGTATAGTCCAGTGCTTTGTTCCATTCCTCTAATTTATGACACCAGTAATAATAGATGATGAATGAGATATCCAAAACATTAATAAATTATCTCAAGATGTGTACTTAAATCAAAGAGGAGGAGACTAAGAAATAATCTCATATAATGCCTCCAAGAAAAGTAAGCTAATTCCAGAGTCATTTATTCAGTGATATGCAAAAAACCCTGAGAAATTTGTTGAAATTGAACTGCTATAGTTAGTATGAGATTAATATAACTCAGCATTTCAAATGTGCTATTATAGACATTTGGATCACCAGATTCAGGTGGCAAGAGATGTAAAAATTGCAGACTAAAATCACTCTTAAATAAGTTAAAATGTTGAGTTTAAGCATGTTTAAAATAAAACACAGCAATTTTGCCCTACACTGATGATACTTACATGCTGTTCCATAAATTCATCAATCCACTTACAGGGTTGAAATTTTCAGCAGTTTTCTGCTGTGGTTTGCATTCACTAACTTGGTCATTCTGTGTAAAATAGTTGCTTGTGGTAACGGAAACTGTTCAGCCGTTTGTTCTTCTTAGCAGTCAAGTTTCCATGTTTTGTCCATTTGAAGGTCACAAGCCATAGTTCTCCTGGTGACACCAGGAGTGTAAGAAGGAATCTTCAATTCAGAGGAGGTATTAGGCCACTTATGCAGTATTCACGTGCCACTTTATTACAGTGGGAATAAAGTAGTGGGTTGGTTTCATGCAAGCAAACTACTGTCACTCTTATTAATCTCTTTCTTAATGTTAGTAAGTCCATTGAAATTTAGTCACCATTATAACATGGAATGAGATTCAGGGAGTGCAATGCTGGTAGAAATTAAACGTCCTGGTGGTGGTGTAACATTTTCCTTTTCACAAATTGACACTTGGAGAGTTTGTAAATGTGGGTTTTATCACATATAGATAACGTATGTGTGGGCTTAGATTTGTCATAAAAATAATCAATGTCTTTTGTCCTGCCCTTGTTCTTATTTTTTGATATTTTTCTGTCCATGCCTTGCAAGCCTTCGGTGCAGTTTATATGGCTATACAGAACTGATCCAGCCGATAGATAATATATTTTTCTTTGTTGAAGTTATACAATGAGTTGCAAAGTAGTTAAATGTTTTTAATATCATGTTAAAGATTCTAAAGACTATACCTTCTACGTCAAGTACAATTGAAAACCCTTATCCTTTAACATTTCTAATCAAATCTGATCACCTGTGGATGCAGGTAACCTACCTAGTTGTGTTAAATTTACCATTTTTCATGTTTATTTCTTCTGTGTGAAGTCGTGCCAAAGAACATACTACTGTGCAACAGGGCCAGTATATTCTGTAGTGCATGGATTCAGCTTCATTTTTTATATGCATAGACAGTTGGATACTAAGCCAGCTAAATTGTATTGAACTTTTGAATTTTTTTTCTCTCTCTTGCTTCTGTCATGATCCTTTTAAGAGTCTCAGTGATCCAAACTGGCCATAGTGTCTGGATGGTGCCATGCTATCCCTGTCCTCATAATGTTTCTCTTACAACTGTACAACTTTTAGCTACGCTACTTTCTCATTTCCCAAAATACATTTTATTGGTTTTCTTTCTACATATAGCATTAATTTAACCTCTAACTGGAATTTATTGTAGTTGCAATTCTTCACATAAAAGGTGTCATCAGAAGGTGTCACCAGTTGCTTTCTACTTTTTGTTTCCTTTCAGTTTTTAGTAAACATACTGAGTGTTGTTAGTCATATGCGTCTTCTAATCATCAGTCTTCATGATAAGCAATTAACATATTTTTTAAAAATAATGAGTTGTAAATAGTATTTTCTTTCTGCTTTAATCTAGCTTCAGGCATCTTGTGAAAGTGCTTATATAAATTCTAACTTAATCATAGAATATCCTGAGTTGGCAGGGACCCAGAGAGATCATCAAAGTCCAACTCCTGACCCTGCCCAAGACAGCCCCAGGAGTCACACCAGGTGCCTGAGAGCATTGTCCATGCACTTCTTGAACTCGGTCAGGCTTGGTGCCATGACTGCTTCCCTGGGGAGCCTATTTGAGTGCTCAAAACACCCTCTGAGTGAAAAACCTTTTCCTAATATCCTACCTAAATCTCCCCTGCCTCAGCTTCATGCTGTTTCCTCGAATTCTGTCACTGTTCAGCAGAGAACTCTCCCCAGGTTGGCCCTCCTGGCTGCGAGGACACTGCTGACTAATACTACACTTGCTGTCCACCAGAATCCTCAGGAGCCTTTCCACGAGGCTGCTGTCCAGCCTTACATTCTCAGTCTGTCCATACATCCAGGGATTTCCCAGGTGCAGAATCTGGGATTTACCCTTGTAAATTGTCGTATGGCTGGTGATTGCCTAGTCCTTTAATTTGCCAAGATGTTTCTGCAGAGCCTCTCTGGCATTTGAAGGAGACAGCAATTCAGTGTCATCAGCAAACCTAGTATACCTTTGAGTCCTGCATCCAGATTATTTATGAAGACGTTGAAGAGCACTGGCCCTAAAGTGGAGCCCTGTGGAACCTCACTAGTGACTGGTTGCCAGCCTGATGTAACCCCATTTGCTGTAATGTAAATGAATGTGCTGTATTTATGTGTCAGAGTAGGACTAGTTTGCTCAGTCAGGCCATACTTAATGCAGCTGTTAAATTTTACTTGTTTCTCTCTGGAACTGACATGACCAGGTCTGTAAGTTTTAACACTGTTTAAAAGGTGAGCTTATCAAGTGTTTTTAGAAACTAGGAATTATATCTATTTTCTAGGTTTATTAGATATTTACATGTAAGGTAGAGATGTAGATTTTATTAGTGTATTTGTGTTCTGTTTCCTTCAATTTTCTTCTGGCTGTTTATGTTTGAGTTTCACATGTAAGATGTACATGACTAAGGTTCTTTGAAAAAAAAGAAATGAACTTTCAAGTAGCAAAATGTGAATATTAAATAAATGTAAATTACTTGTTTGCCCAGTCCATTTATTTAAGCATAAATTGGGTTTCATAATTTCTAGTTAACAGAAAATGCATTGTTTAAGTAAATTTTAAACACAATAAAAGTGTGTCTTTTCTTGGAAAAATCAGATTTTGCTATCAAAATAAAGATTCCTTAGTTTGGAGTACTTCCAGGTTACCGTATTGTGGAGAAGTTTATGCTGAATACTGCAAATCAATATAGTGAAGGGTTAATTGTGACAACTGATAAAAGTTTTATTTTCTTATAAACCAAGAGGTTGATAAAATGTATACTTACTGTTGAACATTAGAATACAAAACTATCTGTTAAAATCAATTAACATGCATATCTGATGACTGATTGTATAAATATGAAAGTTAAATAATTGTAATCGTTAACCATGGCTTCAGGTCATATGAGTTGTCAGCTCAAAAAAAACTAGAGGAGAAAGAGGTTGATTTGCATGTATTTAATGTGGCATGCTGTACATGTGGGAATTTGAGATAAACCGTTGCTAGTAATCTGCTTGTTTTTATCAAAAAATCAACTAGGAAACGTGGGTCATAACAGTGAAATGATCTACACTTTCTATTGATAACAGTTGATTCAGTAGTTTGAAATTTAACATTTTAGTGTTTTAATATTTTAAAATTGATTATTTATTAAGAGACAAAAGAATCTGGTTAAAAACTTATTTAGAAATACTCAAAGTTTTTACCAGGAACATATTCAAAATCATCCTATAACAGATTGTAAGACTGAGTTACTTTTACAGTTTTTAGTTAGTCTTATCAATGTGTATAACAAACACTTTTCTACATTTTATGATTAAAAGAAATTAGAGATATGTTAAAAATTTTCATGAAGTCCTGTACTGGGTCACAAAAGTATCTTTCTATGTGAAGTGAACCAAACAGTTAATTTTTAATTTAATTGATCAATTGTAATAAATATAGGGAGGGACTTGTGGCAGATGAGTGAGTCTTCTGGCCTGGAAAGGATTTATGCATTATTTAAGTTCCTGAATATAATAATCCATTGCAGGGTTTTTGTTTTGTTGTTGGTTTTTTTTCATTTATAATGCAAAATATTTCCTGCAACTTATAACAATTCCAAGAATCCTTGAAAAGGGAGTTAGAATGTAGTGCTCAGTACCTTATACTGTTCATAACTTGGTTAAGCATTCTCTTGAACATTAAAAAAGTCCTAAATTTTGATACTGTATGGTAATCTCCTTGTACAATTTCCTTTTGTTCTTATGTTCATAAGTTCCCAAAGGAAGGAAGCAGCAGTATGTGTTTTCTTTTGATCTGATATGTACCTGCAAACTCAAGACCTTTCTGATGATGGCAATAGCAAAAGATGGAGAAAGGAGTAGTTTGTTACTCAGTGCTTTTACTGTGAGTCTTAGTTATAATTTTGCCATTGTAAATATTTGAAATTTGTTCTTGAGTATGTGATACAATCTAGTCAAATTAACTTGAGTTACCAGCCAGGCGGCCTCCTTATTGTAGCACTCAGCTTCTCAGACTGAGCAGAGTACAGAACACACACAGTTACTTGGTTTTTGCTGTTCCGTCGCTGTGAAGTACCCCTGAATGGCAGTGCCTTTTGCTTTAGTCTTCTGTTGACAAATCTTTCTCGTGATCTTGTGCATAAAGGTACCAATACAATGTTCGAGGGCTGGGAAGGAAAGAACCAACTGGCAAAAGAGAGCAAGGGAATCAAATTCAATTTCTGTCCTTTGCCTCTTGTGTAGGATAGAATTTGCATGTAATTGCAAGAGAGAGAAAGGTGACAGTATCCCAGATCATTGGCTGTTTTGTGTCCTTTCTTTAAATGTCTTATTTGAGCAGGGAATTATGACTCTCCAACTTAGGTAGAAGTAGTTGTGTGAGGAGGTGAGTTCTGTAACCACAGATTAGAAGCCCAAATTAAACATAAAAGTAATTAAAAGCTAAGTAAATTTTAAAAGGAAGAAAAAAAATGCGGATTTCAGATGTCACTAGCTGTAATTACAATTTCAGCTCTACTGTAACTCATTGGTGAAAAATCACTTTGCTACCAGAGGCTCCAAAGCTGCTTATGAATGATCTGTGACTAAATGGTTCTTCCTGTGGAAGGTCCAATTCCAGAACCTCAGGGTCATTCTTAAGCCATTATATGTCCCAGTAATCATTAAAATCTTTAAATGTGTGACAGTGTAGACTGCTTTTACAAGGATCCATTGCTTTTAAAAAGAAGCGTTTGGCATATATATATGATTTGTTTAGGGGATGGATGGGATTCACAGATGTGGTGTGGGAATGAATTGTCATTTTCAAACAGAAATCTGTGCACTTAAAGAGAATACCTTAGTAAAATAAAAAAAAAACCAGTCTCATTTGTCCCACTTTAGAAACACATATTGTGAGAAGAAAGTGTTTCACATTCCTTAAAATATAGAAGTTTTTGTACTTTTGTGTCTTGGGGCTTGCAGTGTTATTAGCTCAAAGGGGAAGTATGCTTTTTCATGATGACTATATTTAGCCAGGAGGAATAGTCCTTTTTAAAGCAAATTGAAATGAGTGTATGAGAGCGTGAAATTATCAGCAGCACTGGTGCGCATTTACATTACTTCTACATACTCTTTTGAATGACCACACAACAGAACAAGTACTTCATTTCCACTGTGTTGATTTTTCTTGACAAAACATGGCAGTCTATCCAAAGGAGGGTGTTTAGCCAAGATAAATATAAAATTTATGATTAAGCAAAGTGTTTCCTTATTATAATCCCTAAAGAGACTTTGAGACTTGTTAAATATAACGTGCCCAGGTAGTTTTAAGAGTAAATTATCCTTTATGCTTTTAAATGCTGAAATACAGCAGCACCATCAGCAATTTGAGATTTTACTTGCAGAAAAAACATTGCATACTGATTTCCTTTGAAACAAGTAGGAAAATCTGTGCATATGTACAATATATAACCTCAGGTTTGATGTATTCCTTCAGTTACACAGTCCAGTATAGTAATGAAGAATCCGTGTCAGTAGCATGGTTTGTAAAACTCTCTCGCTCTTTCCTGTATGTAATGCATGTTTTGGAAGAAAGCAAGTAAACCCTTTTGACAGAGTGGATAAAAATTGATAACGTGATTACACTTCTGGCACATTTCTTCAACTGCTGTACTTACAGAATACCACTTTGAAGAAAGCTGTGGCAACTGTCAATATTATGCAGTAAAATAAAGGGTGAATGAAAATTGATTCAGGAGAAGAGTGGATTTTGACCTTTGTGGTACCTGTATTGGCTTTGAAGTGCAGTATTCTAATTAAATTGTGAATGTACTTATATAGTGGTTATTAAATGATCTCACTGTATTCTTTCAAGGACTATAAAATTCCAAAATCAAGGATAACATTAGATGTCAGCCAAGTATTTTGTCCTTCTCATGGTTTGTCTTTACATTTGAATTAGTGCCAGTTTGCACAGATTGTGTGTCAGCTTAAATACAAGAAACAGGCCTCAGTCTGCTTGAACTCGTTCCACCAAAGACTTCTAAAAACTTTCGGTAGTCTGCAAACTGTAATGGTTGTTTCACATTAAGTTGCTTTGTAGAATTATAAAACAGCTTTTCTTGTGCTTTCAAATAAAATGTTGTCATCTGCTAATGAATGAGATACCATCTGTAATAATTAAGGTTATTCTACTTGTTTTCCCCCTGCAGCAAAACTTCTGAGGGTTTGCAGAAGACAATAAGAGAATCACCAAGAAGGCTATTGCAGTGTGGTAAGTACTGCACGCAGGGAAAAAAAATAGAAATACGTGAATTAAGAATGTTGTAAAGAGATTTTCATTTTTTGGGGGGAAAAATGAGCTACATGAAGGGATTATGTGTAAAATACGGAGCAGGATGTATTGTAGCAATCATGTTAATAATTTACAAGGGAAAAACTGCACTCTTGTAAAATCTAAAATTGTATCCTTGTGCAGTGTAATCAGGAATTCACCAATAGCAGTGAAAAATATTTCTCTATCCACCAAAGATTGATCTAGTTTATATACATTTGTTTATTTAAAACTATCAGAATTTAGAAAATCATTGTAGTTTTGTAGGTTTGTCATTTGTTTTAGTGACTTATTGTTTAGGTTATTTTGCAGAATTATTTATTTGCTGATTTATTTATGTATTTCATTATTTATTTATTTGATTATTTAGTAAATTATTTATCTGATGAATTATTAATACATCTTCATGACATGCTTTAAATTATTTATAACTTAATTTTGAGTTTATTGCTTTTCGACGCTGCATTGTTACTGACTAGTTTTGATTTTTTTTTTTTTTGGTTCTTGAAAATTAAAGTACTAGCTCTAAGGCAAAAGTATATTCTTTGTAGAATCCATAGATGGTTTTCAATGAAGTAATTTACCATGTAGATACGAATTTTGTTTGGTTTTATATTGCTTAGTGCCATTTTCCTACATTTAGCTTTTCCTTCTATGATTTCATAGGTGTGTCAAGATCAAATGAGTGACCTTTAAGGGGCAAAGATAAATATTTGCTTTAAAACATGTAGAAACAGAGTAGTTTCATTTTCCCCTTAATAAGTACTCTTTAATTATTAAGGTTAACTTGAGATATTCTTGCCCCAATGAAATGGATGTTTTTAAAGTGAGACTCCTGATATTTGAACTAATACATTTAATTTCTAATAAGAAAATAAAATACAATAATAACTCATATGGAGAGTTCTTCTTAATGGCAAGGTTTTAAATACATGAGGAGGAATGGTGATCTCTTTAGACACATTCAGAAGGCATTACATGTCAAAGGGAGGAAGGTGAATGGTAGGGGGTTTTTTTTTTCCCCCCTCGTGTTTTTTGCATGCATAGGAAGTTATAAGCTCTGAAAATTCAACATGTCTGTGTTGTTGTACATAAACTACTTTCTGGTTCTGTGATTGCAAAGAATCATTTCCAGTGCACAACATAGGGTGAAACTTGTTCTTGTATTCCTTTCTTTTGCCAGTCAGAAAGGTCTGAAATGTCATCTTTTACTCCATAGAGTTTTGAGTGAATGTATAAAAGCAGTGTAAGGGGCCAATTTTAGGCTTTGCATATGAGCACCAGCTCAACAGAGTTTAAAATTGGTGTCTGGGTCAGAATTTGACTCAGAGCCAATTCTGACTGATGGACTTTTCAGGACCAATGAGCCACCTTGTTCCTATTTGTTGCCTCTTTGGCCTCAGTTCCCAATGAGCAACATGTCAGAAGCCACCATCTAGGAGAGGGCTGTGACTGACAGCCCTCTTTCAGGGCTGTAATGAGTAGGGCAAAGCAGGAGTTCCTCTGCAAAAGTGCCGTGTGCATAATGTGGCCTTTATTCCGTGTTTAGTGCTTGAAGTGAATTACTATATACTTTAAAGTTTTAACACAGCATGGAAAGGCTGCATTGTACATTTCAAGTTTCAGTGCTGTTGAAATACAGTAGAAATGGCCTCTGTAGACAGGTTTCACTATAGAACTTAAATTATGCATGTGTATATCCAAATTCCTTATTTTGAAATATTGAATGTATGAATATTTAATTTGTATCTTGCTTTAGTATCTTCATATGCTTGCCTTAAAGGAAGCTGTTTTCTTTGATTTATATACATGGATAAAAATGTGTGTACAGTATGTATCAATGGGTTTTTCTCTCTGTGGTGTTAGATGAACAGCTTTAGATAATGATAGCTACTAATTTTTATTCTGCAGCTTGCTACCATTGTATAAAACGTAAATTTGTCGTATTTGTTCTATTAATTTTCCTTGAATTTCAAATTCGTTTGCTTTCCAGAAATATTTTCTTAATTACACGCGTTAAGAAAAGTCAAGTATGTTGCAGATCCTAATGATGCAGTATTTTTGGTCTGTACACAGTAACAAAGCTCTGAATGTTATTATTTGGGGCAGAGTTCCAATCTGAAATTTACATTTCTCCTTATTTGAATGTTTTCACTGAAGCTGAGAACTCCAAGGGAGTTCCTCAACACATACTAGTTTATGCGACATGCTCTATGAAATTTAGTACACTCTTATTTCCTTTTGTAAATGAGATCTTATTGTTGAATAAGACCTATTATAAGCAGTTACAAAGGTAAGTGCTGTCAATGCATTCTGCCACCAGTTTCTTGGAGTATGAAACACTCCCTGAAAGACATGCTACTACTGTTATGGGGTAATATAATGCAGCTTATGTGTTGGCACTGGAAGTAGCTACTTCATAATGATGACAAGTGAAAGTACAGCCAAAGGTCACATTAAACAAGAGATTTCTTTCACACCTCATCCATTTTCTGGATGTGGTATGAAAATAGCTTTGTTCCTTGCACTTTTTAAAAGAGAAGTAATCTTCAAATAGTTTTTTATGCTTTGTGTATTACTTAGTCCATGTTTTAAGAGATGGACTATGGAATTCTAGTATGCTAAATTTAAGCTACAAAAGTGTTTGAAATTAGCTTAAATTTTGGTTGCAGTTAGACAACACGAGTAGTATTTCATTTCACTACATTTCTTTGTTTGGGGATTTGCTTAAATACATAGCTTTAAGTTCTAGAAAAAGAACAATAGATGTGTGTTGTGGTCTAACCCAGCCCGCAACTAAGTACCTTGTAGCTACTTGGTCGCTCCCCTGTCTGCTCTGATAGGATTGAAAAGAATTGAAAAAAGGTAAAACCCATGAGATAAGAACAGTTTAACAGATGAAATAAAGTAAAACAAAATAATGATTATGATGAGGAGGATAATGATGATTATGATTATAACAACAGCAACAATAACATCAATAATAACAATAATAGTAATGACGGTAATGGCAATAACAGTAATAATAGTAGTAATAAGAATAATGAGAAGGGGGATGGCAAAAGGAGAGGAGGAATAAAACCCAAGAAAGACAGTGATAATAATAATAATGAGAATGAGAAGGGGAAAAGCAAAAAGAAGGAATAAAACCCGGGAAAGACAAGTGTTGCACAATAAAATTGCACGCCATCTGATGACTGATACCCAGCCTGTCTCTGAGCAGAGATCAGCCCTTCCTGGCCAACTTTCCCCAGTTTATATACTGGGCATGACATTCTAGGGTATGGAATACCCATTTGGCCAGTTTGGATCAGCTGTCCTGGCCACGCTCCCTCCTGGCTTCTTGCACATCTCCACACTGGAAGAGCATGAGATACTGCAAACCCCTTGACTTAAAGTCCTGCTTAACAGCAACTAAAACATCAGTGTGTTAACAATGTTATTCTCATCCTAAATCCCAAACCCATGACTGTACCAGCTACTAAGGAAGAAAATGAACTCTATCCCAACCAAAACCAGGGCAGTGTACAAAGTGGTATTTATATTGATGTTGCATGACTCTGGATTATCCTTTTTTGTATATTTTAAAAGGAAAGATACAGATTTTTTTTCTGACTTAGTCTGCTCAGAAATAGGAAAAGAGTGAACCTGTTTATGTTGACAGTTTCTTAGCTCTGCTTTAAAGAAATCCTGCCAGTATTGTGAAAGGATAATTTGCGCTGAAATGGTGAACCAGGATGTTAAAATAAGGTGTCATTTTAGAAAAATGATTAGTAAATATTAGGTGATGAAAATGAAACTGACTTGTTTCACAAAGGGCGCTGAACAGTTAGGAGATACTGGTTGGAAAGCCTAAATCTGCTATATTATTGGTAGGTGTATTTCTGTTCTAATCTAACTCCATAGAAATCGCAGAAGCCATATTAAGCTGCTCTTCAATTTATGTCATACAGATAAAAGAATTTGCATCTCATGAGTCACATATTTCCTGTTGTATCTTTAATACAGCCATTTTTAGTATTTTTCTTGCCTCTTTCCTTTATTGGTATGCTTAGAGAGTCTGTGTGTAGGAGCTTGTTATTTCACCCGTGAGGCAAGGAGGGGTTCAGATCAATAGCAGTGTGTTGTTGGCACTAAACGATGTTTCTTCTTGCCACAATAAGACTTGATTTTGTCATCCTAATGACGCTAGCTTGCTTCAGAGAATAAGGATCAGCACTATCTCAAATCAAACTTTACAAGTTTAAAAAAAAATTCCTTTGAAGGAAATATTAGAAAAATACTCCAGTATTTGTAACCAAACACATGTGTTGGCCTTGTAAAATGAATATTCAAGTTTTGCTTCACTTTGTAGGGTAGCTGCTTTGCAAGGCATTTTGGAATTCTCTGTTAGAGGATGTCAGATTGATCAGAGCTGACATTGATGAAAGTGTGATGTTTTAAAAAGAAATGTTACAATCATTATTTAAAATAAAAGTTCACATAAAATATGGATGGTAGTAAGACTTGGGCTAAAAAAACCTCACAAAACAAAAAGCCTCAAGCTAGCAGAAGTTCTGTGTGTTTCACAGGGAAATCTTTGCAGCACTGCCTAGGAAGAGAGTCTCTGCAAGAGGAAATAGGTACAGCCAGCAAGACATTACCAGGCCTGGTCTGTGATTGGTCTCTATAGCATAACCAAAAAGGAATAAGCAGCTCTTCTTAACTTGAACTAAGGATCCCATGGGAAGAGAGGAGCTGCAGAAAGATGTGAATTTGAGAAGAAATAGGGTGACTGTAGTAAGAAATAGTATGAGGATAGGAATTTACAGCCATAATGTTGGAAGCAACAGTGGATTATTAAGAATTCTGGGGTCTTTGCTATTGCTTTCAGATGTCCAATATAAGAGTTGAATAATTCTATTATATTATCAAAATATCCTTCTCCTTACAACAATGTATTTGTGCATTTTTATGCATATTTTTCACAGTAGGAAGGATGTTGCTTTTTTATCTGAAAGAAGTTTAAAAGATATGGCTGCATGATTAAACACATTCTAAGTTGTGAATTGTGCTGTTTGCACTGTTCTCATTGTTTTGTATTTTTATGCAAAACATAATCTCAGGTGTTCATAGTCTTAACCATAATCTAATAGTCTGGGGTTTACAATATCTCCCTTTCTCACTTCTTCTGTATGATTTTCATAAAGTCACCTGGCATAACCTGTCCACACATTGTGAGGATTTTCCTGGAGAGGAAATGCCTCCTATTTTGCTGACAGTGAAATAAATTCTCATGAGAATTACAGTAACTAATTATATTTCAATTGTGGTAGTAAATATTAATTTTAAGTTTATAGTTTTTATATATGGTGGAGTTTTTTTTAATTCATATGGACTGCAGGGAATGAGTAGCACCTAAAAGAAGATGACCAGCAACTTCAGAAACATATCTCATTATCAGCCTTAAATCCAGAATACTTTTTATAATTCTATCAAAATACGTTTTAATGAGTTAGTTCACACATCAGGAGCACTTTGCAAGTTTACTTACACTAACAATACACATCTGCCTGGGGTTGGAACTTTCTAGCGGTGTGGTAGTCAGAATACCTTAGTCTTACTCGTGCCTATGTTTTAATTCTGTCTCCAGTGCTGAGATAAGCTAAAAATCAGTTTTTCTAGTGTAACATCCCGTTATTTGCATGAAGTTAGCACACTTGTGGAATACCACCAGCATCATCTATCCTGCCACATGTAGGTATAATAGCTTCCTGTATACATTAAGATGCCTACCTTCTAACATCTTGTCAGCAATACAGTGAAGAGGGCTGTGCCTAGTGTGGGGACTTGTCTCTACTGAAATATGTTTTTCTTTTCAACTGAAATTGTGATCTTGGAAGCATTTGAGTGTAACTTAGGACAAGCGGGTAGTAGCACTGAAGTTGTTAAATATATTCACTTACAGCATTTTATTTAGTAAACACTAATTTTAGGCTGTTTTCCTTATCCCAGACTCTTGCATTTGGCGTATAGCTATAGCTGGATTTAATATTCCTTATTCTGTTGTGAGGATCAAAAAACATTAAAAACATCCCTTATAGTGGTTGCAAAACCATCAAAAAATATCAAGTGCCAAGAGCTTTGTTATTCTCCCTTTTTGATTGTTGTTTATATTGTCTCATGTTTTTGTGTCAGGGTGTGTATGAATGTAAGTTACTGCCATGTTTCAGTTGACCAGAGCTTTAAAAGACCCAGAACATCTGGGACAGTCCCATTTTATCATATTTATCTCAGTTCTAACATTTCATACTAAAGGTTTTAGATTAATACTGCAGAACTTCTGTGTAATAATCTTCAGCATGAAATTCATATGATTTATACTTTGCCTTTTACTTCTACTCTTATCTGTTTCTGTGCAGTTCGTTTTCCATACAGTCTGTTTTTGTTTCTGTACCGTGAAACTCCTTGCCCTGGTATGTCTAAGCTATCTTTTCTTTAATTGGTTCAAAAGATAATTTTCTTAACATTTTCATTCACAATTTATGAAGAGTTCTGTTTGTCTTGCTATGCCTACTTGTTTTTAATAAATCCCTGTGCTACCTGGGAGTGAATGTCAAAGTTACCTTGGATTGAAAAGTATATTTTGGTAACAATCTCAAAAAAAAACTTTTGTTTTTCTTTACTCAGTTATAAAAATGGACTACTCTTAAGACTCTTTCTTGGACAGAGCCTTTATCATATGCATGTGCATGCAATACATTCTTAGAACAATTTGTAAAACTATGGGCACATCTGAAGGCATATTCTGCATTTCTAGTGAAACATACTTTGAATAAGTAGCTGATCTATGGAGTAGAGTTGTCCATTGATTCTAAAGATATTTTTTTCTGTACTCAGACAAATCAAGATGGTAATCATTTATAATTTCTTGCCTTCATGAAAAGGAGTGATGAATAATATGATTGGAAGGAATGCATGAGTCACGAAATGGGAAGCTGGGCAATCATAGAAAAATTCACTTTAAAAACTCTCTTGTGCTTCCCAGGATCTGTAATGTGAGTTCAGTTTTCTGTAACATAATCTAGAAATTACAACAGTAGAGGTTTTAATAAAAGCCTTGGATGGATGAACAACTCCCTTAAGTTGAATGAAGCATTGGTTGGTGGGTTTTAAAAAGGAATTTCTTAACTCTCAGATAAAAGTGATCATGGATACAATGATGAGAGGACACTCCTGACCCCAGTTTGAATCTGAAAATGTCTTAAAATATACTACAGTTAATGTGGAGTGAATATAGACCCTACAGTCCTGAAAGTATCTGCACTATGGCTCTATGAAACAGCTTTTGTAAGAACTGTTTAAATATTGATAACTTTATAGAGCACTTCAGAAACTCTTACTTATGTTTCAGAGGTAGATCTGTGTAGCCAGTTAACATTTGTACTGTTTTTGTTGGATGTCCATAGAAGAGAATAAACCCAAGTATTGTTAATAAATAAATGGTTTAATGTGTCATAGCTCCACCTGCAAAAAAATCCATCTGCTTTTCAGTTTTTCTCCCATACTAAAAGCATCAAGGAAGTATTGAATAATTGCACAGTAGAATCAAGCACCAACTCTGTGTTCCAGGCAAGACTCACATAACCAGCTGTTGTTCTCCCTGCAGTGACCTGGGCTAGGCAGTCTAGCATCTGCCTCTGTTTTCTTTTCAGTGACCCAGGCCAGATTTCTTCAAAGCCTATTGCTGATGTTTTCCCTGCAGTCACCCATGCTAATTTCTTGTACATGCTACAGCTGTTTTTGAAAGATCTTTTTCTTTTCTGACGTACTCTTTCTTTAAATTTAAAGAGGTAATTTTTTAAAATTACTGGATAGTCTTGACCATAGGACTGTTCTGGTTGTCTTGGTTTAAGGCATATGTCAGCACTGTAGGAAAAGGACAAATTAAATTTGCTTTCTAAAGGAAAGCTCAGGCTCGCCTGTGGTCCTTATGGACAAAGCATCCTGATCTTGAACTGAGTTAATTACATTCATTTAACTTGTGAGAATGAAGGTGAATCTGTTGGTGGTGGCTTGGGACAGAGCAGAGTTCAGAAATACTCAGAAACAAGAAGGTAGATATTTTGGTCTGTGAACCAGCAATACAAAAAGATTGTGTGGCAAAATGTTCTATGTAAGAAGAAAAGGCTATTAATGATGTAAAACTGTTAATTTTGGGATTTAGCTGACCTCAGGAAGGCAATATTGCTAAATAGCTAAATGCAAACCAATAAAGTTTGCAACTTTGGAAGAGATACATCTCAGTTTTCACATAATTGCCAATGGAAATTATGGAAAATCTTTTAGAAAGGCTAATTTTTTTAAAGTAGAAGAACCTAAAAGTTTGATATTTTTCTCTTTTTTTTTTTTGTTTTTCTGTAAAACGTTTGAATCTTACAGTGAGCCTGAGTTTCTTGGTTCTTTGCATGTTTATATTTTAGGAGAGATTGTGCACCTTGCTTTCAGTTTGCAGTCTTAAAATTCCTTTGGCAACTTCAAAATAGTTTACGTGGGCAAGTGATTAAAAAAACCCCTCTGGCTACTACTGAGTGGCTGGATTTTGCTTTCACTGAAAATGCAAATGATATGCATAATATGAATATTTTGTCCTTTCTAGATCAACATGAAGTGCTTTTTCAGCCATCGTTGTTCTGGGGCAGCTAGTCTAATTATTCTTTGAATAAATACTACCCTACAGTATAAACTGAAGCATAGTAAGGGCAGCTGTTTGGAAGAACCACTTCACGTACTGGAGAAGGTAGCCTTGCTAAGCCCCTTTGCCTAACCATGTGTTTTCATCACTTCTGTGCAGTCTGCTGCTTGTGCATCCATACATTTTTTTGCTGTACTACTTTTAATCTTTATCAGTTCTTTGATCTGACTACATTGGTACCAGTGCTAGTTCAAGGAAGGAGGGAGAAAAAGGCAGTTGAAGGGGATAGGAGGCAGCCATGAAGCAATACTCTGAGCCAGTGCTTAGATATGGTGAAAATGATACTGCTGCCAAGTACTTAAAGCATGATGGTAGTAATCACTTATAGTCTCTGAAGTTTATCTCGCTGTATTTTGCAACAGCAGGAGTGCAAGTTATAATGTGTTTGGTTACTTTTAACTCTGATTTCTACTTTTGTTGATCTTCTTCAGAAAGTACAACATTATTTTTAAAACTCTCAGACTCCAGAAAAATTAATGCAAAAAAAAAAAAAAAAGCCTGTATTGTCTGAAAAAATGAGCTGTTTGGCTCAATATGATAGGGCTTTTCTTAAGTAAATTCTCTGTGATGCATTGTTTCTTCAGTGTTCCAAAGTTGTCTAAGGTAAAAATGTATGCATAATTTATAAGGCTTAGTTGACATCCTGAGTACAGAAATTCAAATTTTATCTTGCAGTTTTTCTCATATATACCTCCATTAGTTCATCTGTCTTGTAAGCCTTTGGTTCTCAACAATTACCAAAATTTTTCTCTACAAAAGATTTCTTTCCAGTTCTTGTACTGTTTTAGCATAAACATGATTGAATGTGCAAACCTGCTGTATTCAAAACTCATGCCCTAGTTAAATTCAAGATCTGTGTCAATGTGTGTGGGTATATTTTGAAGAAATATTTTTGTGCAGTTATATCATTAAGATCATGCTATCAAGTACACTGTTTTGTTCACATGATGCTGAGTCCTTTAAAAAAACCCAGAAAAATAATGTGCATACCAAAAAATATTTGAAAATATAAGGTTAACACAGTGATTCAGGAAGAGGTATATTAACAAGCTATTTAAGGTCCTAATGCTGATTTCTATATATTTGACACTAGTGATGTGTAAGTATCCGTTGAATACAAATAATTTGAACAAAAACATTTATGGTTCCCCATAAATCAAATTACAGAAACGCAGATTATATGAGGTCAGAAGACAGAGGTTATTTATAGAGTGCAACCCCTAATTTCCGTTCAGGGTCAACTAGAGCAGGTTCCTCTGGAGATTGTCTGGTTGGGTATTAAATATCTGCAACAGTGGAGACTCCACAGCTGCTCTTGACAACCTGTTCCAATCTCTGATTATCCTCACAGTAAAAGAAATTTTTCTTATTTTTAAGTGAATTTTCTTGTATTTGTATCCATTAACTTTTGTCTGTTCATTGGTTATCTCTGAAAGAATCAGGCTTCATCTTCTGTAACCGTACTCATTGATAATGTCTAGAAATAGTTAAAATCCCCTGAGCATTCTCTTCTCAAGGCTGAACAGTCCAAGCTCTCTTGGCATCTGCTCATATTTAATATGCTTCAAACCCTTACTTATCATACAGGCTCTCTGCTGGATGCACCCTAGTAAGTCCATGTCTCTCATACTGGGGAGCCCGAAATTGTATCAAGTATCCCAAAAGCATATCACCAGTGCTGTCTAAAGAGGAAGAATCACCTCCCTTGACATTTGAAGAATACTCATCCTGATGGTCTTGGCCTCTTTTGCTGTGAGTGCTCATTGTTGACTCATGTTCTTCTTGGTGTCCGCTACAACGCCTGGGTCCTTTTCTGCAGAACTGCTCTCTAGATCCTTTGCGCTCAGCCTGTAGTGTGGCACAAGTGTAATGTGCAGTTCTTTTTGGTAATTGGTATGAGGCTCCCCAGCCTGTAGTTCCACGGATCCTCCTTTGTGCTGTTCTTCAAGAAAGAAGTGGCCTTTGGTTTGCTCAGGTCTTGAGGACCTTGCTATGATCTCCATGCCCTTTCACATATTACTGTGAGTGGCCTTACAATGAGATTAAGCAGCTCCCTTAACACCTTTGAGTCCATCCCTTCAGGGCCTATGGATTTTTGTACATCTTACGTACGTCCAGTTTGTTTAAATATTCACAAACATGATTCTGCTCCACCTCATACTGGTTTCACAGACATGATATTGCTGAAGGTTTGTCTCACCAGTAAAGGCTGAGGCAAAGAAAGCATTGAGGATCTTGTCCTTTAATTTCTTTTGTGATGAAGTTCCTCTTCAGCACTGGGCCCACACATTCTGTGATCTTTCCTTTGCTGTTAATGTACCTAATGCTCTTCAAATCACTTGTCATGTTCCAGTCCAACTGGGCTTTGGCTTTCCTAACCCTATCCCTACATATTTGGACAGTGTCTCAATATTCATCTCGGTTTACCTGTCCCTACTTCCATCTGCTGTATGCTTTCTTTTTGTGTTTGAGTTCCGCCAGCTTCTCCTTGTCCATCCGTTCAGGTCTTTTACCATGTTTGCTTGTTTTCTTTTTTTCTGGCAAGAGCCATTCTTAAGATTGGAGTAGGATATCCTTGACAAACAAGGAATTTTCCTGGACCCTTCTTGCTACGGCCATCTACCATGTGGTTGTTCTAAGCAGATCCCTGAACAGGTCAGTCACCTCTGCTGGAGTCTGGGCTTATGATCCAACTGTTGCTTTTTTACCTCCTCTCAGGATACAGAATTTCACTATCTTGTGGTACCTGCAGCTAAGGTGGCTTCTGGCTTTTATATCCCTGATACATTCTTCCTTGTTTGTAAGTATGGGTTCCAATAGTAAGTGTTCTACTCAACAGCTACTTGATCATTTGTGTCATGAAGTTGTTGTGAACACACTCCAGAAAACCTCTGGACTGCTCATTCCAGCAGATACTGGCATGGTTCAAGTCCACCATGAGGACCAGATACTGCAAATGTGAGGAGACTCATAAGGGAATGTTACCCAAGGGATTTATCCACTCATAGATTAAGTTGGTAAAGATAAGAAGAAATAATTCCTTTTCAAAAGGGAAAAAGGATAGAATATATAGAATAAGTTAGAAAAATAATTACTTGCTTGTCTCATATTAGGAATTGGTCTGATTAGGTAGAAGGGATTTGGGGTAGAGATCTTATTTTTACACAAATACTATGAAGCAAAAGATTAGTGAATACTTTGCTAAAAAGCTGAGAAAATTGCAACTAAATATTTTTCATTTCCTCGTGCATTATTAACAGTGCTTCTGTGAAAACATGATCATCCTCACTATTTCTCTTTGATAGCCAATTCCACAAAAATTTCTACTAACAGATGATTAAATATATAGAAGGAAGACTGGAGGAAGAAGGGGTCGCATAACAGAATTGCCAGAAGTCCTGTGATGGTTTCATCTTTGTGACTTTATTTTCTGCTATTCACTCTTTTTCAGTCTTTTACCTTCACTTATAACTTAAAAATATATTATTCTTAGAACTAGAATTTTAACAATTTATCTTCTTGGAGAAGGGGTGTGAATTTTTAGAGTAGAACAGTTAAAGCATGCTAGAGACCTCAGGTTTGAAGGTTTTGAGAGTTGCAATGTTCTAGTTTTCTTACATTGTTCTCAAGTAGATAGTGTGCCCATAATCTTAATAATTTAAGAATAGCAAAGACACAGCTGAAGTGTATTCCATTCATTCAGATAAGAGGCGTTACTTGTTCCATATGGTTGTGTCTACCAACCTGTTAGCTAAAACGTGATGAGAAGTTGAGTTGCTTTCTCTCATGCTGCCTTTGTTATGCTGATTGCAAGAGGATGTTGCTCCCTAAGTCTCAGCATTTCTTTACATAGAGCACGATTTTTCACTGCACACTTTACTGTGTCTTTTATTTGTTGTATGAAATCACAAAATGAAGTGGTTTGCAGTTTTTGGCATGCTTATTTTGGCAGAATACAGACAAGATCATAAGGTGTTGGTATATACTTAAAATGGCTATTTTATTTCACATGGGCTGTACACCCCCTAAGATGAGGACAACTTGAATGAGACCTGCTTCTACTAAATAATAAACCTTTACTCAGAATCACAGAATCATAGAAAAGGTAAGGTTGGAAGGCACAGTGGGTTGTCTGGTCCAACCTCCCTGCTCAATCACATTGCACAGAATTGTGTCCAGGCAGTTCTTGAATATCTGCTGTGAGGGAGACTCCACGAACTCTCTGGACAAGCTTTTCCAGTGCTCAATCAGCCACACAATAGACAAGTTCCTCTTGACACTCCCCCTTCAGATACTTATAGACATTGATGAGCCTCCCTTTCAGTCATCTCTTCTCAAGATTGAACAGGCACAACTCTTGCATCCTTTCATCATAAGAGAGATGCTCCAGCCCCCTAATCATGTTTGTAATCTTCACTGGACCCGCTTCAGGAGCTTCATGTCTCTCCTGTACTGAGGAGCCCAGAACTGGATGCAGTATTCCAGATATAGCCTCACTAGGACTGAGTAAAGGGGCAAGATCAGCTTCCTCAACCTGCTGGCAATGCTTCTTCTGATGCCCCACAGGATACCATTGTCCTTCTTGGCCACAAAGGCACCCTGCTGGCTCATGGACACCTTGTTGTCCACCAGGATCCCCCTGTGAATTTCAGGCAGTTCTTTTCTGCCCATCTCTCCAACCTGACAAGATCTCTGTGAAGGGCTGCACAACATTCTGGGTTATCAGCTGCTCCTCACAGCTTTGTGTCATCACTTAATGTACTGGGGAGTTGCTCTGTCCCCTTCATCCAAGTCACTGATGAGTAAGTTAAACAATACTGGGTTCAGTATCGAACCTGGGGAGCACCAGTGGTGACAGGCCTCCAAATAAACCCTCTGGGATCTGCCATTCAGCCTATTCTCAATATACCTCCCTGTCCACTCATCCAGTCCACACTTTCTGAGTTTGCCTACAGGAGTGTCGTGAGAGAGAGTGTCAAAAACCTTGCTGAAGTAGAGGTAGACAATACCCACTGCTCTCCCCTAATCCATCCAGGTTCCACCTTTCTGATTTGTTGCTCCTAAGCAGTGTGTGGCTCTTCATAGTCATGAGCTATCCCATCACGTTGCTATAGTCACATTGAAATCAAAGGCCTGTAACTGCACACAGTTCTCTAGTTCCTTCTGTTTGTTCCCCATGCTGTGTACATTGGTGTATAGGCACTTCGTAAAAGTATTTGATTGTCTTAATATGCCAGTGGAAGTGGAAGGGGATGCCCCATAGTCTTGTCCTGTGGTTATGTTCTTGGAAACTTGTACTCACTGGAGGTATCCCCTCTTTATCCTCCTTTTTGATGCTCAGGAGTTCACTATAATTCTCCTTTTCCCACATGTCGTGTCTCTCGAGCCTGCTATGTCCCTTTCTCTCTTCAAATCTATTTTAAAGCGCTCTCAGTGAGCCCTGCTGACTTCTGAGCTAATATCTGGGCTAATATCATACTCCCCTAGGTAGTGTCATTTCCTGTTTTGTCTCAGTTTATTTCATCCATTTTGTTATGTGTGCAAAGAAGACTTTATAGGACAATAGACTTGAATGTCTGAGCAGTGATAATGAGTTTTTTCTCCTGCAGATTAGACTTTTACGCGTTGCTGGTTTGACTGGGCTGACCAGCTGAGTGACTTGAATATTAAAATTAAAACAATCAATAGCCTCCTTCAAGAGAAGGGAGGAAATAGGCTATTTCTACAATTTTTTGTCAAGTATTTCTGAGTTGATGTAGTTCAGCTCTTATTGATGAAACACCTGGGAGTGAACTGCTTGGTTTTGGGTTGTGTATTTGTTTTCCTTTCCCCAGAGTCTTCAGGTGGTTTGAAACCTTTATGATAATTAATTCAGCTGTCTCAGAGGTCAGATCAACATCTAGTGACACTGGATTTTAACCTTGAATTAAGTCAAGAAGTTATCATATTCTTAATAGCTTGCACAGGTGTTTACAGACATTGTAGAGTCCTTATTAGCATTTTCCTAAATAAGAGTCTCTCCCATTTGTTATAGTCGATTGAAAATGTGTTGTTCAAGGTTCCTATTCAGAAATGTACCTAACAGGTTTCATAACTTTGGCTTATGTTTCATACCTTGTAGTTAGCTCTGGTTGCTATTTTTTTGGTGGTTGTGGACAGAAAAAAGGTTTTGGTGGCCCAGGTTGAAATGGAGCTCTGGAGAATCTTGGAGGTTGAACCTGTGCTTTCTGCCAAAATGGTAATGAGGGATGCATTGTTGATTTGTATACCTCAGCAAGTGTTGCTGTGAGAATCAGCAGATGACAAGTTCAGTTCTTAATTCTCTGCCACATGCACTCTGTGGCCCTTCTCTGCCTCACTTCCTTTTGGTAAAGTGGAGATGACAGATTTACTGAATGGTAAATACAGATAAAACTGAGTGTTCCTTTCTTCTTCCTCAAGGTTTTGTCAGAATGTACAAATAGCTGTGATGAAAAAATGCGAGGAAAGGAAACTAGATTGATGGAGTTGAAAAATCACACCAAGAGTGACTGAGAGTGAGAAAAATCTGTGAACCTATGCCTTAGGTGAGGATGTTTTGTCAAAACTGACATTTGCCAACATGATACTTCTTTTGGGGTAAGCACAAATACAAATTTACCCAGTACTCCTATAGGGATATTTCCTGTGAGCAGACGTTATTGCCTGCAGAGAGACCCAGAACTGAGAGGACCATGAAGAGATGCACTTAGTTTCTTATGCACTGAAAACTGTGTATGAGAATTTCTCATACACTTTCTTTGTATTCTTCTGGAGGCAGCGAAAAAAATTTTGGTGAAACTTTCTAATTGGGTATATTAAGGCTGATTTACTCTCATCCTTGGGCTAGATCCTTCTCACCCTCATTTTTTAGTCTCAGACCCTTTTTTTACTTAACCTTTGAAGGAACCCTACTAAATCATTTATGTATGAGAGAGGTCATCTGGAGAGTGTCTGATCATATCAATAGCTATAATTTTTTAATCAGAATAAGATCAAATACTGAATCCTGTTTCTTACCAGAATTATTTCAGCCACTGATTAACACATTATTTTCTGTAATGACCCATCACTTTGGAGCACTTTCAACTAAGAGCTTCACTCAGGAAGTGAAGACTTGACAGTAGGTTTTTTTTGTGCTGGGTCTTTCTGGTTTGGCTTTGTGGATTTTTATTTGAATTTGAAAGGAAATCTGTATAGAAATAAAACTTGATTGCATACTTGCCTTCAGGACTCTTATTAAGGGAATTGATGTCTAAATCTGTTTTTCTCCAAGTCAGAAAGTCCTTGTGCTTGTTCAAGAAAGATACTATAATAAGTTGGCATCAAGTTACATGACAAAACAACTTCCTGGATCTGTTCGTTTGTAGGACCTATGTTTGTGCTCTATGACCAACAGGCAGCCTACAATGTGATTTTTTTTTTTTTTAACTTTATAACAGTAAGTGCTTTCTTACGGATCTAGATAACTGACTCCAGTGGTAAGTGACTTTTGGCTCAGTGATCTGTTGCTGGGATCATGGGAATTTTAGTCTTTGGTAGGCTCTCCAAAGTGCGTTCCCTCTTTGTGCTGTGACCTAAGGTTTTTGAAGGCTTTTTTGGTCCATTTTGTGAAGAAAGCATAGATATCCATACCTTGCCTGTGATTTAGTTTCTCCAACTTTTGTTTTATTTACAGTATTGCATTTTTTTAGATTTCATCTAGTTTTAGAACATCCCCTGTCATAGTGATAAAATTGCTCAGCCCTTATAACAGTGTCATTCTCTTGAAAATTTTGGGAGGTTGAGTTCAGCATACACATGGTTTGTTGCAGAAGATGATGCTCTTGTGTTTTAAATGAGAGGAAATACCCTACTACAGAGTAAAATTCGAATACAGATTTTGCAGTCTTACTGAAAGGAATAATTGATGTTTGAGGAATACATAGGGTAAATGCTTTGAAATAAATGATCTTAAATTTTGTGTGTTTGTGAATTTTTTTTGATATTGTTAAAAGTAATGTGAAAATACATTTGTGTGTCAGCTATTTTGGACTTGTAGTTCATACTGTACTTTTCTCTATATTGAGATTAATGTTGAGAAGAAGGGTAAGACTTTTTTTTATGGCCAATTTATTTCATTTCAGACTGTACTATCACTTGGTGAAAGCCCTATTGATTAGCCTTCATAGCTTTACAGAGCTTTTCTTCTAAGCACTTAAAGTTTGAGTTGTCTCAGTCCCATAGGACTGAAAGAAAGCTGTTAGTACCATGAAATTCTTCTTCTGTGTGTTTCCAACAGCTTGAAGCCTCTTCTTGGAATGCAAAATATTAGCACATTAATGTTATTAACCCCTTTAGTACAAAATGCTTTCGGAAGTAAAAATATTTTTATATCTTCAAAGTTGAGATTGTTTCTTCTATGTGAGTACAGTTTCTTAAAGCTGAAAAATGTGTTGCTGTGCAACAAACAGATGCTGCTCTAACAATGCAATACATTATGTACCAAAAATTATCTTGGTTTTAATCATAGATGCTGATTTGATGAGAGAAGACTATCTTACATCAAAAATGGATTTAGGGTGTGATTTTGTTTTCTCTACATAATTAATAGGAATATGGTACCCTATATATTCTCTTTTAAATTTGCAAGTATACTTTGGTTTTATGCCATTTTATACTCCTGGTTTCCAATTCTGCCTTTTTTAATCCCTTTTTGTGATATGAACACAAGGGCATTAGTAAATCTTGTATCTTAAATGTATTTCCTCAAAAGTATCACCTTTTTACAGAACCATTCTGTTCATGTTTAATCATTTCATTTTGCCCACATCTCCTTTTTCATTTATTTTCTGAATGTTTCCTGTCCAGTCTTTTCATCCTGCGTTTACCAGGTGGGACATGTAAGATGTTTGTCTGAAACTACTGTTAGTTTATGGATCAGAAAAACAATGCTCATCAATATCTTCAGACACTATCAGTACTTCATATCTTGAGAACACGCCTGACCCCCTGGGAACATTTCATTGTTGATATCTCTTCAGTTTAGCTTTCATTTTATTCTGCAGATATTTTATAACTGAATGTTAGTTGCTAGCTCTAATCCTTCTATCACCAATACAAATTTTGATTGACAATTTTACTTTTAGATAGTCAGATAATACTATACTTGGGGGGGGAAAAGTCTTCATATTGTGTTTTTAATTCCACTGAACCCAGCAGAGTTAAATGCAGTTTGGATGCACAGGGAAGAATTAATGATTGGAAGATACAGAGTTGGTAAATTATTTATTCTGGCCCTGAGGAAGCTGAAAAGCTGAGTGAAAGACTAATAAATCATTTGTGGTAGTGCTGGTTGTCACTTCCAATTATTTTAGACGGTTTTGTGATAAACTGCAGCACCTGCTAGATATCCCTGCACCATCCCTTGATGCTTGCAGTGCAGCTTGTTCAGTCGATTATCAAAGGCAAATTTGTCTCAAGTTTCCTCAGGTTGGAAAGAGAATTACTTTTCGCAGTCACCTCTTCCCCCATTTGTTAAGCTCCTTTTTCATTGCATTCATGAAATAGGCAAAATCGATGATATGTAGAATTTTATTGACATAATGTACAATCAGGTGTGGTTGATGGAACCACTGAGGAACAAGGATGAGGGGTGACGTGTCTGTGAGTGGAAATGTACCCTTGAAAGGCTGGCTTGCTTTCATCTTTCTGAATAGCAGTTGTTTCTAAGGTATGGAAACCAGTATTCATCCTCTGGGATAAGGATTATGTTGTAGCTAGTGCTGAAGCTAGAGAGGAGACAGACTAGAATATGTCAAACCCCCACAGAATATCAGTTGACTTTGTCATTTGTTAAACTTTTCTACTGCTTTTATTCAGAGGGTCTTCATTTAAAATTATGATTACGTGTACAGAGGCCTTGTTGTTGCAACCTCAGCATGCAATACTTGCATAAATAGATTAAAGGAGAGAAAAGTAGTTGAAGGAGTGGAGAAAATATTTAGAAAGAACAAGGGAATGATTTTTAAGAAAGGAAGGAAGCAAAATGTTGGAAAGATTAAGGTTGTGGGTAGAGACAGGCTGAAAGGTGAAGAAAAAAAGAACTGGAATGGTTTAGTGAAAGGCAGCTGTTTCTTTATACCACCCCACTGAATATAACATTGTTAGTCATCGTCTCATGTAGCTGCAGTCTGGCTACCCTTTTCTTGGAGACAAAAGAACCAGGCCTACCCTGCCTACCCTGAAAATGTCTGTTTTTCCAAATGTAAAAAGTAGTGCCATTCTATATGCATTACTTTCAAGCTTCTGAATTGTCATCTCAGAAAAAAAAAAGTTTTAGAAAGTTGAGCTCAGAGTTCATGTTGTGTGTTCTCTGAAGCAGGGAGGGAAGGGAGCTCCTGGTTGTGCAAGCAGTCAACATGTTCTATTTCTGTTTATCTTGGGGAAAGGATTGCAAAGATTTAAAAAGCATTTATATGAAAAAATTACTAGAGTGCAAAGTAGTCAGCTTAAAGCTGTTGAGATTCTCTTTCATGTCTCTGTTACTGATGAAAGAATGCATCTTACATATAGTGCTGAAAGACTTGCTTGTAAATGTTGAATGCTGTAACTTAACAGTTCTGTGGTAAGTTTTTATTATGTTTTCCATTACCTGCCTAACCTCATCTGTCCAGATAACATTGAATTCTACATATTTTGAGTCAATGCAACCTGCAACTACAATCCTTAGAAAGTAAAAAATTTAAGGTTTTTTTTTCAGTATTGATTTCTGGTTTTCCATTAGTGGGTCCCAGCTTGGAATTTTAAGGGAAGTCTTTGTCTTAGGAAGTGACAGCATTTTGGCTCAGATCATTAGTTCAAGAGAAATCAGTGAAGTAACCATACTGACTAAAATCAGAACTAAAAGGGTTTTGTTTTCTTGCTTTAATTCAGACAGACTTGTTTTTTTCATTGTGCTTCTGTAGGTCAGGAAGGAGTCAGATGGAAAATTCAAGCACAGTCACCTTGCTTCCCCAGATGACTTCAATACAGAGATCTGCAGAATTTCAGCCCTAGATCTGTGAACTTTAAGAAAGCTCCATGAATACATCTGTTCAAGTTCCAGAAAGTAGATACTAGGTGCCAGAAAAACATACTCAGCTCTGTCAAGGGGTACTTGTTAAGTTATCTGGACGGGTCAGGATTTTTCACTTAATTTCCTAGAAGCTTTTTTAATTGTATCAGTTTCTGTTATTTGCAGCCACTAATGACAGTACAGAAAGGACAAGACTGTAGTAGCTAATTTGTATTATTATAATTGTATTATTATTAGAGAATATTTCTGTAAGCATGGCATATCTGAAGATAAGAGCAAATAGAATTTTTGAGCAGCTTGTATCAGCTGTTTATCCATGATTTGAACATCTAGACTTACATGAATGTTAATCATCAGGTTTCACTTTCTTAATGTTCCCAGAGAAAGGTGGTGTCTGTAGTAAATGATGGTTTTCAAATAAATATATTTTTACTGTAGTAGTTTCATATTTATTTATTGCTAAGCACAATAGATACATTTATGCATATTTAAAGTAATTACATGCACAAAAATATGTACATAATGTTTACATGTACACAAAAAATATACGAAATTAATATTTTTATAGTTTTGCATGAAAATGAAAATCCAATTAATTTATATTTAGGACTTAAAATTCGTTATTTATGTTCAGTTCATTTTGAGTTAAGTGCACAAAGATAGTGATGAGTTATTTTTTTAAGGTAATTTCACGTACAGAATAAGTATGCTGGATATATATTAAAAGAGGTAGAGGAAAAAATGCATTTTGACATGAAAATGGATTTCTTTTATGAGATATCATTTATAATAAACTGAACTGTTAACTCTGTGTTAAAAAAGTGTATTTTATCTTCAGACAATTTTTTAATTCTATTTTAAAATAGAACAAATGTTTCTGCTTTTCCTGTTGTTTCACAGCTTTGAAAGTAATTGAATTGTCCCATCCAAAAACCTGAAAAAATCAGATAGGTTATTTAGCATCCACCTGAGAGACTGTCACAGTCTAGAACTGCTGGATAAGTCACTGAGCAAACTATCTCCAGGTTTTTTCCTGTCTTTTCCTTATACCTTTAGCAGTGAGGTTTTATGAGCAGCAGAGTGATCAGACCAGACACACTTCGAACTTATTCGCCTTTTTCCAGCCTGTCCAAGGAAAGACTCTTAGTAGCTTTGTTTAGGAGTTTGAGAGGTCTGTGACATTATTTTCCACATATGCTTTTCTGTCTTCTGGATATTTGGAAGATTTTGCCAAGGAGAACCAGCAATGAAAACTTGCAGGTTGAGGTAAAGACAGTTTAATAGCAAGAGCAAAAGCTGCACAAACAAGCAAAGAAAACCATAGAATTAATTTGCTGCTTCCCATGGGCAGGTAGGTGTTCATCCATCTTCAGGAGAGCAGGGCCCCATCATGTGTGACACTGACTTGGAAAGACAAATGCCATCACTCCAAACCTCCCTTTCCTTCTTCTCCCCAGCTTTATATACTGAGCATGATGTCATATGGCCTGAAATACCCCTTTGGTCAGTTTGAGTCACTTGTCCCAGTTGTATCTTCTCCCAGCCTCCCATGCACCCTGAACTTCCTTGCCAGTATGGCAGTACAGAAAGTAGAAAAGGCCTTGGCTCTATGTCAGCCCTGCTCAGGAATATCAAAAACATTTCTGTGATCAACCCTGTGTTCTGCACAAATCCAAAACAGTGCATACTAGCCACTGTGAAGAAAATTAACTCTACCCCAGCTGAAACCAGCACATGTGTGTATGTTACCTTTTTTTGGTGTTGGTCGTCATCACTGCTTTTTTTCCTCTCCTCCAAAAATGTGGTGACTTTCTGATCCTCTGTAAAATTTGCATGTCCCGTGGCAAAGATTTCTATGGCCTGACTTTTCAGAAGTAACTCCTTTTGTTTGTTTTGCAAATGCCACTTCTTAACTTCATTTCATTTTCCCATTTTCCAGTTTTGTACCCTAAAATGGAAAAATGAACCAACGAGGAAGAACAGCAGCCTGGCTGAACTCAGAAATGAGTGTATCAGCTTTGGAAGAAGGGGCAGGCAACTCAGGACTACAGAGTGTCATGAGGTTATGATGGGATGAAAAATCCGAAGGGCCAAAGCCTAACTAGAACTTAACTTGGCCACTGCCATAAAAGAAAAAAAAAATCCCAGGGGAAATGGTCAACAACCTGCTACACCACTTAGATACCCACAAATCTGTGGGGAGTGATGGGATCCACCCGAGGGTGCTGAGGGAGCTGGCAGAAATGCTCACCAAGTGCTTTCAAACACTTACTGTCTGCCCTGGCTTATTGGAGAGGTCCCAGTTGACTGGGGCATAGCAAATGTGATGCCTATCTACATGAAGGGTCAGAAGGAGGATCAGTGGCTCCAGGAGGATCTGAGGAACTACAGGCCTATCAGCCTGACCTTGGTGCTGGGGAAGGTCATGGAGCAGATCAGCCATGTGTTCAGGCCAGCCACATGGGTTTGTGAAAGGCAAGTCCTGCTTATCTAACCTGATCTCCTATGACAAAGTAACTCATTTAATGAATGATGCAAAGGCAGTTGATGGTGTAGACCTGGACATGAGTAAAGCCCTAGCTAGTGTTCCTCACAGCATTCTAGAGAAGCTGGATGCTCGTGTGTGTACTGTTTGCTGGGTAAAAAACTGGATGGATGAACGAGCCCAGGGAGTGGTGGTGAATGGCATTACATCCAGCTGGCAGCTCCTCACAAGTGGTGTTCCCCAGGGCTCAGTACTGGGATCAGCCCTATTTAGTATCTTTTTCAATTATATTGATGACAGGATCAAGTGCACTCTTAGTCATTTTGCAGATGAGACCAAGTTGAGGGGGAGTATTGATGTCTTGGAGGGTAAGAAGGCTGCACAGTGGGATCCGGACAAGTTGGATCAGTGGGCTAAAGATAGCGTCCATGAGGTGCAGCAAAGCCAAGTGCTGAGTCCTGAACTTGGATCCCAACATCCCCATGCAGTGCTACAAGCTGACAAAAGGGTGTCTGGAAAGTGGCTCAGCGAAAGACCTGGAGCCAGCAGTGTGCCCAGGTGGTCAAGAAGGCCGATGGCATCCTGGCTTGTTTCGGAAATAATGTGGCCAGCAGGATCAGGGAAGTGTTTGTCTCCCTGTAATTGGCACTGGTGAGGCTGCACCTTGAATCCTGTGTTCAGTTCTGGGCCCCTCACTACGAGAAAGACATTGAAGTGCTGGAGTGTGTCCAGAGAAGGGTGACACAGCTGGTGGAGCGTTACGGGGCACAAGTCCTGTGAGGAGCAGCTGGGGGAGCGGGGTGGGGGTGTTTAGCCTGGAGAACAGGAGGCTCAGTGGAGACCCTAATGCTCTCTATGACTACGTGAAAGGAGGGTGTGGTGAAATGGGGGTTGATCTCTTCTCCCAGGTAACAAGTGGTAGGACAAGAGAAAGTGGCCTTGATGATCTTAAAGGTATTTCCCAACCTAAATGTTTCTATAATTCTATTATTCTGTCTCCTCAGGATTGCTCTTTAATCATCTTACAAGCACGTACAGGAAAAAAAAAGTGACATAGAAGAGCTTTCCTCCAAAAAATAATTAGTAATCTGTGCATTGCACAAAGGAATAATGTGGTCAAGGTAATCCGCACGCTAAAGTATAAAGAATGTTATCCCTGTTTTCCTTAAAAGAAGAATGTCCATTTCAAACTGCTGAAGACATCTCTTGATTCATTGAAGTAGACTGCATACAGTGATTAAAATACTGATTTAAAGGCAGTTTATCACTTCTGTAAATATGTATGGAGTGCACTTTCTTTTCAAATTAATTTTAGGGGGTATTCCCAAATATTTTAATGCTTTTTTCTATTGAAAATAGTAATAAATTATAGAGCTAGTAAGCCTTATATCCCTTATAGGGTAATTATTGGAAACTATTTTAAGAGTTGTGGTAGGAGTATATCTGGAAAAATAATTCCAAGGATAGCTAACCTTGATTCGAGCATGGGAGGTCATACATAACTAATGTACTGGAGTTCTTTGTTATATTTCTGCCTTGAGAGGTAGGAGGAGTGCAGTGTATACAATGCAGTCAACTGTTCAAAACAATTTTAGGTAACAAGCTGTGGAACACAGAAGAAGATAGAGCTGAAAAAAAAATGCTGCAACGTTTTACCTTTTGCATTAGACCAGTTTTTAAATCTCTCTTGTCTGTTGTTTAAAGGAGGTATCCAGAAAGCACAGTAAAGGTATTTGCCAATGAGAAGTAATTCATGTGTGAAGATGATTGTCAGCTTGTTAGTGTTTGCTTCCTTTGGAACAAGTGAGAAGTGCATGTTATAATAGGAGGGGTAAACCTCTGCAAGCAACAGTAGGGAAGGCAGAAGGAGCATGGCAGCTGTCGGCAGACAAATGTAATACTGATGTGGACAGGGATCTTGCCTCTGCTGTGGCCGGAGAGTCTCTTCCTCACAGTAGTGTTTGGTGGTGCTGCAGCCCTGCAGTAAGTGCTGTGTTCCGTCAGCCTCTTCCAAGGAAATAAGTATTAACAGAAGAGATTTTGTTGTGTATTAAGCATTTTAAAAACATTTTGATGTGTAGGTTAGCAAGAGCAAGAAGAGCACTTTGGGCTTGAAGCTGATGATGACAGTGGTTGTTACCTGATGGAAACGTTTACCCTGTGTTTTTGGACCAACCTCCAAGAAAATTTTGTCCTTCATGTGGAAGAGTTTTGTCTTTCTAATCAGGAAATTTTCTTCCCCTTGGAAATTTGGGTAGTCATTTAAACTGAAATCAGCCAAGACACAGAAGAGAGAGCTCAAACCCAGAATTTTATGCCTTGATCTTAAAATATGCTGCTGTCTGAGTGATGATGAAGATATGAATAATTGAGCAACTTTTAGTCATTGCTAGAATGGAGTAGAGTTTTCCAGCTAACAGAAGTGGTGATAAGTGTTATTTCTGCAGATGCTGCCAAATACCAGGTTAGCATCAACAAAGAATGTAAGAGTGTTGCTAGGCTACAGAGTAGATTGGTGAACTGTTGATTAAAAAAAAATTACGAAGTAATATTTTCAGTTGTGTTTTTTTGCACCATCCGTTATCCATCTCTTCACTGGATTCAACATCAGCCAGCTGTTTTTCTGTGTGACATGGTTTTATCCAAGTGCTTTAAGGTGGTGGCATGATCACAGGCGAGAGTTGGAATGGGGTATTGCTACACTGTTAACCCTATGACTTTGTCACTTAGCAAGTCTCAGAACAGCTGCATGTCGCTCTTGAGAAGGAGCAGAAAAAGAAATGATACTTCAGAAATTTCACACCCAAGGGACTAATGGGAATCATCTGGAGTTTTCTGCCACAATCAGACAGATCACTCAAGTAACCAGGACTTGTTTTGAAGTAGGTGAGAGTTCATCACAGGTCAAGAGCTGCTCAGATACACAGAATAGTGAAAATAAAATACTTTCTCTTCACAAAGACATTAGGCAGAGATGCTGCTAAGTGCTTTCAGTCCCTTGCTTGGTCTCAAACCAAATATGCTTGTAGTTGGCCTTTGTTAATTAATTTCATGATTTGCTTGGGGACAGGTTGTGTGATACTGAGGGGTAAACTACTTATGGTTATGTTTGCTCACTTTTAGATTGCTGAGTGTTTGAAAGAGGAGGGAAAGATTCTTCAGTTACTGCATTATTTTTGTCCAGAGTTATTCAAGTTCATGTCTCTGCCACAAGAGTGACAGATGATGGATTATATTTGAAAACCTTTACATCGCAGTACAGACCTTCATAAAATGTGCTGAAGATTGAAAGTGTGGGTGATTACTACTTGTGGGAATGAGCTAAATAGTTCCTTACTGTTGTAAAAGTCTGATATGTAAGCCTGATTTCAATAAGGCTTTTATGTCTCAACCTTGAGAAAGATAATTCTTGGAGAAACCTTTTGAGGCCTGTGCATCACTCTGTATCACTGCAGTTAGCTGGTGGTGAAGTCCTATGTTGTCCAAACATTTCTCTGTCATGAATAATCAGTTACCCTCATGGGTATTGCTTTGAGAAGAATTTGATGGTTTCCTGGACACTGTTGGAAAGACTCCCTAGGCTTGTGGTGTGGCCCCAGCCCAGGATTTGAGATGCATTTCAGTTACAATCCTTTACTTTCTGTCAACACTTACATTTTTGGGTGCCATTCTAATTTATAGTCTTTCAGAAAACCTGGGTTTACTAATAGGGAAGCTGGCTGTTGTGATGAGCTGCTATGTTCATGTGTGGAACTGAAATACAGTGATCATTTCACTGTGGTGTCATCGGTGCTGGAGTTTGTGGATGCCCTTGGCCCTTCCTTGTGTAACCAGCAGCATTGGGCAGTCTTGTTGACCACTGCCTTAAAAAGTCAGTATTCTCCCAAAGGCATTGCTCGGGTTGCAGTGATCTTAGTTTTGATATCTTGCTTCTCTGTTTGAATTTCCGCTAGTCTTTCCTGTTTGTTTCTTCTAAATGCCTCCATCCTGCTGCATGGTGTTGGCAGCAGTTCTCTTGTGCACTGTTTGCAGAAATAACAGCAGAGTCAGACTAAGGACAAAGTCGCCTTGTTGCTCCAGATTGTTAATTTTTCTCTCTAAAGATTCAGAAGATTAGATTTCAGATGTGGACATTATTGGATAGTATTTAAACACTAATTAAAGGTACTAAATATAAAATTGTGAATATTGCTGTTCTCTTTAGAAGCTGGCATTTGCTTCTTCATTGCAGAACAGTATAGGCTGCTAACTGGACAGTGACTGCAGTTATCACCTTCTTCACGTTGTTCTTATCTGGATATTGACATTGTAGACATTTTCAGACCTATTTGATAATAGAAATCAGGCTGATGAATGTAACAAACAACTGGAAAAATATAAATATGCTCTTTAACTGAGTCTTCTCTTGATGAAAATGTGTCTAATGAGATGTAATTTTTTAAAAGTCTGTGTTGCTACTTACCCATTGTGGATTTATTTGGGGGGAAGGACATGCAAGATGTAGGCATTTGATTTCTAACTTCTGCATTCAGGCTTGCTGATTTGTGTAGTGCATTATTTATTTAAATGGTAAAATAGTAAATTTAAGGCATGTAGCATATTTTGGTTTCCTGTCTTGAATGTGTTTGTTACTGTCTGTATCAGCACTACCATTTACTGAATTGTGCTTTGAAAGGATGCTTTCATAGAGTAAACTCGAGTTGAAATTCAGGCTTTTCTTAAATGTAGGAAAACGCTGTTACATTGAATACATGACTGAAGAATTAGGTTTTCACTTTCAGCCATTAGGTTTCATAATTCTGATAATTCAGATAATTCTGTTCTTATTTTTTCTAAAGATGAGTCACTTCAGGATGCAGTTCTTCAGGATGACATGTTGGGAAAATGCTTTGTTTCATAACAAGAATTCTAGGAATTGGAAAGGCAAAGATCAGGGCAATTTCAAATCAATCTGGAATTTTATTTCATGCAAATAGCTTCTGTGCTATTCTCAGCCTGCTGATATTTTGGGTTTGCTGCTACTTGACCACTTGTGATTTTTAATGCTACATGCATGCGATAGGAGAGGTGGTATAAAATCATTGTGTCTGGATAGTCTTTGTGGTTCACATGACTGTAATACTACAAATGACAGTTTTCATCCTGACTACAAAAGTACAAGTTTGTGACTGCTTAAAAAGTTCTATTTTCAAGATGTGTCAGGTACTTGTTTGGTTTCTGGGCTCATGGCTGTATTTTGAAGAGAAAGAGTTTCACATTGCCCAACTTTTGAGCCTGACATTGGTGACTCTGCTAATTGTAATAGAGCTGTGGAAGTGTTTCGTTCCAGATGGAACTTTAATCTGGCTTCTGATTGAGCTGAGTGTCCTTGTAGAGTCTCTTAGCATCTGCTTTGGAAATGTATATAACATTATTCAAAATTTGTACCAAATTAAACCACCCTAAGGCTATAATTCAATTTTTCTTTATTGAGAAATGTATTGTCAACAACTTTATGCCACAGAGTAAAATCTGCACTAGATCTATTATTTTTTTGGCTATTAGCTGGTGATTTAGATTACTGTGATTGAATTTCCACATTCTTCAAGTTTACCTTATCAACTGCAATCTTACACAAAGGAATTAACAAATAAGGCAAATATGATTGCTTGGGTTTTTGGGATTTTTTTGTTTGTTTAGTTTTTGCTCATTGAAAGTAGATGAGCTTAAATTGATGCTTTCTAGCATTAATGCTGGGATTATATTTTTATTTATCAAATAGTAATGTTTTCATAATTCTAAATAATTTCTGTGGATGAAGTTTGAGATGCCTGTTTTTGTATTTGGGTTGTAAAATGAAAAAAGAATGCCTCAAATATATTGTAATACACCATATCTCATTAATTCTGTACCTTATTTTAATTTCTCTTGTATCTGTAATAGTTAGTGATCGTGACTTTTCTTACTTTTCAGTTTTCAGAAGTGCTGTATTTATTTATAGTTTTTTTTTTTTAAATCTTGAGCTCAGTATAACTGCTGTTTTGAATGCCAGCTCTGTTACTAAAGATGGTTGGATTAGGGTAGCAAATGGATGCAGTTTTTCTGTTAAGACATGATTTGTGAAATGCTCCCTAACTTGTTATGAAGTCTTAACAGCTGTGTATGTTGATGGTAATGTTCATTAGATACTCTGCTTTTTTCAGTTTTGGGCATGAACAAATTTCAAAACCACTGAGTTATCATGACCTGAAATTTTTATAATCTGAGTACCTATGATACTGTATTTTGTTTATTCTCTATCTTCCTCTTTTGTTTCTGAGAGGAAGAGCAGTAAGCACTTCTCCATGTTCAGTCAGTAAATAGGTAGAGCACTAAGTGTTAAGTCCATTTATAATCAACTTTTCCTTTTACAACAGTGCTACACTACAGAAAGCAAAGTAGAACTTCAGAAGTACAAGTACTGTTCTCACCACTTTCAGCAGACTGTGACTTGACCAATTTTTTGGAGAATGGGTGTCAACATCTGCCATCCAGAGTGGAATCTGGGCCATAGCTCAGTGACATCATCCCCACTCCAGCTTCATGCAGCGTTCTATCTCCCCATCCACCTTCATGAAGTTTTTGTGCAAGTCTCTAGGCATTCATTTGGATTTGTGTTGAAGAAAAAAACAGAAGTTACTTATTTTACATTCCAGATGCTTCTGATAGTTGATTTAAAAACAATAAAATTGGTATGAGAACAGAATTGCAACAGAACAAAATGGATTAGTCGTTCAGCCTGTGTAAAAGGAAACCTCCACTTCCTTAACATTTCTTTTTTTGGATGCATTAGCTGCCATCTCCATCTTCTTTCATACTCCATTTTCTTATTCTTGAAGAATTTTAGACAGGTTTGTGTTTCCAAGCTCTTTTTTCAGTGAATTTGAGAGGTTGCACACAACTTGTTTCAAAGCAGAAACCTATCTTCTGGAGCAAGGCAGTGACAGGGCCAAAATGGGATATCTGTCTCCTGTCAGATCACCTTAAATCAGCATTAAACTGTGATGCATTTATTAGTGTATAGAAATAGCAAAATTTTCATGATTTCTTTTCTTACGCTTCAAACATCCTCATTTATGTGTTACAAGAGACAATAGTTATGAAGTGAGAGTTCTCATGAGATAGAGACACAGTTGCCAAATCAATCTCTCTGGTATCTTAATGCCATCAGCTTGTACTGAATTCTGAAAATATGTGGCCAAATCACCCATTAATTTCTTGAAAGTGGTTGAAAAGTAAATACCGTCATACAGACTGTCTTCACCAACACAGTGTTAGAAAGACACCAAAAATAACACAGTATCAAGCAAATGGATTTCTAGGAATACAGTGGTATTAATATTCCACGTTTTTTCCCACCATCTTTCTTTTAATATTTCATATTTTAGTACTTCTAGGGAATTTGTTTTTCCAAGTAACTTTTCATATCAAAAACAAGTGGAAAAAAAACCAAAAGACTCTTTCGTTTACTTTTCTGAATTCTTCCCTCCAGAAACCCTTCACTACTTTGTGACTTGACTGTTCACTTGGTGACTTTCAAACTTCTGTTACTTCCTTATATGCAGAAAATTGTTATAATCTGGGATGTGTTACTTTGCAGGTACATACTCAGTTTTGAAAGCACTAAATAAAAATTAGGTCTTGCTTTTAGTCATAATATTCTAAGTTTTTTTAAAGCACCCATTGACAATTTTCAGTCTCTGTGGAATAAGAATTTTATGATAGTATTTTATTTCTTCTCATCTGATGACATGAAATTAAAGAAAAAAAAAAAGCATGGGGCAAAAAGAACCATAAGACGCATGATTTATGGGAACAAAATACACCCTTAGAAAGTCAATTTCCCTCTTCTTTCTCTTATATTAGAATTTTTTTTTTGTAGCTCACACATGCTATCGAATAAATAGTATGATCCCCAGAAGATTAGTGGTTTTGCCACTTGGCTACAAAGCTGAAGCTATTTCAATACCTGTATGATACCTTCCTGGTTATACCAATAGAAGTCACAGATTGAGGTATAGTATACTTAGATGGTTGGTTGACAGTCGTTAAGTTGCTATTTTGCATAGTTAAAGTGATTTGTAAAAATGTGAAAAAGTAATAGGCTGTTTCTTGTGGGTTTTTAGCTCTTGATTATTATCAAGTTTAATTTATCCTCACTAAAAAGAAATTTATTTACATAAATACATATCTCTGAAAAATGAAGATGTACTTCAGTGAAATTTTTAAAATCAAAAAGAAAGGGGGATTAAATAAAGTGAAAATATTTAGTTCATAGATACTTGAATTTCAGTTTGACCTATGTTTGTTAAAGGAAAATATGTTTGTCATTCTGATGAAGATGCATTTCTTCATACCTTGCTGTTGACAGAATCTCACCTACTCTTCCCATTTATTATGATAATAGTCTACCAGATGTCATATGTCACAGCCTAGTGAAGTTGTCTCTGCCTATTACCACATATATGTAATGTGCATTCTTGTTTTTCTTTCCTTAATTTGGGAATTTTTATATACTCTTTGACATCCCCTATTTTATGAGGGAAAGAATAGAGTCAAACTAAAATATCTGAAAGCAATTTTAGAAACAATAGGTGATTTTCTTCCCATTTTAATTAACATCATACCTTTGTGTGGATGAATAACATGAATCTCAGAGAAATGGTCATACATATTAAAACTCTACTAAAGTTATGCTGTGCAACTTGTTTTGAAAATTGCTGGTTTCAATGGACAGAAACATGGCTAAGTTCAAGTAAGACAGGGAGACAGGGTTAAAATACATTATTATATGTTATGGGTACATCTAGTGATAAAGCAACAGAAATTGTATATCCTTAACTAAAACATAAAACTGGCAAATAGTCTTTCTCAAAAGTTACAGTCTAAAAGACAGGATAATCTCTTTTATGCATGTGCAGATATGAGCAGTGTCAAAACAAGTTTTGGCCCTCGTCATTTAGGTTGTAGTATTGTACATCCCTGCGTGTTAAAATATGGAGTGCACACCATGCTTGTGATGATAGGAACATCATGAAGAAGTAGAGCTACTTGGAAGCACAGCCAGATTGGGGAACAAGTGCTTTTCAGCTGTACTGGAAAATTTTATTTCCATACAAAGCTTTGTGGTGAAAAAGTTCATATCTTGGAAAGAGTGCATTTTCTACAAATATGAGCTGTGTTTGATTTGCAGTATGTATCAGCAAGGGAGGTCATTCTGACTTTTCTTTCTTCTCCTTTGTTTTTGGGTTCTTTTTGTCTATTAAAATAAAGGTAAAAGTGCTCCCTAGACTTAGAGATTTTTGTGCTTGCTTACTTACTAGAGTCTACAGAAACATTCCATATAAGATGTTATTTTTCTTTCAAAATCAATATTCAGAAGTTTAAAGGACTTTTTTTTGTGCAGAGCTGCAGCAAGAACATGCAACAATCAACAGAGTGATCAGTTTGCTTTCTTATATTTTACTGTGAAATTGTTGATACATAGGGGTAACTATTTCATGAAAATGCTTTTGTTCTTCTACAGTAATATTTTAGATGAAAGACTGAGCTCTTCTCTGTACATTCCTGAAGGGATCATTGTAGTCCTTAAAGCTGCATTATATAATGTAATATAGATGAATATGACAAAAGTCAACATAGAAAACCATTATGCTTGAAGAAGAAGAAATCAATATGAAGTCTGACATGTTTCTTTTATATTTGCAATATCTGTGCAACCAGAATTGACCAAGGCTCAGAGTATTTGTCGTTAGACAGTCCTGAAAAAAAATATATTTTTAATAAAATCTAGGTCTGTCTCTGAAATTAGTATTGTACTCCTGAAATCTCTTTCAAAATGAGTTTTAATTTCTTATTTTTAAAAAATGTACTTAGTTTTAATTTGTGTATCTTTCAAAGACTAATTTTTAAGTGACTTAATTTCAAAATTAAAGGAGTATTTTAAATTGTAAAAATTATCTCTAAAAAACAAAACTGAAACTTTGTGTATTCAATAGATACCCCTCTTTTGTTGAAATGATCATCCTTCAAATGTCCAATTTTATATAATGAAAATTAGAGGAGAGAAATTTGTATAAAATAGCAGATTATCTGGATGGTTTTCTTCCCCTCTCAAATAAAATGCAGATAGCAAAAACCAGTCCCACCGCAGTCCTGTTACTCTGAGCAAAAGTCAGACCTTATGCACAGAAGGGAACTTTTTATTCAGTCTTATGTTGAGAACATTTTTCTAAGTCAGCAAAGCCTATGATACTTAGAAAATATTTCTACCTTTCTATAGCAAATGCATCTGAAGCATTTATTTTAATGACGAGGTATCAAACAAGGATATCTTTAGGCTAATGGAGCAAATAGGGAATAGCTGATGTGCCGCCTGCACTTCTGGTTTCAACACTTAAGAGATGATTTGAGGATTTAAGCCCTTTTTCAATCTGGAAGCAGTAGCAGGTTTTATAAAGCTGAAATGACCTTCAGTTTTCTCTCCTTTAAGTTCATAATGCCAATTAGATATATATACTTAAATTTCTTACAAAGGCATAGACCTGAAACAAAAGAAGCAGTTGTCACAGCATTTAGAAATAATTCAACTGTGACATTTTGGGTTAGACTTGGGGCTTAGGCTTGTGGACTCTGCTCTGTCTTCCCAAGCTTTTTAGTTTCTTTTGAGGTTGATATGACACCATAATTTCATATTGTAAAATTTGTGACTGTATTATGATTCTTGCTCAATTTTTTATCCAGATGCATTTTAGATGAATACCAGTAATACAGTTGGTGATGTTTTCCAACATGCACAGCACTTCATTTGCTAATATCTGAATTACCAGAATATACTTTTTTTAAAATAAAATCATTAAGTTCATCTAAAATGAATAATTTTTTCAATTTTTCAATCCTACTTTTTTTTTTCCCAAAAATGGCTTAAACATATTTCATACTCGATCAGTTTGTCTGCAGAGTAACACTTTGGGTAAGTGTTTTTAATTTACTGTTTGTTTCTTAGTAGCACATCACTTCATCTCTAAATTCAAGGTGCAAACAGATACACAGATTTATTGGGTTTTTTTATTCTTGCATTCTGTCTGCATTTCACTCATTCATTTTCATTTCATCAGGCCACATAGACCAAAGAAAGAGCTAAGACTTTGTATGCAAACCCATATTATCGTGTAGATGAGGTTGATTATGAATTAATATCATTTAAAAACACCCAAATTTTAACTGTCATTAAATAAAACATGCAATTCACAAAATACTACCATTGCCATTCATTCAACAAAGCCCACTTAATATAGTACCAAAACCAGCAGATACACATTTAATTTCCTTTAAAATAATGCCCAATCTCTGAACACTTTTTACAGAGAATAGGTATAATCTCACTTGTTTTATAATCTTACTAATTTTAGCTGAAGTCATTCCTTTGCCTTATCAAAGTCAGCTCAGCTATAGGGAGGTGGAGGTGTGCTTAGCTGCAGTAGTGGCTGCCTCCTGAGCAGAACTCTGGCGTTACCAGTTTCTGACAGCTGCAAGCCAGCCTCTGGGCATCTTGCTAAATTTTCAAATGTAATTATACAGTAGACTTCCTTTAACAAATTCTGTGTTCCCAGCTATAATTATAACAGCTCTTCTCGCCTTTAGCCTGTTTCTTATCTTACAACCCACCTCCGTATCTCCCACTGCTGGCTAGTATTATCCAGTAGAGCTGATGGATCTAGAAAAGCAGTTTATTCTCTCTGTCCTTTCAAGGATGGTTTCACGAGTACAGAAGATCCATTTCTTCTGATCCAATATATTCAAATGACGTGTCCTTTAAAGGTGAAGATTGTTCTCTAATTTGCTGAAGTGCTGTTGATTAGTATGCCACTTCCATTTTGCAAACAATTTTCAATTGTTATTACAGGACAGGAAGTAAGGAATTGTAAATAGCTATCTATCCATGAGATGGCTGAAAAAGCCAGTACAGGGAAAGGAGACTTCTAAAAACACTTTCTTTTCATGCTGTGCAATTCAGGATATAATTTCTTCCTACTATTTCTGTGCTAGATTTTCATATATGAAGCTGTTCATGCTCCTTTTAAGAGCATATATTTAACATGAAAATAAAAATGGTCAGTGATGTGGGTTTTTTTCTATGAAATTCTATGTAATTTTAGCCAAAGAATGATGAAAAGTTGAATGAGGAAAAGTTGCCCACAGATGTTCTCAGTCTAGTATTGGCTCATGATGAGGAACTTCAATAACAACTGCGCAGAGTAGTAATCTCTTCTCCACCTCTCTGTTAGCAAGGTAGATTATGGTTTTGGATATGGGGGTCTGAAGACAGGAGATAAGTAAGAGAGAGCTTTTGATGTTGAAGATATGCAGAGGCAGTACTCCTTTCTCTTCTAGTTCTTACTGTGGCTGGCTGTGACAGGTGGACTGCTATTGGACAAATGCATTGCCTGGAAGATCACAGATTACCATTCTTTCAATCTCTCCTGCAGCAGGATCAAGTACATTGATCAAACCTTTTCTTGAGAAGCTTCAGTTACCCCAGCACTCATTGAAATCACTCTGTGAAGGAGCTCCCACTGACTTTTTGTAGTTTGCATACAACTTCCTAGGAATTATGATGTCCAAAGCTGTATAAAGTATAGTAAGAGGTGGAAAAAAGTATGCATGTGTATCCATGTGTGCGCACATCCAACCATATGCACATCCCATGCTTGCTAACATTTTAGTGAGATGAGCCTTCCAAAGATACCACAAAATCGACTCTTTCGATTCATATTCCTCTCTGTTCATTGATTTCCTGTGTAATAATTTATTGCTGGTCCATTTTGTTCATATCTATGATGCGTCTTTTCTAAATATAGTGCATCAAATTTGTCTATGTTAAATCACCTTGTTGATTTCTGACCGTATCTCCCATTTTTCAAAGGCATTTGTAAATCAGGTCCTGTCCTCTGATGTGCTGCTGGTTTATCCCAACATTGTATTATCTGCTGATTTTATAAATACTTGTTCTTGGAGGCGCTAGGATTATTATGAAAGTACCAGATAGATTAAACAAATGTCTCTGAGTTATATTTGAAATATATACCCAGTTTGACAGAGCTGTTGAAAATATCTTTTCAAGAACAGTTGCTCTCTGATTTCAATCGTTTTTGTGTCCAGCTTATAATGGTTATGTCTGAACAGTATTTCATTATATATGGCATCAGCAATGCAGAATATGCTCAAAATCTTTCTAATCTCAGGCTCATATCACATCTGTTTTTACCTTTCATCCATGAACCTGGTTAACACCCTCCCAATGAAGTCATTCAGATGTGTTTGAAGGGATGAATATTTTTTTTTCCTCTATCTTTTTTTTATTTTCTTGAAATTTGTTTGCACAATATTAGGTTATAAACGTTTTTCAGGTTTCACTGGTAGACTGTAACTTGAAGATGGCACTTAGCCTGCCCTGGGGGAGACTGGAGAGGACTTGTCTAAATTTGGTTAGTTGTTTTTGTTTTTCTTTTCTATTTCTTTTGATTATTCTGATCTCTTGGAAATAATGAGTCAACAGACCCTACTCTTTTATGTCTCTCTTCCCCTGTATTTTTCAACATGACTCTTTTCAGGGTTTTTTTCCGTTCCTTTTGTTACTGTTTCCTCTTCTTGTTTGTAGCAACAGTGTGCGTGTCCTGTATCACTGTAGGTCTCATTTTTCGCTGATACAAGACATGGATGAGAACATTTTTCTTGTGAGACAAGCTGACACGATATGTAGAAAATTTTCTTTTTGCTTGTGCAAGGTTTGGTAACTTCAGAAAGGCACAGTTAGGCTCATAGCAGTAAGATTTCAAAGGTTACCATCAGAAGATTAAGTGTTATTTTTCACTTCTTACATACTAGGTGGAATGGGAATAAACAAGTCAGTTCCAAAGGGAAATGAGATCTAGAATTTTGCTTCTGTGAAATGTAAAGATAAAGGTGATTACATAATAAAGTCATCATTCTAGCCTTTTGAGCTGCAAGCCATTAAAATGGGTTGGGTATAAGATTGAGGTAGGACAAGGGGGACTCTCCCAGGATTGTTACACCAAAATACCTTAAGGAAATCCTTTTGTCCCAAATGACCGTGACGTTGGTATTGGGTATGATGCCTTATGGATGGCCTTTTCTTGATATTTAATAATTTTTTATGTAACCAATTTAATTACTCTTCTTTGTGTGTATTGCAAGAGGGAGAACTTTACCCTAAAACAAAACTACAAAATTAGCAGCAGTGAAAGCAGAGAGGATTTTTTTTTCTGGTCTGTCATATAAACTGAGCCCTTTTGCCCACCAGCAAGAATGAGGACAGAAGCCTCATGTTTATACCAATTGATGCTGTCTCTTTAAAATTCAGTGTTTTATATTTTACCTTTCAGTTTGTTTTATAGGTCACTTAATTTTTGTTACTGTCCTTTATTTTCAACTAAGGACAGAATATTGCTGAATATGCTAAAATAGATGTATATTTTTTAAGGCTGGCATTTAAGCAGACAAAGAGTCATGCTTAATGCTGCTGTGATAATAAATAGTACTATAATTGATTGTTGATATAAACCCTTAAAATACGTTTTTATGGTTGAAATGTACTTTGGGTAAACAGTGTTCAGTTTGCCTATTAAAATAATTCACTATATACCACGGTTTCTCTGAGTATTAAGGAAGTAGGACTTTTCCAACAACAGTAATTGGTTGACACTGCTTGACCTTAATGCAAAGCTACAGTATTTAATGAACAAACAGGGAATAAAGTTTTGATAAATAAGGCAATTTTCATGAAACCTTTAGAAATATGCTTGAAGTCTTTTAGTGTTAGATTGACGGTTTCTCCTTTTGTGAAAAGAATAAGTGAATAATTTAAGGCTATATTTCATGTTTTCAGATCTTCATTCTGTCATATAAATAATAGACTGTGAAATTCAGCAGCTCCTGCATTCACAGATTTAATAGACCTATACAAGTGAGTATCTTACTCGGCTTCTGGCATCTTAAAATGCTCTTTTGTGTATATGTATACCTGAGAAGCGATGCAAAACTGGGACTGACTTCAGTAACCAATTTCCGTACTTTAAACATGCCACACATTCTGTTTTTAAAGGAATTGTTCTTAAAAGGCTTTCAATACATCTTGATGTCAGTGTTAGTATTTTTAGGTTTTAATTCTGGTACAGTATTGTGATGGACAGATGTCAAAAAAGCAGTATGTGGCTATTTGAAATTTATGTGTGATTTAAAGTTTACTACTTAAATAGGAAGACAGTGAAAAACATTCAGGTTTAGATCCTTCAGCATAGATCTTTGAAACACCATTGAATCTTGATGGAAAATAAATGTATTTACTGAAATAGTGAAATATCAAAGTAATTTATATTATTTGCTACTTGTATTCTTAGTTATGTACTTTTTTTTTAATGGAAACTGTATTGAGGGAGGAAGAAGTAAAACTAAGCTAGTTTCTTTTCTTTGTTCCCATTCCCTTTTCCCTTCTCCTTCCCCTTAGTTTAATGTCTGTTGAAAGGATAGTGAAATAACACCTACTGAGATAAAGTGGAAAAGCTTTGGGATGTTTTCAGTTTCTCCGTGTTCTAAGCAGAGCATAATTGTATGACTAGTGGACCACTGAAAACATAAATACTCCTTTGGAAAGTGCATATACTGTTGTACCTGTTTTGTTACTGTTGCCTTAAGCGGGGGG